>JBCNJP010000023.1:8803082-8888773 GCA_039602395.1 Deinandra increscens subsp. villosa
AATTCCAATTTTCCGAAAACATTTACCATAACTATTATCGTTAAATACATTTTAGAGGTTAACCCCGTTACAAACCGGGAGAGCTTCATCTTCTGACGTAGACCGTTTCGTTATTCTTTGCAAACAATCCCGCGACAATCGGAACTTCAAAATTGAAGGGAGCAATTGCCTGTCAACAAATGGCAAATAACGCAGATAGAATGCAGAAATCAATGGAAGCAAAAACAGAGGACGAAAAGATAGCAGAGCCGTTCGAATTTCCCCTAATTTCAACATTTTTCTCATCGGGACTCCGTTCCCCATCCTCATTCCATTCTAAAACTAACCACCATTCTTCACATCTTCAATTTCTGCTCTCAATTTCATCCAATTCTCTCAAACACTTGCTTTTTCGATCGATCGAACCCTAGGTATGTTGTGTTTTCAATTCCACCCCCTCTCTCATATGATAGTTGATTGAAATATCTCGTTTTTGTGATTATCTTATTAATTATGATCGTAATTTGCATTGAGAATCTCTGTGATTTAGGGGTGTCTGGATGCGTGGTTTATTCAAATTCAAATTGTCAGTTTATGCTGTTATTATTTTGATTTTTATGGGCAATACACTAATACTCATATGAAATTGTCAATTGCCATGTCTATTTCATGAGCTAACAAATTTTTTGGTATATTTATATGGTCATATTTATAATTTGCTCATAAAATTATTATCATAACCTTAATTTCTTTAGCTAATGACTTGTAAAGGTAGATGTGATTATGATATTTAGGTAGGTCAAAGCAGTTAGATTTGAAAGTTACTATCAATGGTATGATAATGGCATGATAATGGCATGATAAGTTATTGAACTTGATAAGTTATTGAATTGGTCGCCTTGATGGCATGATAATGGCATGATAAGTTATTGAATTGGTCGCCTTGATGGCATGATAATTGTATGATAAGTTACTGAACTTGATAAGTTATTGTATTGGTCGCCTTGATAACCGCCTTATTGGTCCACCAGTCGGACCGGTTTTAAAAAAACTGGATAAAAAAATTAAAACTTTATATTACTTAATTTAAACAAGATACGAAACTACTTGGTGTGGATTTGTAATTTTAATAAAATATCAAAGTTTAAATAAATAAAATACGAAGTCTTAAATTGTAACAAATCAGTAAATGAGACTCTGAAATAAAAAGTAACAAAAAAAATAATTTAAAATCGGTCTGGTTCACCCGGGGTCTATTCAGATACACTCAACTGGATTGGTTATATAGCCGGTCCTAAGTTCGGTTCTGAAAACACCGGTTACTATTGATATAGACAACTATTTATCTGATTTTTTTTTGAAAAAAATAGAGTATTACTACTTAAAACTATCCAAACACCCTAATATTTTTTCGTTTTTAGATTCAAAAAGAAAACTGAAATTTAAAGTTTGTATTTAATTCACTTTAACAAGCATTGCTTTCCTTTATACTTTGCAGTGGCTTAAAACTTGAGATTGCATAGTGGGAAAGTTTGGATGTATTTTCTTATCATAATTTGAAGAACTAGAAGCCAATATTCAACTACATGGCTACTGCAAAAGCTCTTGAACCTGCATTCCAAGGAGTTGGTTCTAAACCGTATCCTTACCCAAATTCGAGCTCAGATTTGTTATCTCACTTTTTATCCCAAATTTGAACCGTAGTTTGTACATAGTCATAATGCTTCAATGAAACGGGTAGAATTGAAAAAAATGGTTTGTTTCTCTCACTCCCCGCTCTTTATTTGATTAAATCTCCTCTTCCTAAATTTAAAAAAAAAAGTATAACAATGTGCAAATGTACATGTGGCAACATATTATTGGTTCCAAAATGAACTCCCCTCTCTCTATGTATATCATTTCCATATATTGCTAGGTTTGTTCTTAACAATTTATAGAGGGCTTGAAATATGGAGAATTGAAAACTTTCAACCTGTCCCTTTGCCAAAATCCGATTATGGTACATTCTACGCTGGGGATTCATATGTTGTCTTGAAGGTGCTTTGTGACATTTTGGGCTATTCCTTTTTGTTGTTTGATATTATCTTGATGAAATAGCTAAATAGTTTTATCGTTTAAAACGTATATGTATTTGCAGACTTCTACTGGTAGGGGTGGTGCAGGTGTATACACGTATGACATACACTTCTGGTTAGGAAAAGATACTAGCCAGGTATATCAAAGATTTAAAATATTATTTTTTGAGTTGTGGAATATGTTTTATGTATGATTATATGTAAAATGTTTTTAACATGTCTATTAATTATAAGATTTAGAAGGGAAGGCCACACACACTAGCACTTTGTTTCTAATGGTTTTTTTTTCTTTTTTTTAATGAAAAATGCTCAAAGAAAATCAACCAGAATTCTACTGTTTTTTCTTGGGAAAATGCTAGAAAGAGTAATGTACCAAGAATTCTGGGTCGAAAGGTCAACATCGAGTTCTTTTCTGTGCTGACTATAATTCAAGGGTTCAACTCATGTTTTCCTAAAAAAAAGCTCGCTTTTTTACAAGGAAGACTTTCAGGAATTCGGTGACTGGAGGGTCACCAACTCCCTTGATTCGTGTTTCTTATGCAAAAACAGTAACATACTTTTAAAAAGATCTACAAATGTAATTTTGACATAAATGTGTTACCCTCTAGAGCCGAAAAAACAATAATAATGTTAACCTGTTTAGATGTCACAATTACCCATTTTACATGCGTAATTACCCTTTTTAAGTGGGTTTTAAACTATGTTACCTTTTCTTGCGTGAAAAACTATAGTACAATACCCTTTCTTGAAATTTTCCTTTGAGCATTTGTCTTGTTTAGATGGTTGGGGACAATGAACTTCCATTCAATTTATATGTACATACATTATGCATATTTATGTATCAAGTACAGCATTCATTAATTCATGATACAAATTAGGATGAATCTGGAACAGCAGCAATAAAAGCAGTGGAACTTGATGCGATCCTTGGTGGACGTGCAGTGCAACATAGAGAACCCCAAACTTTTGAATCTGATAAATTTATATCATATTTCAAACCATGTATTGCACCACTAGAAGGCGGTGTTAAATCCGGATTTAAAAAACCGGAAGAAGAAGAGTTTGAAATAAGATTATATACTTGCAAAGGAAAACGAGTTGTTCATTTGAAACAGGTTCACATATTTCCAGATATATTTGAATACACTTGTACATTTATGTATGTTTATGTTTATACAAATGATCTTATTTTTATTTTTATCTTTTTACAAGGTCCCTTTTTCTCGATCTGTGTTGAATCATGATGATGTGTTTATCTTGGACACTAAAGAGAAGATATTTCAATTTAATGGAGCAAATTCAAATATTCAAGAAAGGGCCAAGGCTTTGGAGGTTATCCAGTTCTTGAAGGATAAATATCATGAGGGAACATGCAATGTTGCAATTGTTGGTAGGGCTTTTGATATTGTACTGATATATATGCTTAGAACTTATTTTCTTATTAATTTTTATTAAACTTTTCAGATGATGGAAAACTACAAGCCGAGGGGGATTCCGGTGAATTTTGGGTTATTTTTGGTGGGTTTGCTCCTATTGGCAAAAAGGTTCTAGGTGATGATGATATTGTTCCAGATAGGACCCCTGGCAAACTCTATAGGTATGAGTATTCTTTTTCAGTTCAGGATTTGTTATGGGTATGTTTGTCATTTCACCGAGAATGAGGGAAAACTTTACTTTGCTCCATTTCTTTTTTTTTACAACAATCTTTGATCTCTTTTTTTGCAGCATTGCTGGAGGGCAGGTTGCGGATCAAATTGATGATTATTCAAAATCTACATTTGAAAGTGACAAATGCTATCTAATGGACTGTGGTGCCGAGGTGTTCGTTTGGGTTGGTCGAGCAACTCAGGTGGATGATAGAAAAGCTGCCACACAGGCTGCTGAGGTAGAAATAAATAAATTTCTTTTTACATTTTTTCACCAGTTACTGATTTTTGTCAGCAACCATTTATAGGAGTTTCTCACCAGTAATAATCGGCCCAAAGCCACCCTTGTAACTCGGCTAATTCAAGGTTATGAGACACATCCATTCAAGTCAAACTTTGACTCTTGGCCGTCATCAACTGCTGCACCTTCTGCTGAAAATAGAGGAAAAGTGGCTGAAAATAGAGGAAAAGTTTCAGGTAATATTAGATGTTACAAATTCTACCTTTCACATATAAATGGGTTTATTTGATTTGTGTTTACCTTAGATGGGCAAATCGTTGATCAGGTCATCCCGGTTGAAACTTGTCGAAAGTCTATTTCTGATGAATACAACTTCCTAAACTGTTTTAATAAATGATTTATCTTATCATTGTAATAATATGGGGTGTGTATCATTATTAATGTAATATTGCAAGAAACTGTAATGCATTATTCATTCTGGAAAACAAAAATAAGTATGTAGCATTAAATGATAAAAAGATGGTAAGTATGTAACATCAAATGGTTACAGATTGCATACACAGGTAAAAAATGGTTAAATAATAAGTTGATTTTTATGTGGGTGTAAAGAGCTTTACCTTGCATTTTTATGTAGTTTGCTCTATTATAAGTAATCCATTAGTTCTTTATAAAAATTGTCAAAAAGATTTTGAGGGTCAAACCAACTCATCCTGTATTTAAAAGGTGTTCACTTTCATCTTTTCTTGTTTTGACACATTACTCAACATTTCGAGCCCTCCTTTCTCAACCCATATTTTATTTCTTGTGTTTTAGCTCTATTGAAGCAACAAGGTGGTGGACCAAAAGGAAAAGAAAAAAACACTCCTGTAATTGAGGAAGTTGTCCCTCCTTTGCTTGACACTAATGGAAAACTTGAGGTTTAAGCCCGTATTTATTTCTATATTTCATCGGTTTATTTGGTTATTATTTACGTTTTTTAAATACCGCGTTTAGGTATGGTCTATTGATGGTGGTGCTAAAAACCCAGTAGCCAGTGAGAACATTGGTAAATTCTACAGTGGGGATTGCTACATTGTTCTTTACAGTTACCATTCTAGAGAAAAAAAAGATGATTATTATCTTTGTTATTGGATTGGAAACGATAGTACTGAGGTAAAACAAAAATCATATGTATTTTTTATTACGTGAACTAAAAAGATTAAATGATTGCATTTTAATCCATCTGTTTAAACAGGAGGACCAAAACACAGCTGCTAAGTTGACTACATCAATGTTCAACTCCCTGAAGGGGAGGCCTGTTCAGGTATCCTATCTTGAGCATTATTTTATGTGGCGAATGAATGGGTCAGGTTGGTCGAGCGGATTGGGTAAGTATATGGATTATAGTTAGAAGGTTTGATTTTCTGGTACAGGTCCAGGCTTAATGAATAATCAATTATGGACAGTTTTTTTTTTTTTTTTTTTTTTAATGAATAATCAATGTGAAAAATATGATTTTGGAAGTTATATTTGTTAATTTTTTCAACAGCATGCGGTTTTACAAATTTAAAAGACACCCTGGAAAAGTATCATAACATAATTATTTATATGTGGCAAAATAGATGGAGCAGGTGACAGCCAACACGGGTTGGATTGGTCCGAATCACTTTTAGCCCAATTTTTATTTTTATTTTTTATTTATTTATTTATTTATTTTTTTACATTTTTGCTATATAATGAGTCTGTCAAATATGATTACGAAAGTTTTATTATTTCAATAAAACCCATTTCTGAACAAAATGATTTAGAAGATTTACACATTAAAATACACTATGGGTGATGTTCAACCCGTTCACCCATTTCTTTTTAAGCTAGTATTCTTATTTAACCAGTTGGAGAAAAATATAACCCGATTTGATCCATTATTAACTAAGCGCGTTTACATGGCTGGCTCTAATGTTAACTTCTTTTCTTTAGGGCCGTGTTTATCAAGAGAAAGAACCGCCACAATTTATTGCCCTTTTTCAACCTATGGTTCTTTTGAAGGTACTTATCGTAACATTAATTTAATATTGTATCACAGTTTTGAATTATATTATTGAAGTTTAAAGTGATGATATGTTTTTTTTTCTTTCTGTAAATAGGGTGGATTAAGCTCTAGTTATAAAAGCTACATTGCAGAAAAAGGAATAGAAGATGAAACTTACAGTCCAGATAGTGCTTCAATTATTCGAATATCAGGAACTGCAGTGCATAATAATAAAGCTGTTCACCTAGATCCGGTAAGTATAAAAATTGCTATTAAAAGATGGGAAATTAATCAAATTTAATATCCCAAAACACCATATATACATTAATGTGGTTTGATTTGGTTTTTCAAACAAATTATCTGATTATTAGTGACTTCTAGTCATAATGATCAGATTTAAATAATCAAATTTTGCTTCTTATTTATCCAGTTATTTACGAGCCAAATAATCAGTTTCTGGCTGCAACAAAGCGGGTTATCAAAGGAAAATATAAACTTACCTAATTACCCCCTCTTTTAACAAAATTTATAGCTTTTACTCTCATCCGAACAGACAAATTTTCCAAACACTCAAATAGGTGATTATCTAACTACATCCCATTTTATAACTACTGGTTATTTGGTTATTGTTCAAAATTACATAATTAAAACAGAATGAACATCCAAACACCAGTAACAATATAATAGACTTGGCAGATTATTTATACACCAAGGTAGAATTATTTGTACAATTATGTTTATAGGTGGCAGCATCTTTAAATTCACATGAATGTTTCGTCGTACATGCTGGGTCCCATCTATACATCTGGCAAGGAACCCAAAGTACTTATGAACAGCATCAATGGGCAGCTAAAATTGCCGAATTTTTAAAAGTATGCATTTCATACTCATATTTAGTTTGTGATTTTAAGGTTCAATACAAGAAGTTTATGGTTAATTTACTATGCAAATTTTTTTATATATTTTAGCCCGGGGTAGTAGCAAAATATCAGAAAGAAGGAACAGAAAGCGCAACTTTTTGGCTTGGGCTTGGAGGGAAAGGAGACTTCACCAGTCCCAAAGTACAGTTGGATACTATTAGAGATCCTCATTTGTTTGGATTTTCACTTTCTAAAGGTTAGAATTTAATTTCACATTTTCTTTTTCGATTTTTTTAAAACGTTTTAACCCTTCTAACTTGTTTTTTCTGTTGCAATCTTGTCTGGTTTGTGGATTTCCAGGAAAATTTGAGGTGGGTTTGGAGTTAGTAAAATATAGTTGGTGGGTTTTATAACTATTTGTGTGAAGAATGTCTAAATTAAGATTCTTTTTCTATTTTTTAAAGGTCGAAGAAGTTTACAACTTTGATCAAGATGACTTGTTGCCAGAGGATATGTTAATATTAGATACGCATGCTGAGGTTTTCGTTTGGGTTGGTCAAGCAGTTGACTCGAGGGAGAAGAAAAACGCTCTTGATTATGGCCAGGTAGTATTCCTTTAGTGATCAAAATGGGTGGGTTGAGTAACGTGTCAGCACAAGTAACTTTTTTACATATCAAAATGGTCCGGTCAAGTTGGGGGTGTGAAACAATCAAGTCAAAAAATTAAACTTTATAAAGATTGTATAATGTCTTATATAAGTGTTCAAATTATAGTATCTAACTAATAATGTTATTTTCTGACTCAAAATGGTTTCAAAGTTTTTATGCATTGAAAACACACTTTGGAAACATTTTCACCTGTTTCCTTTGGAGCTAATTTTGATCTGTTAAATAAAACTTAACCCAATCTAGTAGTTCAAAAGCATGTTTGAGCCAAAATGGGTCATTGTTTGCATGTGTCGAAGTGGGTTGGGTTGACCCAAAACATTTTTAGTCCAATTATCTCATATTTTGTTAATAGTAATTATGATTATAGAATTTTTGTTTTGTCGATAATTATCATATTTAAAAAAATGATTTAGGAGGTTACTTTTGGCAGATTGATGTATTTGTTTCGTTTTCTTTTAAGATGTTACTTGTTTGATTTATTAAAGGTAAAAGAAAACCCCAATTGACCCATTCATAATTAGACGGATCAAAATTGCTACATCCAGCATTTTTGCCTAGAAGATTTATCTTCTTTTACGAATTTGATTTCAGAAATACATAGAATGGGCTGAAGCTCTGGACGGATTATCCCCACGTGTGCCATTATACAAAGTTACAGAAGGATATGAACCTTGCTTCTTCACAACATATTTTTCATGGGAACCTTCAAAAACATTAGTATGTAGAGTTGTTACATATAATCATATATCATTGATCAACCCATTTTAATGGCTATTTTGATAATGATTTGTTTTTGTTTTTGTTCTTATTTTTTTCCTCCCAACACAACTAGATTCATGGGAACGCATTCCAAAAGAAGATTACTATACTGTTTGGAGCAGGCAATGCCGAGGTAAATACATGCTTAGAGTTGTTAAAAAGAACCTGAATGACAGGTTTTGTAAATCTTTGGGCTGTTTTGGGACCAGTGGGTTGAACCCGATAAAATTGGGTTATGAAGGGGGGATATTTATTTGGGGAGAGGAACCTTTGCAACTTTTATTATTATTATTATTATTATTATTTATTGTTATTAATTAGTTAATGATAATTTAATACAGAAAGTTATGGAATATGATATTTAGCTTATAAACAGTATTTATGATACAATGATACTCAAAATATGCTAATGATAATAATTTTATACGATAATAATATCTTTTATGATTTTGTTATTATATTGGCCGCAAATGAAAATTTAAAAATAAAAAAAAGAGAGGCAATTAACTGATTAACCTTACCTTACCTCACCATTTAACCTGTTTTCAAAGTTGTTCCTTCCCACCCAAACCGGTTTTATCAGTTTATTGTAACTTTCTTATTTTTTATTAGTAATGAAAATTTTGATTTATAAAATTATTTAACATAACTATTTTATAAAAAATAACATTTTTAATAATCAAAGCTGCAACTTACACCAAATTTTAAAAACTATATATATGCATATATATATATATCTTTTATCAAATATTTATATCTCTGCAACTACATTAATATATTGGTCTGGTCATCAAAATCGAAAAAACTGAAAGAGATTTACCTACCAGGTCAACCCAACCATCTGACCCACCAATTTGGGGGCTGTTTTTTAAAGTTGCCTGTTTGGACCTGAATCTGATTTGATTTGCGATCTGACTCTATTTGACCCATTTGGTGTTAACACAGGGCCATGGGAATCAAGGTGGTGGTGCAACTCAAAGAGCTTCAGCCTTGGCGGCCTTGAACTCAACTTTTAGCTCATCTGGTGGTGGTGGTGGCGGTAAAGGACCCGGTGCTGCAAAAGGTCCAAGTAGCGGTTCACAGAGAAGAGCTGCAGTCGCTGCATTATCAGGGGTTCTTACTGATGAAAAAGCCAAAGTTGATGACCCTCCTCCTGACTCACCTGGTATTCGAAATGGGCCGAGTCTGGTTGGCCTGCCTCACAGCCTCAGCCCATAAACCCTATGTCCAACCCTTTTTGATTTTTACAAATAATTAACGCGTAAAAAGTTGATTACAAACCATAATTCTTGACAATCATAATCTAACAATCTGAACCCATTCAACCCATCTGATCTGGTCCTTTTTTAATTAAATATTTTGGTTAACCCATTTACAGACAAATGGATCAAAATTTTCATTTCTAGATTAAATCATTGAACCAAATGATGCATTATTTCTACAAAAAGAAAAGATTCAAGGGATGCTTCAAAGTATCTTTTAAAAAGATAATGAAAATTGTAACTAAAATTTATTATTCTTATTTGTTATAATTAAACATGTGTGCTAATTGAAATGCATACTGTTTAAACATGCAGAGAAGCCTGAAGAAGCCCCTGAAGAGCCTATCGAACCATCTGAGCCCATTCCTGAAGAAAACGATACAGAACCAAAAGTGGCAATTGAGGAGGACGAAAACGGTATTTTATCAAGTCAATCCACTTTCACCTATGAACAAGTTAGGGTTAAATCAGAGAACCCTGCTCCCGATATCGATCTGAAGAGAAGAGAGGTTAGTTTTTTTTTTTAAAAAAAAAAATCGTCATTTCCTACGCTTATCTTGTTCTTATTCATTCATAAAGTCAATGTTCATTTTGGTAAAAGTGGCAGTCAACATGTCTATTTCTGTGATTTTCTCTAGAAATTAACGCTTAATATCTTTTTTATTATTGTTTATGTTTTAGGCTTATCTTTCTGTTGAAGAATTTGAGTCTGTGCTTGGGATGACAAGAGAGGAGTTCTATAAGTTACCAAAATGGAAGCAAGATTTGACCAAGAAGAAAGTGGATCTCTTCTAGAAATCAAACCCCTTATTCACACCAAGTAATAAACATCAAACACCACCATGATCAGCATATATTAATAACACCACCATTTCCAAAAATATGATATTTCTGCAGCTTTTGACAAGATCAATTTGCCTGATTACACAGGCATGTTTTTAGTTGTGGCATGATATGATTTATAGTATTTAGTATCTGGTCATTTTGTTATTTTCTGCTGGAGTAAAGAGTCTCTTTTGCCTCTTCTTCAAGACTTCAAGATTATAGCAAAATAAATTCGTTTTTTTTTTTTGGTATTTTCTATGTCTTCTACATTTAAGAAAGTAGTTCAATTTGTATTCGAATTCGATCACATGACGATAAAGATTTGATGTTCTTTGCGATATTATGTTATCAATTGTTTACGACTAGTAGTAATTGTATTAGTAACCAAGTAACATTATACATTCTTATCCATATTATACTGCTCCACGATGGGTGTACTTGTCCGTGAATGTGGTGAAATAATATTGTTTAAGTCTTTGTGTTTTAAAAATTTATAAGCTTAATGCTAGGACAGTTCATTAGTATTGACATATTTTCATATATACCATCTGCATATCATATGTCACATAAAATCATAAAATATCTAATTCGCATGAAATTATGGATCGTGGATAGTGACCGTCACCCAGAAACCCTAATTACTGCGTTTAATACAATGCATGCATGGATGTTCATAAAAAGGTTCGTAATAATGTAAGTTTAGTTTAACCAGGAATCACCTAGAAAGTCGTTTTGTCATAATAGTGTTTGGACAACCATGTAACCGAAACATTGAGTCAAGGAACAACTGGCCTACATATGAGGTAGTATAAGGATGAGAAAGTGTGAGGAAGTGACCATATTTAGTCAAGCGGTCCACAATGACCAGAATAGTATCTTTATGTAAACATAAATCTTTAGGCAATCCTAAAATGAAATCCATTGAAATATCTGTGAAAATGGATTGAGGAGTAGGTAAAGGTTGAAGTAGACCAGGTAGAGCCATAGTCTCATACTTCGCTTTTTGACAGACTTGAAAAATTTGAACTAAAGCTCGAATGTCCTTTTGAACAGGACTTGAACTGCCTCTTATAACCCCCTAAATCCAGTAATTCTTGAGTCTTTTTTCTCTATCACGCCTTTTTAAACAGGAGGATACCTATAGGGTTTTTGGTTAATTGTAAGGGAATCATTGATTAAGGTAATCTTATGATCATAAGGCCTAGAGGGTGGTAATTGAGTAGGTTCTTATATGATGCAAATTGTAAGCTAGCTAGTTTCTCATTAACTAACTAATTCGTTAGTTAGTTAATTCCAGCAATTATTACGAAGCCAATCCTATATTATTACATATTGATATTGACATATAAGGTCCTTATGACTTTTACAACTAAAAACAACAATAAAATTAACAGAAACAACCCTTGAACTATCTGACATGTAACACATATGGTCTAAGATCTTGTGTAGGATCTTTGATGATACATAACATGTTTTTACTAATCATTGATTATTATGAAATTTCTAACATAATAAACCAACTTCAATCAATGGAAACTTTATTTAATTTCCAAATCCAGTCTTCATTCATTTGCCAACTTTTACAACTCTTCCTGGACAATGATCTTTAGGTCGTGGATGGGGAAGGTATCTTATTGGGCAGTTTGGATTTTCCCTTTCAAGTCTGTAATATAAAATCAAACATTTCATTAATACATAATCAACCAGGGGATGTTGTCGGTTTTACGGTGGAGACTAGTTAAGTCCGTAAACAAAAGTGTACAGATTCTGAATATATATCCAAACGTAGATAAAAACATACAATGATATTTTTGAAAATCAAGAAGTGATATCGTTGTAAAAATGAGCGTTAAGAAATGAATATGTATTTGGAAAATATATATTAGTTTAAGCACAGTTGAATTTTAGGTCATGTACAGTTGACTCTTAGGTCAAACATATTTGACTATTAAGTATTAAGTCAAACATTCTTATCTTTAACCCAAAAGTGGAAATTCAATTTTGGAAACTTTGGACTTGTGAAACTTACTTGTATTTCAGGAGAAAATGGTGAAGGAAGATGGAAATCTCTAGCTTGGCAAGGTCATTTCCAGGGCAAAGTCTACTTCCTCCTCCAAATGGAAGGAAAGTTCCTGGTTTTGGTACATAGCCCTGGTCAACATGCTCATATTAGTCAAAATGTACAACTTATAAAACCATTGGTACAAGCATAAAAAGCACTTACATCCCATCTTGAAGGATTAAACTCTTTGGGTTTGGAATAGTTTTCAGGATTATGGTGAAGACTCCTATACCAAAGCAAAATCTTCCATCCCTTAGGAATCACATAGCCTAAAACCACAAAGAAAACATATATTAGTTCACAATAAGGAAGTGTCTTAGATATTTAACGAGCGAGATAATGACCAAACCTTTGAACTCGACGTCTTTTTTGGCTTCTCGAAACGTCATGAACGAAAACGACACCACACGAAGTGTCTCGTCAATCACCTTGGAAAGATACTCCATTTGCCGGTACTCGTTTAGTGTCAGCCCGTTTTGGCCCGGGGGCATATTCTTCGTGATCTTCTCTTGTTCTTCCTTCGCGGTTTGGAAAACTTCGGGGTTTGCTTGGAGAAAGATAGTTGCCCACATTGTGATGTGTCCGGAAGATTCATGCCCCGCGTTTAAGTAAGCGATTAGCGTATCAATGATTTCCTCGTTGTCTAGTTTTCTCCCGTTTTCGTCTTCACTCTCTAGGAGAAGATCGAGCATGTCCTTTCTCGTAATCCCTTGAGGCGTCTCTCGTTTCTTCCTACGTTCGTTTATTGTTCCATCCAAAATGGATGCGAGTCTCCATCGCGCCTTTAAATGTGTAGTCGTTACTCGTTAGTGTGTCACTTTCTAACACGATATGAAATTCACATGTGACATGTTCGGGTTTAATCTAAACAAGTTTCAGGCCAAACCTATAAACATGTTTACCTAAATGGGTCGTGCTCGATCAACCCAAAAGTTCACGAGGTGACATAGGTTAACTGGTTTAGTTTTATACCAAACTAGCTAGATTTCGCTAGATTAATTTTGCTGTTAATTGCTTATTCAGTTACATCTTTTTTGTATTTAATAATATAACGGATAAAGATGATTTTATCCATTAAACTCTTGACTTTCTAAGTAAAGTACAAGTTTGTCTTACTCAAATGTATTATAATATACTATAGATTAGTGTTAATATATGAAATAGTATAATAAATTTTGGGTTAAATGTGTATAAAATATGTGCGTCTCGTGAACTTGTATAATATGTTTTAGACAGGTTTTTTTTCATCTCAATTTTTTTGATGCGTAACATGTTAGACAATGTCAACACGTAAACATGACTCATTTTAAGCGAGCCATCATTAAAATCAATGGTACATTATTGTAAAATACAAGAGACGAAGATAACGAACCTTAATCGCCTCATGGTATGCAAAACCAGGAACATTGATAGCCATGGCTCTAAGACCAAAATTAAGAATTGTGCACTCTTTCTCCAAGGCCTCCAAAAGGTGTTCGATCTCCGAACTTAGGAAAATGTACATGATTATCTTGAAAGTTAGCCTTCGGAGTTCGGTTAGGAACTCGATTCGGCCCATTTGTGACCATTTATCCAATGCCGAGACCACATTGGTCTCGATGTACGGGATGTATAGTGACAACGCTTCATGACCGTTGATCGGTGTTTTAGTCAACCTACGAAGCCTTTTGTGTTCTTCGTATGAGATCCCAATGAAAGATTTTCTTCCCGCTATTTCAATCGTGGATTCGGGCCACCCGTGCTTAAACGTATCGTCATCTAACAACACTTTTCGAACTATCTCGGGTACGGTCACGATGATGCTAGGACTACCGAACATCATTGACTTGTATAGACCGTTTGACCCATATCTACAGTTTTGTTAAAATGCATATCATTTGTAAGAAAGAATAAAAAACTCGTTATGCAAATTTACAAGTCAAAGACCATAATATATAAAGCAGTAAAATACCACCATTGAATATCTAACTTAATTAGTAAATCAATATTACAAATATTTAATTTAGCGTTAGTGACAAAACCAGAATTTTTTAAACGGAGGGTTCTAATATAGTTTCAACCAAATGATTACTAATTAGTTTACACAAAAGTATACATAATTTTAACATAATAATTAGTATTGGATATAACACTCCTTATACATAATTTTAACATAATGACTTGATCGTTAAAAAAAATAGAAGAATGTATAATGATATAAAGCCTTTTTTTTTAACATTATGTGAAGCTTGGTCTTTAGTGGTGTCTTGTCACAATCAACTTAATTTTGTTTGTCGTTCTCCAACAAAAAAATGAATAAACAATAGAAAAAAAAAATAAGTTTTAAATTAGCATTAGTTTGTCTTCTCCAACAAAAAATGAATAAATAATAAAAAATTAAGTTTTAAATTAGGTTTTCATGGTGAGCAAACACATATACCAGTGTTAGCTTTATATTTCATGTTCTTCCTGTTTCTTTCATAACAAGTGATCAGACTCTAAAATGGCTCTCGGTCAAAAAGTCAACGGACCCTCTGACCCTCCTGTAGTTTCATCGATATCTAGCGGTAACAATATGTGTTGAATATGATCCTTCTCGGAAAAGCATAAAATGATTTTTAGGTTCTCTTAACAATCAGTGTAATTTAATTTTAAAAAATGAACATAGATTAAAATAACAATATCTCTAACGAGACGTTAATGATTAATGGTAAAGTGATATAACTCCAACTAAAAAGTTGTAGGTGTGTATCATCATCCAAATGATAGGTCACGATAAAAAGTTGTGAAAAGATTAAATTCTTAGCTTTTTTAAATAAAAAAAGATGGTAACTTTGTTATATTCTTTGCAGAATTTGAACTTTTAGGTGATAATAAACACTAAATATCATTGAATTAAACTTAGTAAAAAAAAAAGATGATAAATGGGAGTGACCTTTGAATAAAAGCCGAGATGAAGGAATCGGGATCGGGGGACTTGAAAGCTCGAAGGAAGGACCACATGTTTCCGATGAACGGCCAACCCAAATCACCCGGTGGCAGACTCTCCCTCTTCTTCTTCCCCAATTTGGTCTCATAAATCCATTCATTCACACTCTTTAATCCCCATTTCAAAATCAATATCAATCCCACAAAAATACTCACATAGTAACCCATCCCTTCTTTCAATTCACCAAATCCCATTTTCAAGCTCACACTTACACTTTCCTCTAATCCACTCTATCTATATGCAGAGAGACTGACATATACATATACATATATATATATATATATATATATATATATATTTATATAGAGAGAGATATTTGTGGTTGAGTTGTGGTTTAAATTTAAAATAAAAACAAATAAATTAATTTAAAATTCTATGTAAGGTTAAATCAAGTATTATAGTACTAGGATAGAACATGTATGTTATACGGGTTGAATCATTAAAAAATATATATAATTGATAATTCATGCATACTTTTCTTATTACCAGAATAACGTATTACATTACATTAAATGAAAAACTAAAGTTATAATTCATAATATGGTATTGGTGATTTTACTTTCTTTATTATAAAAATATATATTTAAGGTATGTCTCTACTTGTATATTTGGAAAATGCAAGATAAACGTGATCATGTTTGAAAAACAATCAAACTCTCAATAACGACTAACACGAATTATGAGTTGACAAACTTGAGACTTTAAGTCTTTATAAAAAGTTAGATGAGTATAACGTTTTATCAAAATTATAATGAACACATTCTAGTTGTTGAGTATAAAATCTAAATTATAATCAAAAGATTATAATGTTATCAATACAAACAATGTTATGTTGATATACATTAGAAAACTTACAATTGTATTAGTCGCGATGTCTAAAATTTCCAAATGGATGAACATAAGTCATTTGATATGGTAGGAAAAACTATTTAATATTGGATATTATGAACATGATTTTATCACTTATGAATTTCTCTACAAATAGTATCACACACAACGCAACGCTGATTGAATTTGTAAAATAGTATTAGGTATTCATTAATTAAAATATTAAATATGATTTGCTCAACTATATTTGAGAACACACTAAATAAGTATTTATTGGTATTGTATAAGTTTCTAAATATTTTTTAAAATGAAAATAATAATAGTTTAAAAATTATTCTTAAATAAAAATAAGATGTAAATTAATATATGACTGTTATAATTCCATAAATATAAATAGATAAAAGTATATCATGATTATAAAATATGATATAGTTTCCAATAAAAAAGAATTTATTAGGGAGTAGATTTGGGAGGGAAAACTTTTGTGAGAATGAATCTAGTGTTGTAATGTGCCAACAATTGTAATTGTTTATTAGAGTAGGAAGATGGTTTGATTGGTTCGCTTAATATTATAAAAAAAATGGATTGGTTAGTATCATGTTTATAAAAGAAAAGGAGCTAGTAAATGAAACAGTTGTTTAATATTTAAAAAATGGATTGGTGTTAATGGACTGGACTAAAACCGAGACTATATGCCAAACTATTGGACCGAACTTGCAATTTTTAAAGTATTATACTAAAACCAAGATTTGTACCAAACCTCAGGGACGAAAACAGTAGTTTACTCTAAAAAAAATGAATTTGTTAGTTTCATACTTTCATGTTTAAAAAAGAAAAATAAATAAATAAAATGGTAAAATAATAGGATTATTGGATTTTAATAATTATAGTTATTGTATATTGGCCGTATTAATCTGTATTTCATTTATTCCCTACAATAAACCAGATTTTAAAGGTATTGCAATCTATAATAACGTCATTAAATGACCACTAACGTCGTTAAATAAAATTTCTCTTTTTTATGACTGGGCATCACGGTGCGTCTTATCTGACACGTTTTTGATGTATGCGAAGAAAAGTTTTAAAAAACAACGAATCATGATTAACAACTACAAAAATTATAAACAAAACATTTCTTTAGAGAATCAAAACATACACAGATCCTAAAAAAACATCTGTGTGTGAGCCCAGTCATAAAAACATGTCACATAAAACGCACTGGGATGTCCAGTCATCAAAAAATGAAATTTTACTTAACAACGTTAGTGGTCATTTAGCGGCGGTCTAATAGATTATGATAACTTTAAAATCTGTTTATTATAAAAAAAAATACGCATTAATATCGACTAATAGACAATAAGTATGATTATTAAATTCAATATTCCAATATAATATTTGAAAAGGAAACAAAAGAAATATGGGAGGCGATATTCTCTATGGGGTGTATTGAATTATCCTCATTTTTACCTTTATATTATTTCTTAGGCTATTCGTAGTGATTTGTAGTGATATAAAACTTTAAAGTTTAAAATCACACCATGTAAGATGTCACGTAGATAGTTGTGTGAAAATGAAAAGTATTGTAGTGGATAGTGGAAGTATACATAAATATAATAATAACATAATCATTAACTTTCTGTTTTTATATATTATTTTTAATAATTAATAGATTGAAAATAAAAAAAAATTATTAAATAAAACATAAATAAAACACTTAAAATAAAAAAAAACACAATTCAAATTTAAACAACTACATTAAAAATTAAAATTCAAAACATAACTAAAATTAAAAGCATTACATTAAAAAAGCTAAAATAAAGACGGGGTCAAACAGAAACATCGTTTTGTTTCAGCAACTCCTACAACGGTTAATTTTTGAAGTCCCTTCCAGTTTGTTGATGGTCTTCCTCGAGCGTGTCAGCCAACACGCTCTCATGTTGATTCTCGTTTCGAGCTTTGTAGAGGGAATGGAACTTTGTGATTGATGTATCATGTTTCTCCACAAGTGGGTCGACCCGCGCGCTGCCGCGGAGCCAAACCATTTTAAAAAGCCGATTAGCCAAGCCATAGCGAGCTCCGATTGGAAAGCGATGTCGGAGTTACCTGTTTGCAATGACGCATGCGAGACAAAATAGCCTACCGTTTTGTTAACAACCCATACATAAAGTCGATACTTTTAATACATGACAACAACCATACATAACGATTTAAGTTTTAGCACACTAAAACACCCTACTAAGGGGTTCCAAAATAGATAGGAAGGCATGTTTGGTCTATTAGGGTTATCATATTCTACAAAATAGTTAACACGCGTTTCAAAAAGGGTTTCCCAATAGGTCACCTACTACGGTAAAACCTGCTGCTCACGCTTCCTTTTTTAGCTTCGTTTTGAGCCTAAACATCGTCGTTCTCCGTCTTTCCTCCTCTGTCTTTCCTCCTGCAGATGAACCACTTGTCTCTGCGTTTAAAAGAACCAACTTAGGCAAAAACACATTGCATGACTACCTAAAAAGCTGAAAAATAAAAGAAACCTAAGGTATAACCGTTTTGCGAGTTCCTAACTGCATAAACCTTTTTTTTGTTAAGACAATGCTGATAAATGCAGCAGTGATCATTAGCGAGAGAGCAAAATACTAAATGACAATAGTTCATGTGATTAGCATTATCATCAACCACAAACCGTAGCAACATATGAAAAAGCATCTGAGAAGAAGATCAACGATACACCCGCACTGCTCAAAACCTTTAAGCTGAAACATAACAGCAACAACGAAAAGCTTTAAAACCTAATAGTCAGCATATATAGGCAACCAAAATAACAGCCTATAACCATGCAATCGAAAATCTAGGACTTGAGGTGGTCGTGCGGTAATACCTAATATGCAATAAGCATCGACGAAGCATTTTGCAAGCATTTTCAATAACAAATAATAAAGTACATAATAAAGTACATAGAACCACAAAATAACAAAGTACATAGAACAACAAAATGTATGCGAGACTTCAAATAAAATATGTGTTGATATAGAGTATTCAAAGGTGAATAATCCATAACTGAACAGCCTCAAACAATGAATGGATTAGTGAGACAATCATACCTCGAATGAAACTTCTACGTACAAAAAATTCAACCCCATTAAGAAGCCATCCCAAATGCACACCTGAGAAACAACCGAGGAAAATTAAAAAACCGTGCAACACAAAAGAAATAAAAGCATGGTCAGATCAGAGAAATTAACTTAAGCAACATATAAAATAAAGATTTTAGCATGCATTTACACCACCAACAAACATACAATGTGCTCTAAATCAATCATTGGCATAACATAATGCGTTCAAGGACTAAGAACATTCAATTAAACCTACCCCGATTATTACACATACACTTTTATGCACATGCTACTTCTGCTGGTTTAACGAAAATTGGCCTCTGATTAAATTCCAAATGACCAAGTACTACAGAAGAAACTAACTTGTTTATAACTATTACTTAATGTACCAAGCCCAACGGATCAATAACTCCACAGAGATAATAAAGTGCTCAAACAGCTTTACCTTCAAGCAGCTCTCAAATTTTTTTTATCCAAACTCTTCAAAATTGCCACCTGATCAATTCATAAGAAAACAAATCAATGACAAAAAAATACAAACAACCTAAAAGAAGAAAAAATGAAGGGCATTTATCCAAACAGTTGATGACTAAGAAAATTAGAGTTAGCTGTAGCTCATGAGCAGAGGCAAAAACAACTACATTAGGGTTCAATAACACGTATATATAAGCCGAAAACAACCAAAGAAGAAAGTACAACCATCAGGGAACTCAAATCATGTAAATTAGCTTCGAGAACTGTGGATCGAACCTCTAATTTTCCGTGTCCATCCAAACCGTCTGTATCACCAATTTAATCGGATCCTTCATTGTCAGAGATATGTTCCATTGTTGTCGTATTTATGTGCTATGTACTGTGTGATTGCTCTTGATTCTGTAACAAATAAATAAAAATTGAGCTCTAGGAAGCCGAAACATATATAATATACACCAGATTTTGAAATAAAAAACAACAGATTGATTTTATAGTGTTATTACCAAATTTAAGGGCTAACTTACAAATATACAGAACATCTAAAAACTAAAGTGAAAGAGACATTTAGGTGCTGTTTGTTTTTTCAGAGGTAAAATGTCTGCAGTCTGCGGACCACATCTGCAGACATCTGCAGCAGAAGAGGTGGACCAAATCTCTGCAGTCTGTAAGAAAAAGACTGTTTGTTTTTTTTTTAACTTCTGCTGACTGCTAAAATAAACTTAAATATAAATAAATCGAATTTTTAAACTTAAAAAAGATTTTACATGAACGTTCACCTCGTCTTCATCAGCATCAACTTTCACATGACTATTTCGTAATGACACATTGGGTTGATCATATTGTGTAAAAAACTCATCGCTCATACCCTCTTTCCTTATAAAAAAAAAGATAGAATACCTACTATGCAAAAAAATCACATGAAAATTTAAACTCAAATTGATAAAATACCCACTGCTAGTGTATAATCAATACACAAATCAAAATTAGAGCTTGCTCAAAATTGATAGAATACCTACTATCCAACAAAAATTACATGAAAGTTAGGTGGTGTTTGTTTTTTTATTAAACCTCTTCTTAACCTCTTATGTCTGCGCCGCGCAGACCACGCACAGACTTTACCCCTTGCAGAGTGTTTGTTTTCACGCAAACATTTCATTAAAAAACGTCTGCGAATCCTCTTCTTGACACAGATGTGAGTTGAGCTCTTCTAACCTCTTCTTCAAAAAACCCTACCATCGCTAATATCAAACATCACGTCTCATCCAAAAAGAATCCTACCATCGCTACGTTACTGTGAACGCCTCTTCTCCACAGCAAATCCTGCCGGCGTCGCCTTCTTCACTCCGGCGGCGTTGCCTTCTCCACTCCGCCGTCGCTCGCCGTATCTCTCTGTCGGCCGTCGCTCCAAATCAAGGTGTACTCTTCTTCTCTATTACAATCCGATCTATGTTACAGTTAAATCATATTTCGTGAGTCATCAGAAGTCGTGATTGCTATGATAATTTCTATCTCTTCTTGATGAAATTTAACAAAAAAAATGAATTTCTTATTTAATCCTTGAACGAACAAAAGACAGAAGAAATGAAGTTTGATTTCTTCTTGATGAAATTAAATCCTTGTAAATGAAGCTGTATTACATGTATATCTCAGATGTGATTAAATGTATCATGTTTCATAATTTTCTCGACTGTGATTTATTACGAATATTGGTATTGATTTGTGTATTGATTAATACACTAGCAATAGGTATTCTACCAATTTGAGTTTCTAAATACCCCTCGAAAAATTAAGTCTTTGAAGCCAAACATCAGGTTTTAGTTTTAAAATTCTGAGCATACTGCTAAACCACAAAGCCTTACCTCATGCCCAGGACTCAAAAGGACGCTCAGGATACAAATTCTGAATGATAAGAGCATGTGGCTTTGTGGGATAAACAATGTTGCAATTTGACTCCAATCGACAATTTTGACTAATGTGTTTGACTAAGATGTAGACATATTGAAACACAGTTCTTGCAAAATATTAATGTTGGACTCCAATTATCAATTTGGACTAACATGTTGAGTATAATGTGGGCTCAATAACATATATTTTGTATAATTAGCAAAACATGCTCGACTCCATTCCATTTATTACAAAGTAAAGTTTGGCTTAATAGTTCTCCTATAAGTAATATGCATGCCGATTTATATATGGTTTACATCACCACGTTTGATCATGTTCTAAAAGATATCATTCAAAAGTGGCATTTTAAGGCTAAAGTGACATTTTTTAGCTACATCCATTTAAAATGATCAAATAAGTTTTGTTTCGCTGATGGGATTACCTGCATACAATTAGGAGAGTGCGTCTGGTGGTTAAAAGTGTAAAAGAACAATTTACTTAAACAGGACATGAATATCATACTAAAATGGTTAGAAGAGCACAAAATCATACCTAAATAGGAGGTGTATATTAACTTTGTTCACATTCACGAACTAAAAGCACCAAGAATATCATACTAACCGTATGGTTTTGTGATCCGTGATTGCAATTACTACTGGACGGGGAGCATTTTCTATCGCAGTGCGGTCGAACCTTTCGGGATTTTGAATGATTTCTTTCCATAGCCGGCACCTGATAGTGTCACCTCTGACATGTATAATGTGATGAAATGTTATTAGTAAGAGTTTGGTGTTCTTGTTTTAGTTGACTAGGTGTATAGATGATATTTGTAGTTAGTTTATAAATTCGTTGTTTGTAAAATAATTTTGTTGTAAATTGTGTATGTAGCTGATAGGTGACGTCTCGAAGTCTGTGTTGAAATGTAAAGTTTTGAATGGTTGGCGTTCTTCAGGGAGTTAAATGCCTATCATATATTGTTGAAATGTTTGTAGATATTTCAGCAGTAAGAGTATCATATTCTTGTATAGTATTTTTTTGTGAGTGAAGAAATATTCTTTTGCTACAAAATGTACCGGCTGTCCTTGAGAGTTAGGCGAAGAAATGGGTCTCTTGTCGAAGTTGTCCCTTCAACAATTTTTTCAACCATCCCGATGTAGTCTGTATATACCATAAGACTGTAATTTGAGAACATAAATAGTAGGAGAATCCAAATTACATTTTAAGTTACAAAAAAGTATAACGGAAATATGTGCAGGCATGTAGACATATATCAGGTAATAGTAAGATGCTGAACAATGAAACACATTTTTAAACGCCGTTTTACACACATCCTAAACCTCTGATGTGAATAAAGAGGTACTGGTACACATAATTGTAAGTTGTACTTATCAACTGTAGGCCTTTGGAAATGAACAATAGCTAAGCGTTAAGGGTGTTTGTAATGGTGCAAGATTGGGAGGCTATCCCGAGCTCGGGATCCCTCGGGGTCGCGGGAACACCATGACGGGGTGCTCGGGAGAGGTGCTTGGGAGCTCGGGAGAGTCCCGTGGGAGTGGGGTCCCGAGCTAGAGGAGCTTGGGAGAGGCTATTTTTGTGGGTTTTGAAGGGTTTGGGGTCTTGGGAAGCTTGGGATGGGTATTACTTGAAAAAAGCTTGGGGTCTTGGGAAACTTGGGAGAGCTTGGGATCATGGGGTCTTGGGAGACCCATTACAAACACCCTAATAGAGGTTCTATTTCTAACTGTTTCAGAATATGGATGGCTAGGAAGATTTCAATGAGAATAGAGGTTTTACAAAAAAACTTACATTTAGATTAAACTTTATGATACCAGTAACTCTGCTTTCATTTCATTTCTTAAGATACAACCTCTCTAAGTGCCGGTTCTATTCCGGTTCTCAAATAACAGTCCTATCCATGCAGAAAGTCTATTCGGAAAACTGATTGGTTCCTATGTATGTATTCCAATCTATTCTGTTCTATGGAAACATACGCATCCACAAGATATTGCTGGTACAAATGATCACCGTTTAACACTAAGTTATAAACGTTACCTCGGTCGTGAATCTGATGGTTGTAGTACATGTTTGTAGTCAGTTGAGTTCGATCGGCGGACACTGATTGTGATCTACCCTGTACAGTTACTGTAGGCTGAGAAAGATATGTAGGAGCTGACGGAGGAATTCTAAGTCTAAGGTTAGGGGACCACCGATGGTCCGCATAAGGAAATAAGAGCGGGTACTGTAAGGCCATATAGGTAGGATGAAGCTTACTAACTCTCTCTGCAAAGCCATCCTTATTACGAATTATAATATCAAAGTCAGTAGCTAATTCATCATCACTATAAACAATAACACCAAGAGTGCCCCTAGATGGAAGGTCGTAACACCTTTGCAACTCATAACTGTATAACCGAATACAAAAATCGGGAACATGTAACGATGAACACATATCCCTAGCAGTCCTAAGTAGCTTTACGAATCCATTAATTTCATCTAAAATCTGTGTCAGTATTCCTATGGTTTTAGAGTAAACACCAGAGGTGTCTCGGATATCGAAAATAGATAATCTATTATCAACCTCATGATCGGTATCATAAACATACATCTGCATAAATTGAGGTTTCCTATTTGAAGGAGGCATATCGAACCTATCCAGTGCGAAACCTGACCCTGTATCTTGAATACGTACGGACCTTTTTTCTTGTTAATCTCTTCATCAATATTTGCCCCAAATGAGGTCATAGCAAACATAGAGTTGTACTTACGTATATTATAAAGGAAATGAGCATTTTTGAAAAGGGCAAACAATTCATCTGGAGGTTTAGGTTGTAAAGGAAGCATAACCTTACCGGCTCTGCAACAAATAGAGTATCTTGGCCTTTCACGCTTTGGGCGTGACTTCACACGCTCCTCTAACCAAAAATACGCACCACAAAACTCACACACCTGATCACACTGACCTAAAGAAAGACATCTAGATGATCTATTTTTTGAGGTTTCAAAAATGTGTGAGTCACCAGCTGTATCTGACATTTGTTGTACATTACCAGATGTTGATGCGTATACATCAGGAATAAAACATGTACTGTTAACTATAGGTGTTGTGGTAACAGAAACCAGAGTTGAATTGTTAACATCTAATGCATTTGTAACCTGATGATAATGATGTGACCCTAAATTTTCTGTTGAGGAAATACCCCTTTTGCGTGAGATTCGTTGCGGCCGCATAATGTATACAGAGGCTCTAAAAGGTTTTCAGATCAATGAAAACATAACATAAGAGGTTTTTTGTGAAGCGGTCTTTTAAAAGTTTAGTAAACAAAACATAACATCAGAGGCTGTTAGTAAGACATTCGTTTAAAAGTGTTGTAAACACTTGTGGCATAATTAATAAAGGTTGACCTATCAAATAATATACTATGCACAACAACGTAAGATGTTTAAGGTTAATGACAGTTAAAAGTCTTAAAACCAACTCCCCAGCCGAGTCAAAGATAGTCCACAAACTAAATAAATGTTACTGTAAAGCTGCATTGAGGCGACATCATTTTAAGAACCGTCAATATAAAAATGAGATTCAGAAAATGAGTAAACTCTAACGTCTCGCTTTATACTATTAAACTACTAAAACTCATCCTAAATGAGGATCCAAATATGTAACCTAAACAAAAGCTAGGTAATCCAAACCTAATAGCTGGCGTTGTCGCATAAAAACATTTAACGAAAGACCTCGATACAAATCCGCTATGTTCTCCTATACGTTCAGGCCGTCATATCTTAAAAGGTGCATCAGATTAAACTTACACAAACGGTAGCGTAAAAAGTTATGGGTGCACCTAATTTCGAAGACTAAATCCACAGTAAAGAAGATAACTGTCATTTATAGAATAGAGAATAATAACTACTGCTTCATCCCTAACCATGTTTGTGATTCTATTACCTATGCTACGCATATAAAAGATCATACATCTAAACACAGTGATTCCCCAAAAATTAACCGAAACCTTACAGTATAAAGAAAAGCATATTCAATAACCTCGCAATAAATCAATAAATAAAGCATAAACGTTAACATATGTAAGAATTTACACAGTAGACTAAATGCAAATCGAGTAAAAATTTAGAAAAAGTTGTCAAGAAACATCGAAATATGTTCAGATACATAGATGGTAAGTTGGTAACGAAACCAAAGGCCGGATCCAACCTTTGAGGCGACAGAATTCCAGACGCGGTCGTATCTAAGAAAAGAAAACCAAAAAGGGTAGCCAATCGTGAAAAGACTGTATGTATTAAAAACCTATGAGCAAAGTAGGCAACAAAATTACCTGTGTAAGCAGGCGAAAGAAAAAAGAAGAGGCCGTCGAAGAGAGAAAATGAAGGATTGTAGTCTCGGATATGGAAAAAAGCGAAAGGGAGAGGATGATGACAGGGAAAGAGAAGAGGGCTTTTCTACCACGTGTCGTGTATATGGCAGAAACCATATGACGAAGCAGTTTTAAAAAAATAAGCCTTTATCGGCAGCAGCAGGTCTGGAACCCATGTATTCATGCTCGTAAACCAACACCTTAACCATCAGAACAAATCTGCATCTGTTAATGTTTTCATAAATAATATATATATGGTAATATTGCATTGTAGGTAAAAGTCAACAAAAGTCAGACAAGTTGTGTAATGTATTAATATGGTAATATGGTAATGGTAATGGGTTAGGTTATTTCGGGTAGTTGGCAATTAACGGGTCAACTTTCGATATGGGTTCGTTAGTTAAACCTCATGCTCCTCTATCAGGGTCATTGTTATAAAACTCGTTCGAGACGATCGAGTGAGTACTTCTCGTCTACACCTAGTACTATCCGAGTACTCCCTCATATTCCCCAAGTACTTCCTCGACTTGGACGAGTACTCACAACTTCCAAGCGATCGACTTGGGAGCCCATAGCAACTTTTACAACCATAATTAAAAATAAACAATAATTAAAAGTAAAGTATTATAGCAAAATATTCCCCATGATTTTACAACATATAAAATCAATAGCTCATATATAAAAATCCATAATATGATCTAATTGTAATAACAATAATTAAGAGTAAAGTATTATAGCAAAATATTCTGGTTCAAATAGTTAAACAAATTGTGAATCTCTCATCACAACCAATGATTTCAAAACCGGATCGGACAATGAACCTGTCTTCTTATCGGTTGACTGGTAGGATCAGTTGAACTTGTCAGATTGGATTTAAGATTCGGATGATGTCATAATATTATAAAATTTACATATTAAATTGGAAGTTTAGAAGTAGCTTGTTATTATTAAAATAGAAAAAGTATAAATGTTAGAAAATTCATAATATTATAACATGTATTATAAAATTTTAAAAATATTTTAAAAAAATATTATATAAAATTTCCATATTAAATTGAAAGTTTATAAATACAGAAAAAAATATAAATGTTAGAAAATTGATGTATATCTTTTTATGTTTATAAATAAAAAATATAAATGGTGGATTTTTCGTGGATGTTTCAAACGGATGATCTCGGTTACCTGCATTGTTAGCGTTTCGCGGGTGTCGTGGATAACATATTTGCCGAATCTAACCCCGGTCCCCGGGTAACCAGACGTTGATTATGTTTGCTTTTCGAAAAAAAAGAACTTATAAAAAAATACAATTAAAAAAAATCAAACCCTAGAAAAACCTCACCCTAAACGGTCGCACACCTATTCTTGCTCAGGGCCAGCCCTGTCCATTTTAATATCGTTATTCATCTATAAAATGAACAGAATACATTCATTTTTAGCATTTTTACACAAAATCTCCTCTTACTGGATCCGATCAATCAATATAGATTAAGGCCCTGTTTGTTTCAGCTTAATTGGTGCTGAATGGAGATGGATCTTAATCGGTAAGACAAGAAGGGGTGTTTGGTTCGACCAGGTTGCTTAATCGGTAAGACAAAATTGTCTAGAGGGCTTCTTTTTGATTAAGCAAGGGGCACCTTGCTTTTTGATTCAGCCGGACGGCTTCAAGGAAAAAAGGAACGTTTTTTTTTTTTTTGCCAAAGTAAAGGAGCCGGAGGGCTTCAAGGAAAAAAGAAGCGGTTTTTTTGTGTTGCCAAAGTAAAGGAGAAGAACAAGTTTTTTTTGTAGCCAAGTAAAGGAGAAAAAGGAGCTGGTTGAGAAGAACTAAAAACATGCTTGGTTCCTGGCCTAGTTGCACCCCCCCCCTCCCCCCCTGCGCGAGGTTAGATGCCAGAGTAAAACATAACAGTAGAACTTAACATGTCATGAAGGTTTTCTCATATAAGCTAACTATGTTTTTGATCTCACACCAATGTGGGACAAGCTAAATGAAAGAAAAAAAATAGACTTATTGTTCACACACCAATATGGGACAAGGTAATGAAAGAAAAACAAAGTTTTTTTTGTTCTCACACTGATTTGTTAGTGTTTTTTGTTTAATTATACAATTATTCAGATGTCCAAACAAACAACACATAATGATTCAGCACATTATTGATTCAACACTTCTTTATCATACAGACATCTTATTCATTCAGCACCAAATGAAACAGACGAACCAAACGGCCCCTAAGAGTATATTCGTAAATGATTAGTAATAATTGTTTGCGACTTGAGAAATGAACTTTGCTTGATCAGGTCTATGATCCGTTTTATTTTTAAGGAAAACGACAACCCAATCTTTTTCATATGCAACCGGACCATCCTGAGTAACATAATGGCAAAAGGTGCCACACACCCGCTAAGAATAAACAGTGCTGGAAAGCCCAAACCCATTGAACCTTCACCCGTGCAAGTGCGGTACACCAGAAGGGGGAAAACCTGTGGTCTCAGAAAATCGAACTCGTGACCTTAAGGTCATGAGTCTACCCATCATCACCAGAAGAGCTGTTATTCGGGTCGACCCGATCAGGTTTTGGGTTATTGGGCTCGGATTAGTCAAGTTTTCTTTAGAAAAAATACCACCCGCAACCTGACCCTATTAAAATTCGGATTAGTAGATCAGGTTAGTCAGGTTAGTTAGGTTTCAGATTATTAGGGTCTAGCCAGTCGAATTAATCGGCCAGTTTGAATAATGTTTAGTAGAGGTTACAACTATTTTGCTTAGTAAATTTTAGGTGTTGCACTTAATATTTTTTTTATTGATGACTTCTTTACTTTCCTTAATCTTAAATTGAGTTTTAAGTTAATTTAACAATGCAGATTTCTTCTTGATTAGATACTAACAAGATAGTGACCTGTTCATGCTTCGCGGCGAGCCACCCATTTCCGAAACGCCGTGGTAAAATTTTGAAATTCTAAAAGTGATTTAAAAGTTGATCACCTACGTTTAAGCCTGAAAAAATACCACATGTACATGACACGTGGGCCGTGGCCTAACACCCATTTTTCAAAATGCCGTGACCAAAGTCAAAAACTCTAAAAGTGGTATAAAAGTTGACCACTTGCACTTAAGTCTAAAAAAAATATCACATGTACATAACACGTGACTTAATATGTGACCACGTGTCGCAAAAATATTGGCCTAGATATGACACGTGGCCTACGTGGCCACGTGTCGCCATACGTGGCCTAACACATGACCACGTGTCGCAAAAGCATTTGCCTACATATGACACGTGTCCACGTGTCACCACATGGCCTAACACGTGGCCACGTGTCAAGCCACGTCTCATAAAATTAGTGGCGTATATATGAATAGTAACTTATGTGTCACAACCACCTAATTCTTATTGTAATATATATAAATAAAGTACTAATATAAAACCAATTTAAAGATTTGCCCGATGCAATAGTTACTATTTAGGGACATCTATATATATCCCTTTACTAAGAGCTTTAATTACATATATACCCAAGGTTAAAATTCAATTACATATATCCCCTTTAAACATAAAAATGACTTATTTACCCTTCCAATTTTAAAACAAAATAAAAAAATAAAAAAATGGCACAAACGATTTCTCTGGAAGGCACCTTCTTCTCCGATGATCAGAGTCCGATCTTTTCTCGCGCCATGATCTCCGATCATCTCTAGAAGGTAGAGATTTTTTTTCAAGCTATTTCTCTCTAACAAACGATTTCAATTTAGGTTTTGTTGATTTCAATTAAACAATTTCAATCAAGGTACTGATTTTTTAAGCTATTTCCCACGACAATAGCATGATTTACCATTCGATTTTATTGATTATATTTCGTCACTTTGTAAATATGTTATACGATTAACCACAGTGGGTTTGTTAAATTGAATTTTACAAAGTTGGGTTGCAATTGTTATATTTTAATCCAGTAGTCATTCGAGTGGATAATTCAACAATTAGTGTGTGCAGAGAGAGATAGGGAATATATTCTTCAATGACAAATAAGGTGTTAGGGTGGAAGGTATGCTTGCCTAAGGCATGCCTTAGGCATCAAATTCTGACCAATGAGGTGATGCCAACAGGAGAGAGAAGATTGATGTAGAATTGATGATTTGGTAGGGGGTATACTTGCCTAGATATGGTTTAGTCATGAATTAAATGTTTTTCTTTTTCATTTTTTTTTAATCTACAAATAAAATTATAACTTAAACATTTAATATAAAATTAAAAAAAAACAATTCATTAGATTAAAAATAAAAACTTACAAAGTCCTAAAAATATAAAATTACCAACTCCTAAAAAAAAAATTACCAAGTCCTAAAAAAATAAAATTACCAACTCCTAAAATAAAAAAATTACCAAGTCCTAAAAAACAAATACAAAGACCACCATCTAAAAATCACACGGCCATCCGTATCTAGCCGCAACTCGACGTTTTTCTTCTAAAAGTACCGGGAGGAGTGATTCGGACATCTTTTCGTGAGGCCTCAAATACAACTCGAGGTCACGAGCCCGTTGTTCTTCGTCCATCGTCTCCCGTTGTCGATCCATCGTCCTCCCAACCTTCTCGTACATTTCCCTCTTCTTTAGAGCGGTTTCATGTCGAACAGTCCGCTTGTCGACCTTTTCATCCTCCCATTTCAACTCAAACCTCTCCATCACATCCAAAGCATTCGCCGATCCTTTTGTCGACGAGTCACCACCCGACTTCTTGCTTGAGCCTTTTCTTCGTGGCGGTTGACTCGGCATCGAGTTCTCATTCAAGTCGGGCAAATGACTCGGCAATTGTGCCGAGTCGGCATCGTTTGACGTTGTGTACTCGCCCGATACCGATACCTTGGTCCTCTTCGACGACTCTCCAACACCACCAACCTTTTGTTGTGGTGCAACCCACTTTGGGTGATCCTTCACCACCTTTCATACATTTGTTGGTAATCCTTCATCGTCTTCTCATGAACGTCAGCATCACTCGCACCACTAGCCCACGCACGTGTCTACGATTAAAAAAAAAATAAATAAATTAAAATATATTTTTAGAAATTAAATTTTTTATAAAGTAATTTTTATAAAAAAGACTTACATTTTGGATGTACAACCCGTTGAACCTCGACATCGCCTTGTTCAAGTTGTTCCATTTGGTGTTAATCATGTGAATGGTTCGACCGGTATCACGTCCACTCAAACCGTTGAAGTGATTGAGGACCCGTTGCCAAAAAGATTCACGTGATTGTTGATCACCAACTCTCCCGTCTTCGGTGATGTAGATGTAGGATTAGCTGGTTTGTGGACGGGTGAAGAAAAAAATAGGTGTTGTGACTTTGTAATGTCGATGAAAAACAAGCATATGGGTGTAAATAATCAAGGTCATCATTAATGATATTAAAAGGGGGTATATGTAAATATTAAGGGTTATTGGCTTGAATTAATCCCAACTATCACTTATTGGCCGGGATCACTCCCAACTAAACAAATCACCACCGCCACCTCAACTATGAACCTAATTTCTGACAACACTCCCTCCGTTAAAAAATCGTGTCATAAAATGTGCATAGCGTGTCACAAAATGTGCATAAGGGAGTGTTGTCAGAAACTAGGTTCATAGTTGGGGGTGGCGGCGGTGGTGATTTCTTTAGTTGGGAGTGATCCCGACCAATAAGTGATAGTTGGGATTAATTCAAGCCAATAACCCAAATATTAATAAGGGTACAATAGTAATTTAATATGTTATTTTAAATGAATTGAGTAAATATGTAATATAAATTGTTTAAAAAAAGAATATATGTAATTAAATTTTAGACTTAAATAAATATATAATAAAATAACTTAGTAGTATATATAAATGGCCTAGTTTTTACGTGTAGAATATCATTTGCATTTCAAATAAAAAAAAATAGAAAACGATCAAACAAATAGAAAGCATACCCATGTGTTCCATGTCGATGCCGCAACACCCGCCAATTAATTTCGTGTCCCACACCCCCACCAACCACCAACCACCTAGGTTTATAGTTTTTAACCGGTTATTATTTTTAGTAGTAAATTATAATTTTGGTACTTGTTTCATTGGGAAAAATCACACATTTATTTAGAGTGAATTTTTTATGGAGTACTCTCTCGGATGAGTTTGTTGTAAATTCAATAAAAAACACTAACTCATTAAAGAATGTTTGATAAGTCTAGGGGTATTTTGTCTTTTTTATATTATGTATAAGTTATTAATGCATTGTGTACTCACTTAATTCATATAAATAATTTGAATATTATACTAAAGTTGAATGATTGTTTAAATGCTCTCACTCATAAGGATCCCTAAGAATTCTGCCTTACGCTCGAGATTCAACACATCGACCATCTTATAACATGTCTCTGCATCGGTTGGCGAGAATGAACTCGAAAAACAACTGTAGCCGATGCCCCAACACACCCTCAAACACCCGCCGATAAAGGTACAAGAAAACATCATCAATGCTTTCCTAGTACAGTTTCTTTAATAAAATGTACTTATATATATATATATATATATATATATATATATATATATATGTAGGTAATGTATATTTTTTTTTGAACAGCAAACTTTATTCACCAAAGAAGAAACAACAACCTCCAGCCAGAAGCTGGACAAAGCCCCAAAACAAGACCAAACGAAGAACAACAACCCCCCAAGAAGCTACATACACATTAGAAACACATGATCCTATCCTTAATCTCCAATCTAGACCTGCTACTAAACCACAACAAACAATAGCTCTTGATATCCTTGATGATCATAGCGACCGAAGGATGTTTGTGATGGAACACTGCATCGTTCCGAGACCTCCACAGAACCCAACAAACGACGAAAATAACCGCCTGGACCGCCCTCCTTTTCCTAGCTTCCACCCTCGGCATTAAATGGAATCGCAACAGATCGTCGACGGTAAAAGCAAACAATTGAGGGATGCAGCACCATTCCGAGATAATCGACCAAACCATCGCCGCCACTTCGCAGGAAATGAGGAGATGTTCCACCGTCTCTTCCTTATTCCTACACATCGGGCATAACCCATCTCCCACCACGATATTCCTTTTCCTGAGGTTATCAAAAGTAGCGATTCTCCCGAGTTGAGCCCTCCATACAAAAACGTTGACTTTCACCGGCACAATTTTGTTCCATTCCAACACAAAATCCGGAATTTGACTCCTGCTGTGGATCATCTTTTTGAGGCTAGCCACCGACAACTGAACATTCAACCCATTACAAACTTCAACCAAGTCAATGTTACGTTTGGAGAAGGCTTCCTTAATTTTAACCAAATTCCGCCAAACCCCCGAAAAATGATTCCTGCAGGGAACCGGCATCAAACCCCTTGGTCCTCCATGAATCCCCGTAATCACTTTCCGCCAAAAACTGTCCGGCTCAGCTTGATAACGCCCCCACCACTTAGCCAAGTAACACAGATTGATGTTAGCCATCGACTCAAGCCCCAAGCCTCCAACTTCCTTAGGGGATGTTATCCTATCCCAACGAACCCAACTGATGTTACTTTTGTCCTTGGAACCGCCCCAAAAAAAAACTCTTCTAAGACTTTCCAACTTGTCGATAACTTTAGCCGGAGCTCTAAAAAGGGACAAGTAATATGAAGGTAAGCTCTCCATAACTGACATCAAAAGTGTGAGCCGTCCCCCGATCGAAAGAGTCTCGGCCTTCCACAAGGACAACCTTCCTTCAAAAACCTCGATCACAGGATTCCACGAACTAACCCTGTTCATATTAGCCCCTATAAGAATTCCAAGATGCTTGAAAGGAAGAGCCTCCTTTCTGCACCTAAGGATATTAGCTGCATCAACAGACTCTTGCTCACCCACATTAATCCCAAAAAGGGAGCTTTTGGCAAGGTTTACTTTCATCCCAGAAGCAAGATGGAAGACACGTAACAATCTTTTTATATTGAGCACATTATCCATACTCCATTCGCCAATAAGAAGAGCGTCATCCGCGAAAAGGACATGTGAAATTTGTAGATCAAGCGCCGGAAGCCGGATACCTTGGAAGACCCCTGTTTGACCAGCCCGATCCATCATGAGATGAAAGCATTCCATCACAGTTAAGAAGAGGAAGGGAGCCAACGGATCCCCTTGTCTTAACCCCCGGAAACAATTGAATTCTTTAGATGGGGACCCATTGACGAGAACCGAAGCTCTAGAGGCCTTCAAAATCCCTTGAACCCAACCCCTCCATCGAACCGGGAACCCCATATTGAGCAGCGCCGAATCCAAAAACTCCCAATTGACGGAGTCATACGCCTTTTGAAAATCAATCTTGAATAACAACCCTTTCCTTTTAGCCCTCTTCAACCACGACACCACCTCGTTGACAACAAGGGGCCCATCTAAGATGTTTCTCCCCGATATGAAAGCCATCTGGTTTTCCGACACTACTTCCCCAATAACTTTCCTTAACCTATTCGCAAGGACTTTGGAAATTACTTTTACAATGCAGCCTACCAGACAAATCGGACGAAAGTCGGCGAACGATTGGGGGTCCGGGGATTTAGGAACAAGATGGATAAAAGATGATCCGCAGCCCGGACTAATCTGCCCATTCAGATAGAAACTGTTCAAAACGTCAACGAAATCCTGCTCAAGATATCCCCAGAAGTGCTTTATGAAAGCAAAATTAAAACCATCAGGCCCCGGGGCTTTATTGCTTCCACAAAGCCACACCGCGTCTTTTATTTCCAGTCTCGTGAAGGGAGTCACCAGCGAGTCCGCGCTCGCAGCGGATAACCTTCTAATCCCCTCAAGAGACAAGGAGGGTCTGTCCCGAATTGGTTCCTTAAAATGATCTTTAAAAAAACTCCAAGCATGGAATTTCAAGTCCGAAGGGCTGTTAATCCACCTGCCATCAACATACAACCCGCAAATTCTATTATTAGCAATATTAGAGTTAACAATACCGTGGAAAAAAGCAGAGTTCTCGTCTCCATCCAAGGCCCAACGTATACGTGATTTTTGCTTAATATCCTCCAACCTTCTTTTGTTAATGATCATCACCTCATTTTTAACAACAGCCCATCGATCAATCTCAGTTTGAGTGAGGGACCTCACTTCAGCCTCCTGCTCCAAGGAGGAGCTTTCCTCCATCAGCCTCTTGAGATCAGCATTCTCCTTTTCTTTTACCCCTTGAATCCACCTTTTAATAGCCTGCTTCAACGACCTCAGTTTGGCTGCTAACCGAGAGTCGCAATTTTCCCCCTCCATTCTTTGGCCAATCACATCCTTCACCACTCCGTCCAGCTCAGGATGCGACAGCCACCCTGAAAAGAAACGGAACGGCGACGGGCCAAAGTCCACCACGGACGAACGAAGAGCGAGGGGACTGTGATCGGACAGGAACCTAGGCATGGCAGTCAACGTAGCAGCAGGCCAACGATGCATGAACCTGTCGCAAACAAAAATGTGGTCGATTTTACTAAACTTTGACCCCCCTCCCCACGAGCAAGTAAACTTGCATCCACCCATAGAGTACTCCTCTAGTTTAGCTCGGTACAGAAAATTATTGAAGATGGCAGCCCCCCGATGGTTAAATTCCGAGTTCAGACGATCCTCAGGCCTTCTAACTTCGTTAAAATCACCAGCCATAACCCACCAACCATGCTTCGAGTTTCTCAGGTCCACTAATAAATCCCACAACTTTGATTTCTCCCTCTGATCCTGGGGGGCGTTGATCTTGACAATGAATAGATGAGATTAAATTCGTTTCTTTATTTATTTATTTTCGATTTATTTAAATTGAATAAATAGGTAAAAGGACAAGATAGTAATCTTAGCTACTTTTTCTCTCTTCACCTTTTTCAACTTCCAATATTATGCATGTTTTTCTCTCTCCAACTTTTTCAACTCCCAAGATATCAAACATGACACAAATCATTTTCCTTCTCAAATTTTTTCAACTTGTAAGACACTAATTATTATTATTATTATATCTCCAATTCTTTTAAATTCAAACTTTTTAGTTTCCAAAATACGAATAGTACACATGTAAAACAAATTATTAGTGCTATTAAACATTATGCTTACAACATTATACATATGTTAATTATCTAGACATATATACAAAAAAATTAACAAATATATTTTATTACCGTGTAAGTACAATTACAACAACATTAAAAAAATAATCAAAGAAAATTTAACAGTTAACAAAAATATATAAAAGCTAACAAAAATATATATAAAATCTAATTGTTTTTGAGTTCTTGATAATCATTTTCATCTTTGACACAAAATCTCGTAACCTACGAAAAAAACAATCTCATCAGTTCATATACGTAAATATCACAGCATGTTACATATGTAAATTCAAGTAATTTACATATGTAAATTGAAAAAAAAATCAGTTCATATACGTAAACATCACAACATGTTACATATGTAAATTCAAGTAATTTACTTATGTAAATCCAAGTAATTTACATAGGTAGATTTTCGTCTAAGTTTACGTATGTAGCACAAGTCATTTACATATGTTAATTTATTAATAAATGGAGATTTAACATATGTAAAAAAAAGTATTAGTGTTATTATACATTATTCTCACAACATTATACATATGTAATTTATCTAGACAGGTATACCAAAAAAATAACAAATATATTTTATTAACATATAAGTAACCATTACAACAACATTTAAAAAATAACAAAAATATAACAACATAACAATATATATAACAAACTAACAAAAATATATAAAAACTAATTGTTCTTTAGTTCTTAATAATCATCTTCATATTTGACACAAAATTTTGTAACCTATAAAGAAAACAAGTTTATCAGTTCATATACGTAAACATCACGTTACATATGTAAATTCAAATAATTTACATATGCAAATTCAAGTAATTTACATATGTAATTCAAGTAATTTACATATGTAAATTCAAGTAATTTACATATGTAGATTCAAGAAAAAAGTTAATCAGTTTATAAACGTAAACATCACACATGTTACATATGTAAATTCAAGTAACTTACATATGTAAATCCAAGTAAATTACATATGTAAAGCAAGTTACATATCTACATTTAAATATATAATGATATGTAACATTAAGCAAACGTAAATTTACATATGTAATGCAAGTTTACATATGTAAATTTAAATATATAATGAGATATAACATGTTACAAATTAAACTTAACACTAATCAATAAAGAAAAAACTGATAAGATGCACACATATAATGGAGACAGATATACTAAAAAAATAACAAATATATTTTATGAACTTATAAGTAAGCATTGCAATAACATTTAAAAAAAACAAAAAAATATAACAACCTAACAAAAATATGTAAAAGCTAGCTGTTCTTGAGTTGTTGATAATCATCTTCATCTTTGACAAAAAATCTTGTAACCTACGAAGAAAACAAGTTCACGAGTTCATATACGTAAACATCACAACATGTTACATAGTAAATTCAAGTAATTTACATATGTAAATTCAATTAATTTACATATGTAAATTCAAGTAATTTACATAGGTAGATTTTCGTCTAAGTTTACGTATGTAGCACAAGTCATTTACGTATGTTAATGTAATAATAAATGGAGATTTAACATATTTAAAAAATAAGTATTAGTGCTATTAAGCATTATGCTCACAACATTATACATATGTAATTTATCTAGACAGGTATACCAAAAAAAATAACAAATATATTTTATTAACGTATAAGCAACCATTACAACAACATTTAAAAAATAACAAAAATATAACAACATAACAAATATATATAACAAACTAACAAAATATATAAAAAGTATTTGTTCTTTAGTTCTTAATAATTATCTTCATATTTGACACAAAATTTCGTAACCTACAAAAAAAACAAGTTTATCAGTTCATATACGTAAACATCACAGTATGTTACATATGTAAATTCAAATAATTTACATATGCAAATTCAAGTAATTTACATATGTAATTGAAGTAATCTACATATGTAAATTCAAGAAAAAAGTTAATCAGTTTATATACGTAAACATCACAACATGTTACATATGTAAATTCAAGTAACTTACATATGTAAATCCAAGTAAATTACATATGTAAAGCAAGTTACATATCTACATTTAAATATATAATGATATGTAACATTAAACAAACGTAAATTTACATATGTAACGCAAGTTTACATATGCAAATTTAAATATATAATGAGATATAACATGTTACAAACTAGACTTAACACTAATCAATAAAGAAAAAACTAATAAGATGCGCACATATAATGGAGACAGATATATACCAAAAAAATAACAAATATATTTTATGAACTTATAAGTAAGCATTGCAATAACATTTGAAAAATAACAAAAAAAATATAACAACCTAACAAAAATATGTAAAAGCTAACTGTTCTTGAGTTGTTGATAATCATCTTCATCTTTGACAAAAAATCTCATAACCTACGAAGATCACAAGTTCACGAGTTCATATACGTAAAATCACAACATGTTACATAGTAAATTTAAGTAATTTACATATGTAAATTCAATTAATTTACATATGTAAATTAAAATAATGTTATTCAAGTAATTTACATATATAAATTCAATAAAAAAAGCTAATCAGTTCATATACATAACCATCACAAACATGTAACATATGTAAACTCAAGTAATTTACCTATGTACAATCACTGGTTTATATCATCAGCAACACGAGGGTAATAAATCCGGGAGCCGTTGGGAGATATGAAACAAGAAAATGCTTCAGTTTGTTCAAACAGGACAACATTAATAGATGAAGAAACCTCGATATTGACATTGTCTTGAATATTAGGATCTCAATCCGAAGTTTCTAAATAAAACATATGTAAGTACATATAAAACTGTTCGGGGGAAAAAAACATTCAGAAAAAAGAAGGTTACTAAGAAAAAACTTTCAACATACCTTCATAAGATTGTCCATTATTGACATGAAAATGATTGGATGACTCGGAATAATGCAAATGCTCTTCCAATTGTGAGAAAACTGATGTTGATGAGAGAACATTAAATTCGGAGGTTGCATTTTTCAAAATTGTGAGATTTCTTGAGGTGCATTAATAGAGGTTCTTCATATATATGAAGATGATGAAGGAACTAAAAGAGAAAAGTAAATATAAAATGAAGGAAGAAGATTTGAAGGATTATTTAGGGGGAAAAGATGATGTGATGACACATTGAAAAGACAAAAAGAATAAGTCATGGTGAAGAAGAGTAAAAGACTAATATGCCCCATTAAAAAAAGACAAGATAGTATGATGTGGATAGCCTAGAAACCCTTGGATGAGTTTCTAGAGAATCAAACAATATTGATTTTAAATCATTGTTGTAAAACTCGTCTGGGGCGACCGGGTACTCTCCGAATACTCCCTAAGTACTCCCCGCCTACGTCTAGTACTCACCTGACTTGAGCGAGTACTCATAACTCCCCATTAACAAACTTAAAAACGCGTAACGACTTTTACAACCATATTTTAAATACTTCTAAAATAACCCAAACAGAGTCTCTAACCAAAAGACTTCTATGCAAAGTTAAAAATAATCTTCCAAAGCCAATGAGCCCTTGTTCTAGTGGTCAAGGGGGAGGTGGTAAGTCTTTGCCTACCAAGCATTGACAGTTATTTAGTGATTTATGGGGTTAGAATAGGAGATTGTAATAGTTTAGTCGTTAAAAAAAATAATCTTCTAAAAGGTACAAAGTGCGCAAAACTAGAAAGAAACACTATGAAAAGAGTTATAATGAAATGAGTCTCATGATACAAAATTTACAAAAAACAAATGACAAAGTTATCAAGATTAAAACATGCATTTTCATAGAGTACAGTTCCTTTGGATATTTGACTCTGATTCTCATTATTACTATCCGATAATTGCTGATGAAATGTCACAAACCCCAAAAAGCAAAGAAGGAGTAACATTTGAACCACATCTTGATTGCTGCACAATAAAAGAACTTTTTTCTAAAAGAAGCTTTGGTAGAAGTGGTAGAAGGACATTTTATAAATGACAGATTATGGTGGAGGTATGGTTACATTGAAGCCTTAGACTTCAAAATAAAACATCAATAAGTGGAAGCCAAATGAGAGAGATGATAGAGAGGGAGAATGAAGCTTAGGCTTCATTTTTGGTGGGGGTGGTTTAGGCTTGATGGTTAGGTTTCATTTTTGCTAATTTACTCAATTTATAAGAAGAAAACCTTCGGTTTCCTTCGGCTCCCACTAACCGAAATTGTTGGATTTGGAAACCGAAGCCATGAAAGCCGAATTGGTGGAGGTGATTACCAATCGAGCCACCATACCGCCCCGTTACTAAACCGTGGCTAGCGTCAGGCTCGAAAACAAACAAGGACAATTCTTTTAAAAAATCTTAGCATGTAAATTTTTGGCAACACTTATGCTAGGCTATGAATTTGTAGTAGCCTACATGTATTAAATATGCAACAATCAATGAATGAAGAAGGTTATTGACTTTTAATATTAGGTTGTGGGCAGGCGGCTTTGGTGTGGACAATTATAACTCAATGATGCAAGGTTGCTGATTGCTTTGTGTTCGATATAAAAGATGTGATGGTGGAGATCCCGGCAGGCCCTCCGACTAAGAACAAGCTAGTGCTGCTGGATGTGGTGTATAGGGCGACTGTTTGGAGCTTGTGGAAAAGCCGTAATGACTTGGTGTTCAAGGGCAGAAGAGCGAAGACTGAAGACATAGTGTCGGAGATAAAATTTTTGAGTTTTTTTTGGATCAGCTGTAGAGCGAAAGGATGGAAAGTGGAGTGGAAGGAGTGGTGTTCTTTCTTGTTTTGATGTTGTATTCGTGTGTTTGGGGCCGGTTGTAGCGCCTTGCTCGCCGTGTTTTCCCCTTTTAATGAAATCACCGTTAAAATAAAAATCTAATTATCCTAATTAATTATAAACTCATAGTAACAAACCATAACTTGGGAAGCCCGCCACAACACGCTGATACATTACCATCTTGTTACACTGTATTCTTATTATTGATTATATTACATTTATATTAGCTAAACAAAAAATAAATAGGAAAATTTAGTGTAAATTATAGACCCAGTTCAAGTAGTCAAATTAACTTAAAAAGATCATCATAAGATGTCCATATTTGTAAGCAATGATATTATATTTTATTGTTAGGTTAGAACTCATGTATAACATGAGATGAATATATATAAGCTAATAATCTTTATAAAGATTTGTGTATTAAATGTTATCGATCATTTATGAAATAATAAATAATGAATATCTAAAAGTTATAAATAATAAAGATTTATGCAATATAAAATTATAATTTAAAATATGATTGATGTGCTCGGAACGACTCTAAAAATACTATCAAAACCTAGACTAAACCTAGACCTAGACACACCTAATTTTACCGAAAATACCTAAACTAAACCGAACCCTAAGGCAAGTGTACCTATCGGATAGTAGAATAGCTAAGGCAAGACCGGGAATATCGAACCCTAGAGACACTCTATAGACAAAACTAACCTAGGACCTAAGAAATGGAAATACTGAGTAATTTGGGTTTTGATTTGAGATTTGATTAACTAAAATTACCTAACAACTCAACCAACAAACGAAAGCAGGAAACCTAGAGACAACCTTCAGGAACAAGAAGAGCCACAATCTAGACTCGGAATCCTAATCACTAATGACAACTTCACTCGGTTATGACTAATCTGATGGTGGCTAGTTCACCTTTTAAGTCCTTCCTAGCTACACTTCTAACGCTCGAACAGGAGTTCACCTTTTAAGTCCTTCCTACCTCAATTAGACCTAACCACCTCCGAACCTAATCTCGGGCACCTCAGACCTAACAGGAGCTACCAATAACTACCACGAATGACACGGAATACCAAGCTAGACAAAACCCTAGGACATTTCCTTTTGAGATAATGCAACCCTAGAACTTTAACCAACCCAACTACCCGTTAAACCTGTACCTTTTAAGTCTCCAGTTTAGCAGCACATTACAATCAAGCTATCAATCAATTATCAACGCAATAGTCAAGGAAACCCTAACTACACTCTAGCAATTAACCCTAAAGTCAACTACTTTAGCTAATTTACCTAAACTGAAAGACATTCGCGGGTAAATTAAGCATCAACAATCAACTAATAATCTGCTCATAACACACATATGCATCAAACACGATAATCATTGGAATTTAATAAAAGTGCAACATCAATCAATAAGTCAAAAACCGAATAGAAATCGTCAAAAGATCATAGTCATCCTAAGAGTCTAGGTGGCATGACAAGTTTAGCCAATAATCATGTCAAGTACAGAATTCACAATAAAGATTAAAACTTTAAACCCTAACATGATCAAATCTAAGAAACAAAGAAGAATAAATGAACCGGTTATAAGATGAAGAATCGATCCACCGTTGAATTCCCCTTGATTCTCAGCCTCCTCTACTCTTGAATTCGCCTCTGGAACCTCTGTAATTCGTCTGGAAGTCGAGAATGACGAAAACAAACCCTAAACTTGATTTTATATCGACCTGGCAATTTTTGCGGGTTTTGGACCTCCAAGCGTATCGCCTACAGACCAGAAACTCCCAGGCGATACGCCTGGATCTTGCTCCACGACAAAATAGTCGGTCAAACCGACTTAAAGCTTCCGTTGACTCTTTCCTCACGCGCGTAACGCGTCCCACTCATCAGGTTCCAGGCGATACGCCTGGACCTACTTGTTCAGCACTTCTTTATTTTTCTTCTATTCTTCCAACTTTCTCTCGAGGCCTCGGGACTTCATCAAAACTGCAAAACTTACATAAAAATATTAAAAGGAACTAACGACTCAAACTTAACTGAAAACACTGAAACAAAATGGAAAACCGACTCAAACTGACTCAAATATCTAACTAAAAGACCCCGGAAATGAGATGTGTTTGCAACACATCAATGATATAACTAAAATCTTATTCTAATTTCTTAAATATAAATAAATTATTATGTTATTATTTATCAAAGTTTAATTTAATTAGAAACTTTGATGAATAGTATGTTACTATTTATCAAAGTTTTTAAAATATTACTGTTGTTTTGATAAAGTTTTATAAATAACCCTGTGGTTTTCATAAGGTTTTATAAGTATGTTACTATTTATCAAAGTTTTTAAAATATCACTATTGTTTTGATAAAGTTTTATAAATAACCCTGTGGTTTTCATAAGGTTTTATAAATATCCAACGTGTTTTTGATCATAAATTTATTTTTATGTGATTGCCTCTGTTTATAAATACATATTTGTTATTATCATAAAATTGTTTTTTTACGTGGCTGCCTTTAGGGGTGCCATGTGGCGCGATTTTTTTTCTCATCCAAATGTAACAAAGTTAGCCATGATTTCGTGGTCTAATAGGTATAGTCATGTTTAATTAGCAAATGTGTTTGTCTAGCAACTGTGTTTGTCTTAATTTGGTGGTGTAATAGGCATATTTGTACGTGTAGCATAGATTTATTTATTTCTCTATTTTCATTCTCAATAAGTTTAACAAGGGAGTTTGTAATATGATAAGTACAATCATCTAATATAATTTTTATGTCATATGCTCAATACTTTAAGCGTTTGTGTCGTTACACGTTTTCTAATTTTTGTTTTCTTTACATGGCGCTATAGTAATGGAAGTGTTTTGTGTGACCGCACTATCCCCGCAGCAATGTGCCGGCGGTAAAATTTAGTTGTTATTATTTATATGTTAATGATTTAGTTTGATGGGTCTTTTAGAACAATTATATAGAAAAAACATGAGTTAAGACGGTTTTTTTAATTGGTGGGTTTACTCTTGATGGCGTTTATGAGTGAGTCAAGTTGAAGTGTCAAATCCAATATGGACGGTTGCGATATCGTCTCACGAAGACTCACTTAAGTTTTGGGTAGCTCTAAATGCCGTTAAAATATTATATAAAAAGGAGAAAAATTAATAATCAAATAAGATTACATGCTTTGCATTTAATTAAAGAATGGAATAAAAGACAACTTTTTGTTTGAGAATCTATATTTGATTTCAAAAGAAATATTATTTCTTATATAAGACTCAATTCCTTTCTTGTAATAAAGATATTCGTTCTTATGCATATTTATATGGTGTATTTCTTTCCTACTTCATTGGTCGAAACATCTATCTTTTGTCAGCATGTAAGTCTATTTTCTTTTATTTCTTTGTGGATTCTTATATATATATAAAAAAAAATTTAGATTTTGATAAATAAATAGAAATATATTTTCCCTAGAAAGCCTAAGAAATATATATATAGGGAGATGATCATTTGAAGACTAATTGGTTTTAAACTTTTGAGAACCATTCTAAGTCACTAATTATATATATGGGACCCGCCCCCGATCCATAAATTATAGTGGTCCCCATCTGAAATTAGTAGTTGAGATTTGGTTCTCAAAGTTTCTCAAAACAAAAGTTCTCATTTTAACCTGACCCTATATATATATATGTATATATATATATATATTCAAATCAAATCAAGATATTGTCACAAGAGATTTCAGAACTCTATATTAGGCTTCTTCTTTTTTTTACAAACGAATTTTTTGTAAACCATGAGATATAAACTCTCACCACTCACCACTTGAAAATGTAAAGTCTAATCCAACACCATGGTTATTCACCTTTTTGTAACAGTTTTTTAACAATGGGATTCGAACCTTCACCCCGTGGAAAGCCTAAGCCTTATCCAAAACCTTGATACCGCTAGGCCAAAGGTCCTTTGGTAAACTCTATATTAGCTAAAAAAAATTAACGGCTAACATACCTATTTACACTATTATTCTAAATTACACAACTCCAAGTTTTGAATCTAAATCTTAACCATAAAAATTATTTCCTCTTACTATTAAGCTACAACCCAAGTGGCATATATTAGCTGAAGCGTATAGTGATCAATGATTTTAATCTTGTGTTTGTCAATTGTCAGAAGACTCATAATTACATCTTTTTACATTTTCATTTGAAAAACAAATATATTCATTTGGAATTAGTAATTAAAAGTTCAATGATTGTGTGTTCTTGGTTATAACATAGAACCCATTGGGTGATTGGGATAACCCAAATCCATGATTTGTTACTTTTTTTTTTTCATTCATCGTAATTTCCGATTCAGACCTTTGATATCCTAATAATTAACTTGAGTTTTTAACGTGACTTTAAAATTCTTCCTGAAATCTTATTGTCATATGAGGATACTTCTCGTTATATATATGATATTTTATCACAAATTTATAAATTTTATGTTGAATGATGTAGATGTAATGGAGGATCAGCTTCGACACTTTAGTCACGAGCATATGCTCAGCCTTGTTCGTTTGCGGCATGACCCCAACAGAGAAGAGTCCAACAAGCAACATGAAGATGAATATGAAAGTGAAGATGAAGGTGAAATTAAAGATGGTATTCTTGTGGAAGACCCCCATGTTGGAAAATGCGAGATGTGCATGAAAGAGATTTATTCATTTCATCAATATTACTACTGTTGCAAAGATTGTGACTATTCCCTTCACAAATTCTGTGCACAATTGCCCACAACCCAACAAAACCACCCCACTACATCCCGGCCAGCATAATCTTACATTATCCAAGGAATTTCAGTTTCACGGTGACGATTACAATTTATCCGTTCCTTTTGATTATGAATGGAGTTGTTATATTTGCAAAATTAAGCGAAATATGTTCTACAATTACCATTGTTTCATCTGTAAATTCAGCATAGATATAATCTGTGCTACTACCAGTGAACAAAAGATGGACCACCCAAGTCACGCTCACCAACTTCAACGTTATTTTAGCCGGATGATATCTTGGTGTAGTGCTTGTGGTGGAGAACATAGCGGGATCTTCTACCATTGTACTACTTGTTCTTGGTTCAGGATCCACTTGGATTGCGCTCTGCTTCCGGCCAAGTTACTTATCCAACGTTTTACTAATGAAAGTTTCTATCACTCCCATTTTCTTACCCTTGCTTATTCTTTTCCATTTATTGAGTGGAAGGCTAAGTTCTTTCCCAGATGTAGAGTTTGTGCTAATAGTTTCTTTAATGCTAGTGAATGGCATTACAGATGCAACAAATGTCAATATTACGTCCATGTTAATTGTGCGACATCAAAAGATGATGCATTTATGTCTATCCTTAAGCCAGCAGGTAAGCAATATATTATTCTTTTACTTTTAATACTAGATGTTGCCATTTTGAGCGTAATTTTAAACATGTCTCTTGTCAATTAGGTCTTGGAAAAACAATTAAAAACTTCAAAGAAGATGACTATCCTGATTTAATTCAATGTCCATCTCGTGATGAAAGTTTTAACCTCTTGAAGAACATTTTTATCAATAAATGTGAACTTAATATCAAAGGTAAGGTCGATGGTGATGTGTTCACCCATCAACACCCGCTGATTCTTTTTGACACACAAGCATCCCTCTTTAGCGGTTCAGTTTCCCTTCATGATCCCATGAGAAAAGTTGAACTATTGTGTGACGGATGTGTGAGACCAATCATGGATGTGTCCTTCTACAAATGTTGTCAAAACCAATGTGGTTTTGTTCTTCATGAGTGGTGCACTAGGCTGCCGTCTGAAATACAAAATCATCACGACCATCCGGAGCATACACTTGTTCTCGTGCCAAAGGTCTCTATGAACATCTTAGGTTTGTTTAAGTGTGATATTTGTCGTTTAATTTCTAATGGATTCGCATATGGATGCAAGCAATGTGAATATTATGTGGATATCAATTGTGCCTTCATACCTAATGTAATTACACATGATGCTCACCATAACCATCTCCTCCAAAGAGTTAAAGTTTCAACTGCGATAAGGCGGTATTGTAAGGTATGTGACTGGTCAGTGAGAGGGTGGTTAGGCTTCCATTGTCCAACTTGTGATTTCTACATGTATGCACAATGTGCCTTGTTGTTACCTGGAACGATTAGGCACAAGTACGATAAACATTCACTTAGTTTAAGATACGGTCCAGCTGAGAACCATAGTAGCGAATACTTTTGTGAGATTTGTGAAGAAGAATTTAACCCGAACAAGTGGTTTTATCATTGCAGTACGTGTAGGCACACTGCTTGTGCACCTCTAATACTTCAATGTGAGCAGTCTACATATTCCAAGGGGTTGGAACCTATCTTCAAGTTTATCAATGTCAAATTTGGCGGAACACTTGATACCATGGACCACCCACACCATCTCACCTTTGTACAAGGGCTTAGCGTTGATGGCCTATGCATTGTCTGCAACGAAGATTTGCAATATCAGGTGATCCTTAAGTGCTTTCAGTGCAAGTTTGCACGTCATTTTTGGTGTGTTAGAACGGTGTCCCCGAATCTTGCCATATGTGATTCTGAATTTCTCTAACCTAGTCATCGTACCCTTGTTTGTTATCAAATACATGTGTTTTATGTTTTGTTACCTTGTATGTGCTTGTACCTTACACATATACATATGTCTGTAGGAATATTGATTGGAATAAATTAACCATCCTAGTAACTACTTAAATATCCTCACATTAGTATATATGTTAGAGCATGATTCTATGGGCGTTACTGTTCAAATACACTTATCAAGGAAACGACAAGAATATCACATTAGTTGTTCTCATTCATTGGCTGAGTTCTTGCGATTGAGGCTTCTCACCAATGAAGCTCATTCCAGCTCATTCATTGGTAACGAATGAGGCTCATTCCTGAGCCAAGAATGAGGCTTAGCATAAATAGGCATGTTCTTGTTTTATTTGTTAAGTTTCTGATCTGTTTTGTATGAGAGGGGAGTTCATGTCCGACCTCCCCCGTTTTTAACTATTGGATGTAAGCTCCTTCCGTATGTAATTAGTCGACACAAATCTGTCATAGAATTTATGATAACACAATCTACCAAAACATGCATACTTTGATTGTTTTCCAACATAAAAAATCATACTCCTGTCAGACAGATTGTTAAGAGATAATTAAATGTAATTGCTAACTGTAATCAACTTTGTTCTTATAAGTAGCTTTAATTCCTTAACATGTAATAACAACAAACGAATGAAAATAATGTTGTTTAACATATAGGTGTATTCCAGTTTTGTGTGTATAGTATTGTAAGTACATTTCAAGTAATTTGCTGCTAATTAGTTGTTTTAATAACATTTTGGTGCTTTACTGAGTTACTGCTCAATTTACTGTTTATTCAATACATAGATAAGGAGGAAAATTACTACAAGACCATTGACCCAAAATCAATTAATAAAATGACCATTGATCAAGGAGTTTACTAAAATATCAGGCCAATAGCATTGAGACATATTAGTTTTTTTTTTGGTATATTCGCCAGACTCATTCTCCATTTCATATATTCATTCTCCATTTTATAAAATATTCGCCAATTTGAACCATATTCTCCAATCCTATTCGCCATTTATCTTATTAAAATATTCAAAAAATTAATGTTCTCCAACCCTATTCTCTCATTATAAAATCTATTCGCCACTATTTCTTTTTTTAATAAATTACGTTTTAAACTGAAGTTTTTTTAATGCTATTCAAATTTAAAAACCTATTGAACTTTTAAATGCTCTTTAAATACTTAGTAGAAAAGTTCCGTTGAGTTACGGTATTTAATCTATTTTTTAAATTATGTTTAAATATTTTATATTTGATTTTTTAATAATTTGTGTTTTAGAAAATAAAGTTACGTTTTTATAATTATGTTTAATTATTTTATATTTGAATTTTTTTTACCAGTATATATTTATTTAAACCAAGGAATTTTGAATATTTATTTTAAATTTGAATTTTATTTATACTATTTGTCATAAACTTTGATTTAGAACTATTTTTTCAACAAATAATAAGTCACAAATGTAATATCCACGTACACAAGTAGTAGTATTTAATGAATTTGTGACAGTGTAGACGTTTTACGTGACGTCGATAATTAATATTTAAAATTTGTTATACTCTTTATTTCTAAAATTTAAAAACTCGTTTTAAATTTTATTTCTAATCTTTTTCATAAATTTTACAAGTTTAAAGATTTTTTTGAACTCAAACTGTTTAAAAATTTATGTAATTACTTACACCTTCTTTCTAAGTATAAAAATCTATTTATTTGAACTCGTTTTTTTACAATATTTCTAACCAATCAATTAACATATTATTTTCAACTTTCATTATTTTTTAAGAGTTATAGAAAATCTGTTACGAGACTTAATTGTTTTTTTTAAAATATCACCGTTTTTAATAAAACTTAGGTTAAAATGTTTAGAAAAAAAAATTATGAATGTGTATTTAGATTTTTTTTTAAAGACATCAGATATAAATTATTAAGTAAAAACAAATTAAGGAGCTTAATTAATTAAAAAGTTAAAATTGAAAAAAAAAAGTATTAAAGGGTATTCGTCGCTGGGACTTGTTATTCGTCATGCTCACCCGCTTTATTAAAAGTCAAAGATTATTTTGGAAAATTTTCTGGTCAATGATCCTATTGTTAATTTATTTATGGTCAATGGCTGTTTTGATAATTCTCCCTAGATAAGGCTAAGGGGAGAGGGTATGGTAGTAGTTTGGCTTGGTAGAGTAGTGTCCACCAATCAATGAGATGTTGACAACTCAAATTGGGGTTTTAGTGTGGCTTGGGAGCCAGGGGCGGACCTAAGAAGGCCCCAGGGGTAGCGTCCGCTGCCCCTGAACTTTTACCCCGACGTGCAATTTTTTTTTTTTAAGTTTTCGGTTTTTCGCGACCCCTGAAACGAATTTTTAACGACCCCTGGAAGAAATTTTATGGTTTTTATCTAAAAATATGATCAAAAACCCCTTGAAAATATGATCAGAAGTCCGTTAATTACCTAAAAAAATTTTAGTAGCGCTGCCCCCGAACCCCCGTTAGTCCCGACAATTTTTTTAACGCTACCCCTGACTTTTTCTCCTGGATCCGCCCCTGAGCCACACCACACTGTATGGTAGTAGTGTGGCTTAGGTGGCTCCTCCATTTGGAATATATCCGTTTGGCACACAAATCAAGAAAAATAAACAAAGAAGTGGAGCGGCTCTTGGTGGTTTCCACAGACTGTGTGGCACTCAAAAACCAAGCCATGGGGATCGAACTGCTTCAGGCGGTATGGTGGAAGGGAGGAACCGCCCGGCTCCCCTTGGAGCCGCCCAAGGGAGCCGTGCTTCATACCGCCTCCCTTTATATAGCCAGTACATGGACCCTGACTCAAAAAACAGAATAAGAACAAATCAAAACGAATGAGTAAAACCTACTGTTATTATGCCACTATCACCTTAAGACCCTCACACCTAAGACTCATTCTACTAGACTTCCAACCAAAAATGAGGTTTAAGTTATTGTATATATATACAATCTATAATCTCACCTATGGTTTCATGCCATTTTTTTAATTTATAAAAGAAACTAATTATATATCTATATAGAGTTGAGTTAGGCTATATCAACCAAATTCCCTACATCACTACATCAACCTTCTTTTTCACAAAAAACATCAAAAAACACTTTCTAACAAATTTTTTTTTTTTTTAAAACATTATACCTCTAATCGCTATGTTAGCTTCCTAGAACACTCTTTTTTTTAAATTTTTGTGGTGTTTTTTTTGGTGTTTTTTTTTCGGTTTTTTTTTTCTTCAAAAAAAAAAACACCAAAAAAATACTTTTTGTTAATTAATTTTTTTTTTCTAAAAACACCATTCTTCTAGACGCACCAAAACACACATTTTTTTGAAAACTTTTTTTTATTGTATTTTTGGCGTTTTTTTTTAAATAATAAAAACGCCATAAAAATTAAAAAAAAATATATCGATTTGACTTAGGAAAATTGGATTTTAATAATATGAGTTTTAACTCATTGGCGAATAATAATACGGGTTTCAAAGTTGGCGGACAATAATACCAATTAATGAGGTGGGTGGCAATAATGAAATGCCGTTAGTTGAACCCTAACGGTGTTACAAAAAGAGTTTGAAACTCATTGAGTGCCACGTCAGCAAATTTGTAACACCGTTAGGGTTCAACTAACGACATTTCATTATTGACACCCACCTCATTAATTGGTATTATTGTCCGCCAACTTTGAAACTCGTATTATTATTCGCCAATGAGTTAAAACTCATATTATTAAAATCCAATTTTCCTTTGACTTATGATGTTTTTAAATTTTTTTTTTTAAAGAAAGTGTTTTTGTTTTTTTTTTAAAAGGGGGTTGATGTAGATGATGTAGGGATTTTGGTTGATGTATTCTACCCCAAATCTATATATATATATATATATATATATATATATATATATATATATATATATATATATATATATATATATAGGGGAAGGTTATAATAGAAACCTTGTTAAGTGGAGGAATCTATAGAACCCAAATGAAAGGACCTCATTGTTCCACATCACCATTTATAATCATAAGGAAAAGGGCAAGATGGACATTTACTCATTTCCCCCTTTTCCTTCAACCTGACAACCTCCTTTTTCAAGATTTATAAAGGACACTTGGTGTACTATGTATATCATCTCTCCTCTCTCATCATCATACACTTTAACCCATTATAATTTCTCTTTCCTCCCTCATAGTCATAGTTTTTTAACTTATTCACCATTTCTCTCTCCTCTCTCCTCCCCCCATCTCTCTTTTTATTTGAACGGCCTCCTCCCTTATCTCTCATCTTTCATCTTTTCTATATTATAATAAATAGCAATTATGAGTTTTTTTTTCCTATGAATTAGCTTATTTCAAATTTGGGTTCTAAATTTGATTCTATTAATTAACTGGTTTGTCTAAAATATAACTAAAAATATGTTATAAAAAAGGATTTAGTTTAACATGTTAACTAAAAACCGGGTTTTTTTTCCTCCAGTTTGCTATACGTGGAAAAAATATTCCATATTACAAAATTAGTTAATTGATTTATAATATTTTATTTAACTAATTAAATGTTTAAGTTTGCTTGAATGTTATATGTACAACTTTCTTTTCCTTTTTTATACTTTAATAAAAATCTTTAGAGATTTTTTTTCCGAATAAAACAAGTTCATTAGTTAATATACGTAAAACGTTACACTTATTATATAGACAAAAAACAATAAATAATTTTATTTGAGTTACACATATAAGACTTTAGAGCATTTGTAACGTTTCACAATATGATATATATAACATGACTAGAAAATACAAATGTAATATGTTACACATTAAAAATTAAATATGTAATGTGATTGGAAAATACATTTTATTAATATTTTGTGACTTACACATGTAACAACTTGTAACATATGTAACGTTACATGTGTTATTATATAGACAAAAATCAAGATATAAGTTTATTTGAGATACGCATGTAACAACTTGTAACATATGTAACATTACATGCGTTATATAGATAAAAAACAATAAACAAGATTTTTAAGCTATACATATCACAACTTGTAACATATGTGATGTTACACATGTTATATAGACAAAATAAAGAAACAAGTGTATTTGAGCTACACATGTAATAGCTTCTAACATATGTGCGTTATATAGAAAAAAATCAATAATCAGAATATATCAGCAAGTTTATTAGAGAATCATCCAAACAAATTAAAAATGTTTATACGAGTTATATAGAGAAAATAAAGAAGCAAGTTTATTAGATCTACGCATGTACCAACTTGTAACATATGTAAGATTACATGTGTTAATAGATAAAAACCAATAAACAAGTTTTTTGAGCTACGTATGTCACAACTTGTAACATATGTGACGTTACACATTAGATGTGTTATATCGGGGAAAAAATCAATAAACAAGTTAATTTGAGCTAGGCATGTAAGAACTTGCAACATATGTAACATTACACATGTTATATAACCAAAATGAAGATGCATGTAAGAACTTACACATGTAACAACTTGTAACATGTGTAACATTACATGTGTTATTATATAGACAAATAAAGGGATTCGGTTTAACATGTTAACTAAGAACGAGTTTTTTTTCTCCAATTTGGTAGACGTGGCAGATTATACTATAATATTAAATTTGTTAATTGATTTATAATATTTTATTTAATCAGTTACATGTTTAAGTTTGTTTGAATGTCATATGTACAACTTTCTTTTCCTTTTTTATACTTTAATAAAAATATTTAGTGATTCTTTTCACTTTTAAAAGAAAAATATTATCTCTCACATTTTTTTTAAATTTCTCTTACTTTTTTTAATGCTCAGATATGAAATGTTACATACGTAAACACATCTGGATGGGTGTAAACAAGAAAATGACAAATATATATTTATTAATTTATAAGAAAACATTACAATCAACAATAAACATACTAAAAATGTTTATACGAACTGAAATATTAAAAAAGTGACAAAAAATATAGTAAGCTAAAAAAAAATATATACCTAATATTACATGTGTCATATAGAAAAAATTAATAAACAAGTTTATTTGACCTAGGGATGTAAGAACTTGTAACATATGTAACATTACACATGTTATATAAACAAAAAGTACATATGTAACAACAAGTAAGGTTGCATATGTAACATACTTTTGATGTCAAAAATCAGGGTAATATTACAAAAGGCATGGAAGTGTTACATATGTAACAACATCTGGTGGTACATATGTAACATACTTTTGATGTCAAAAAAGCTATGTAATATTACAAAGGCATGGAATTGTCACATATGTAACAACAACTAAGGTTACATATGTAACATACTGTAAATGTCAAAGATCAGTGTACAAAGTACAAAGGCATGGAATTGTTACATATGTAACAACAACTTATGTTACATATGTAACATACTTTAGATGTCAAAGAGATAGGTAATACTACAAGGCATGGAGATGTTACTTATGTTACATATGTAACATACTTTTAATGTGAAATAACATAGTAATATTACAAAGGCATGAAATTATTACATATGTATCAACAAGTAACATATGTAACCTTACACATGTTATATAAACAATTATATTTTTTATTAACTTATAAGAAAACATATACAATCAACATTAAACGTTACAAAATGTTTCATACAAACTGAAATATTTAAATAATAATAAAAAGTATAACAAACCTAACAAAAAATACAACAAACTACGAAAAAATCATATAAAAACTAATTATGCTTCAGTTGTTGATAATCATCTTCAAGTTTGATGCAAAAATTCATTCACCTACGGAGAAAAACAAATTCATCAATTCATATATGTAAACGTGACACATGTTATCTATAAAAAAAAATCAAGAAACACATTCAATGTGTCAAACAAGTTATATATGTAACATAAAAATTAGTTACATATGTAACATAAAAATAAAGACTCGTAATGAATTAAAAAAAAATACATAGCTTACACATGTAACATTGAGCAAAAAGTTATAAAATGTAACAACACACAAAGTTACATATGTAACGTTTAACGTTACACAAACTTTAAAAAGTAACATTACAATTTAAAATTGGTTAGGATATCTCTGGCCTCCCAAATTGATTTTTCTATAAACCCGTTGTAATATCCTTTTTTTCATATGAAAATTATAAACAAACTTAAAATAAGTATTAGAATTTAAAAGTTAAAGAAAATGAAAGTAATAAACACTTGTACAATTCCGAGTGGTAAAATTACATATGTGATATCATCCAAATAACTACATAGTTTACATATAAACAAACTTACATAAGTATTAGAATTTAAAAGTTAACAATTTCTTCTATTTTGATAACCACATTTTAAAAATAAGTAAATAGACATGACATGTCGTATATTGTGAGATATTCATAGTTTAAATAATAAATGAAATATTTTATGATAATATATATAATAATAAACAAAAAACATGTTTTTCCAAAATTCAAAATTAAAATTTACAAAATGCTCGAGTAAAATGACATTCAAAATTTACTTGCAATAATATATTTTAGTAAAATGAAAACCAAATTCTCATTTACCCATATTGACACAGTTTACTTTTCCTAGGTGATATTGTTTATTATTATTTATTAAATGTTTTTCTTTATCAAGTTCATCTTCTCCATCCCACAATTAACCTGCAACTCTTCACTTGGTACTCATAGATTATGTGTTATCATCTAAAGCTTCAATGGTCAAAAAGAGAAAAAGAAGGAAGGAAGGTGCATCAATTGACCACCGCATTTGACAAAAAAACTATGGAAATCAAAAATTGCATTTACCTCGTTCAAATCTTCTGCAAAAACCGAGCTTTTCGATGCCTAATCGACACTCTTTCCTCACACGGAACACATAGACCTCCTCGTGTAACGACAACGACAAACACGCATAATCCACACGCACCACCGCAGGTATCAGCGACGCGGCTGGACAGAAGTCGTGGAGAGTGATGGATGGTGGAGTTGTTGCCGGAAGTCATGGATGGTCGAGTTGCTCTTCCAACGTTGTCGATCGATCCATGGATCTATGGATGGAGATGGTGGGGAAGGTGGTGGGTGGTGGCGGAGGTGGTAGGTAGTTTTGAACTAAAGTTGTGAAGAATGAGATCTGGGGGTTTGAAGATGATACATGGGGGGGGGGGGGGGGGTTTGAAGGGTTTAGAAATAGATCTGAAATGGAAGCTTGAAATTTTGAATTTTGGGATTTGAATGCTTGAGAAATGAATAATATATGAGGTTGATGGAACATGTCTTGTTTGATATGACAAGGGAGTAGGAAACACAAAAGCTACTATGCCCATACTACCCTTCTTGCATATATGTTAAATGTTTTATTAATTAAATTTAATAAAAAATTCAGGATTAAAGGAGAGCCATAGGATCAACAAGATCAATGGTCTAAAAAGGGGTTCAATGGATTCCTCCACTCAAGAGGGTTTCCATTTTACCCTTTCTCTCTCTCTCTCTCTCTCTCTCTCTATCTATCTATATATATATATATATATATATATATATATATATATATATATATATATATTAGTCCATAGGTTTGCAGATCTAGAACTCCAGCTCAGCTTGTCAAAGCTTAGGTTTTTAACCTATACACTCAAGTTCTAACCACCTATGCAACCTACTTTTTTTAAAAATTATCTCTAGCCTCCAAGCCCCTTTTAGACCACAAAGTGGGCCAAAGCCCAATTACTCACTCTTCTTTTCTTTTTGTCACTCACGATTATTTTATATTAAGAACCTTATGATATTTTTGTCATCCCTTCATATCAAGATATACAGGTATTTCATTCATATTAATTTCTTTAATAATTATAAAATAAAGTTGGAATTTCCAATAACTCAAGAATGATAGAAAATATTTATTTATAAAATAATTAAAAAAGAAGCGATTATGAATCATTACTCAATAACGTCTTATGCTCAAGTCCAACTTAATTACAACGTTTATGCTCATTTACTTCACACTCTATTAATTATAAAAATTGATTAAAACATTATATTTTGTATTCAAATGCTATAAAAAAAGTGTGTGTAACATTTCAAGTAACAAAAAACCCTTTTGATCAGTTCGTGACGGAGCCTATGTTTGAGCCGTATTCTTCGGATATGCCCGGGTTCATACTTCGCAATGCTCTATCAATATCATTAACCCACCCTCCATTGTCATTAAACTTTCTTTTTGCTTTAGCTTTTCAATTATTGTATCACTTTTGATATATAAAATGAATATATTGCATTATGTTGTCACGGTCAGGATCAAACGAATCAAATCTAGATTGAAGAAAGACTACAAATCAAACAAAAGAAGTTAGTTATTGAATATATTACATTATTTATGTTGCTTAAAGTTAAATAAATCATTTACCTTTAGATGCTTGGGCATCGCATTCTTTTGGGCTTCTGGAACATCATCCTATGAATCTTTATCAAAGACGATATGATTTCACATATATGAATCGACTGTCCGTTTGAAACATTTTCTAGGTTTTCCAAGCGGTTGGCATTTTGATCAAACTCTAATGTTAACTGCCCCTTGGTTTTCTTGACCAACTCTAGAAGGCCAAAGTTTTTAGCCTTCCCCCGAGTTTTCCTACGAGGCTGGGATGCCGCAATTATAATTAAAAAGATCAGTTAACGATATTTATAATAAATGAATAAGTGTTGTAAACATATAAATTATGATAAGACTTATCATCCTCTTAGTGCTCGTAGCCCGCTCCAAAGCCACCGGGAACAGGTGGATCCTTGTCGGCGTCGCCCCTCCGTGGCCCATCACATCAGTCATAACATACATGAGCAAATACCATAAAGATATCATGCTGAAATGTAATAAGATATAAAATACGAATAAAGTTTTTTATTACAACATGAAATTACAAATAAAAAATTACAATTCTACTTTCAATCAGACATCTCTCCCTCACACACTTCAGTATCACTCTCTGACCCCTCGGTATAATGATCAGATTCGTCCTCAGACACTTCAACAGTCTCGTCTTCGAGCATTCTTGCAACCTCGTCCTCATGCACTTTAACAATTTCGTCCTTAGGCACTTCAACAATCTCATCCTCAAACACTTAAACAGTCTTCTTCTGAGTAACAGAACTACCTTGAAAGTATTAATTACCTGTAGTCGATGAACAATTTTTTTTTGCAGATGAAGAGTTGTTGTGAACAACATCAAGATCTTCGGTAAGTCATGGTCAACATTTTGAAAATTCTAGTCCTCATACACTTCAACATTCTCGGTGCGACCAACGTTTAATGGTACATCCGATATTCTCCGATGATTAACTTGCTCGGCCAACATTTAATGGTACATCCCATATTAGCCAACCTATTAAATATGCTCGCCACAATAACCTGCATTCTAAGAAGAATAAAATTTGACTTGACTTCCTATGTCAAACCAACTAATTTTCACATTCAAATTTGATATAAGATTTTCAAAAGGAAAAAAATGGCATATTGCATCACAGTTGATGACACCGACTGAAAAATTGTATTTGTTACATTATATACTTACACTATATCAAGAGAATTTCAATTGGAATGTGACATGTAAGTTGGACCTTGAAAGTCAAAAGTGTATGTCCTTTTAGGCGAGTAAATGTAGGTTCCACTTTGGAAGCACTTTGTTGATCCAGAATAATGAATATTTGACCCGGTGATTAAAATATTAATTTGGGTGCTATGGCAACACAAGAATAAAGCAGAAATTATAGCATACAGAAACCACCGGTTCAAGTTAAACTTCTTTGAAATTATATACATTTTCTTTTTGTAATGCAAATAAAGTTTTAATTTTCTTTGAGAATGAAATTAGAAATCGATTGCAACACTTTCTTCCCCAGAAAATAAGATGAATCACACCTAAAGTATACATATTGTTGTAGGCTTTCTTAAAAGCTTTGAAATTTATATAAGTTTTTATAGATATATATCATAACTTAATTCACTGAAATACTATTTTGACATCTTTATCTTCTAGTTATGTGATCAACAAAAGCTTTGATCTCCACACGAGTAGCACCACCTTCTTCCACTGATTCCCTAACATCTTCACCAATTTTCTTGGCTCTCTTCCTCATCTCATTACCCTCATCAGAATCCATCAATTTTCGAATCGCACTCTCGATAACAGAAGATGTTACCACCTCACCACCACGCCCCCAATCCCCTACATTTACACCAATCTTTAGCACATCAGTTATTAGCGTAGCGTTTCTTGGTTGGTCGGAATGCATAGGCCAAGCAGCAATCGGAACACCCATCGAAATACTCTCCATGCTCGAATTCCAACCACAATGACTCATGAATCCACCCGTCGCAATATGAGCCAACAACTCTAACTGTGGTGCCCATTCCGTCACCACCAAACCTTTTCCCTCAAGTCTTTCTTCAAACCCTTTTGGCAATCCAATATTCCTACTTTCACCTTTGAAGATATCACCTTTATCGGCATCTCTTAGCACCCAGATGAACTTTTGTCCGCTGTTCTCTAATCCAATAGCGAGTTCTTGAATCTGCTCATCCGAGAATGAAGTTGTCGACCCAAATGCAACGTATATCACCGAGTCTTGAGCTTGTTTATCGAGCCACTCAAGTGACTTATGACGCTTATAACCAGCATCTTCGTTATTGCTTATGGACACCGGATTGAAAGGACCAAGTGCCCATTGCTTTGTGCTACCACAAAGTCCCTCTTTCGAAAGATAGTCTATGAATTTACCATCAAATACTTTACAAGTATCATGAATATTGCCGGAATTAAACTTCTGGCAGTCCATATGAGAATAAATGAACTCAAAAAACTCTGGTGGGATAAGATCATGAAGAATAGGGACCTTTGTAAGTGATGTATAGGATTCAACATCATCTAAACATGGCCTTCCTTTCTCTTCCCAAAGGTATGAATAAGTTGTAAAAGCAGATGCACAATGAAACACATACGATTCTACGTTCGAAAATGAAACTACATCTTGCACCACCATGCTCATGAGATAGTCATGAATAACAACAACTCGCTTGGCCGAGTTTGAAACTCCTTCGAGTAGTTTTGCGAAAGGTTCTCGGAGATGAGATGATGCTTTGAATGATGGGATAAGGTGTGTTGGGAATTTTGTGGAAGAGTTTGGGTTTGGAGGAGGAGATTCGAACTGAGGTGTTTCAAATTCATGGAAATGGATGTTCGGGTCGGAGATGTGGTTCCAGCCGTGGATACGGAGCTTTGCTTGGCGGTTGTGGGTGGCGGTTCCGGCGATATGGACGGGGAGATTGTAGGCGGAGAGAAGGCGGGAGAGGTGGAGGAGTTGGTTGAGATGGCCTTGTGCTACAAAAGGCACCACCACCACCACAATATCATTTTCCATGGATTTGGTCTACGTACTGGGATAAGGGTGTGAAGGACTGAAAGTATCGATATATAGTGACAAAAGTCTGCCGTCCTAAGTTTGTTTGTCATCCATAAAGACATACGGTTATAATTTCTTTTCAAAGTGATATTGACATGATGATATAATTTAAGATATTATATCAAATGGTAGCGATGAAGGCAATGGATGGGAAGGCGGCTAGAATTTCAATGGTTCAAATTAGTTGTTTGATATTTCTTTCAATTGTTAATTTTTTAGGGTTAGAAGGGAGCCCCATATAAATATACGAAACTATCGAGATAAAAGGAAAGGATAATCATGTAAATATGAGAGGTGAATATCAAATTTCAATACTCCACTTTAAAGATCTCTAAGTGCCCAACTTGTTAAAGATAATGTAGATGTTGTGTCCCTAATCCTTCATAAATGTCAACAATTTGCATATTGGTGTCAATCCTCATCGGTTAAATTTCTTGTGAGTCCACTTTTAGTGTAACGATATAACAATCTATCTCCATATGTTTTGTTCTTTCGTAAAAGACAGGATTGTTAGTAATGTTTTTCGTTGCGTGATTATCACAAAACAAAGGTGTAGGGTCTGCCAATTTGATATGAAGCTCACTTAGAAGCCGTCTTAACCCGAAGATTTCACTAACCGTTAGGCTAGTGACTAGTAATCTACTTTGTGAAGCTCCCCCTATGAAGAAGAGTTGTTCTTCTTCTAGCCTTTTCCGCAAAGCCCATAGGGTGTTTACCAAATTTTAACAAAACACACTACGTTTAAGGATGTCACCATCATCCTAAGTGATTGGGTTTAAGCATAGCCTTTTCCGCAAGTACCATACATGCCAATTTGCTTCTGTTATCGAGAAGAAAAAGGAAAGATTTGAAACCGTATGAAGATTTTCTTGAAGCCAAGTTGCTAGAATACAAGGGAACCGATTGTCACAAGAGTTGAGTTACTTATCCGCTTGTTCATCAACCAAATAGGGGGAGATTGTTGGGAATTTCCGAGACCGACGAGTTCGAGATTTGGTTAGATGAAACTCAACGTACCACTTACCGTTTGACCGTTCGCACAACACGGTGAAGTTCATGACTCGAGACTCTCATTAACCGAAGACATGGCATTAGTGACTTTATTATTCATTGTAACATTATTTATTTTGTCACTAGACTAGTTGTTGGTTATTTACTAGTTTGCCATTGTTAGGTTAGTATACATAGTCTTTCTCATGTGAAAGACTAAGTATGCATGATTGTATGAGTGATAGAGCTTAGTCATGATACTTTGAAGTTGTGTGTGGTTCATGAACACTTGTTCATGAACCTAGCATGAGTGGTGTAGGTAAACTTGTAATCATTCAACTCCATCTATGATTATCTCTACATTATCTTGTTCATCACATCTTCTTTATTATCCTCATCATCATCATCACATCTCAAACACCATTGTTGAAGATCCGGTCCATTATGTTCTTCTTGGTGTTTATTTGTTCTACAAAGACGAAGCTCACAAAGTCTCCGATCCGTTTCCGCTGTGCCATCGGGGTTTGGCTTGGCTCACCGACCCCGATTTCTACAAGAACAATGTAACTTGTTCGTGACCTCCTTGTGTAGGGCAACAAAGCCAATTAGAATCACTATATGCAACAAGATTACAACCACCTTCATGTGGGAGAAGGATGCCATGTCCCGACGATCCCTTAAGATAACATAAGACTCTAAAGCAACATCCAAGTGATTTTGTCTAGGATAGACAACAAACTGATTAAAAATATTTTCAGATTAGGCAATATCGGTTCTAGTTGCTTGTAAGTAGAGAAGCCTTCCTACTATTTTTTTATACTGTGATATGCGCTAAAATATACATATATATTTTTATATTAAATATTTCTCGCATTACGGGTAATTTCTGACTAACTATTACCAAATCAGTACCACATTGTTCTCTTTTTAGTTTTTCAGTGTAATTCACGTCAAAATTATAAAAGAAGCGGAATATGAAGAAAAATGACAAAGTTGTGATTTTTTTCCTTAGGCATAGCCCGTGCCCCAACTAGCACATGACCCGTGTCACACCTCAGCAAGCTTCTAGAAAGTTCACTTTGCTCCTGACAAGCTCCTAACAAGCTCCTAACATTATATTTCTTATCTAATATGTATAATACATAGATTACGAACTTATTATGTTGATCGAATCCTGAATCGTTATCATAGTAAACAGATAATAATGTAAATATTACCTGTTGTCATCTGGTTGAGATCAGCAGCAGTCAGATTGTCCATCCTGTGAGTAGCCTTGGTTCCCCTTTAGGGTGTATGCTAATGATGGGATGATTCGTGAGGGTTCACGAATTAGAGAGAGAGAGCAGAGAGAGAGAGAGACGAAAATTGTGTGTAGGTGATTCACCTCTAATCTCTCCAATAAGCTCTATATATATACACCCAAGGGGAAACCCTAGTCTATCTAATAAGGGCAATTACGTCCATCAAATAATGCCAGATAGGGTTAATTAGGTAATTGATTATTTAAGATAAATGATTAAAGGACATAATATAATATATATATATATATATATATATTATATATACGTAAACATATATATATATTAGGTAATATATATATTAAGTCTAACATTCTCCCACTTGGCCGAATGATCATTTATAATGAGTTATTAGCTAAGTCTGATCAGAATTTAATACTCATTTCAATTTTAAACCAAAATTGCAGCAGAAAAATACAGTTATAGAGTTGATTATCCAACTCAAGACCCCCATTAATCATACTACAACCCCAATTTAAAATTCAACATAAATTTAGAATCAATCACAAAAATAAGCCCTTAACATTGATTTGTATATAAACTGTCTATATGTCCCGTTAGGCATGCGTAACATATTTAGAGACAACAAATCAAACGGATGAGGAATAATTAATAATTAGTCATTCATATTGTGATATGCTTGGTCATTAGTAAACCTCGTCTTCATTATGAGCTCTTAGAAAAGACTTATGAGGATAGACCTTAAGTTATAGGATCCTTTAAGCATATCATGAATGTTTTCAATACAAGGACTTAGATTCCTCTATTTATTCTTAAATGAACAATAATCTTGTATCGAAAATTTAATGCAGCTCCACTCAAAACTGTTACTGTTTTAAGAGATTAGGGTAGCTGACTTTATCACAGTAAGTCTTCAATATGTTATTTATCTGGAGTTTAGGAGTCTAATGATAAATTTACCAACAACATCTAGTGACAAAATCTGTCATAATAACTTAGGTTGTTGTTATCAGGTTCTTATGACTCCCCCATGATCCATGAGATAAATTTGTCCGCAGACATAAGATATACCCCTGAGTTGACATTTAATATCCTTTAAATACAATAAAGTCAAAATTTAGAGATAGTAAACTATTTTAAGTTTCTCACTTCTTCTATAGTTTAAATATTTATAGTCTTTCGTTTCTTATAGATATTGAAATGCTATCTTAAATGCTTTATGATGCACTAAACTTAGGAAATGATTTTCATCATTTCTAGTATTTCAACAATGAAGGCAATGTCTTAAAACGAGTATAGACTTGAACATAAGATTTGAACCTTTATTAGTAATCTCCTTTAGTTACTAGAATTACAGATAAAGAGCAACGTTGCATGTTGTAATGTGTTCAACACATGATTAAAACTAATAAGACTTAATTAATGTCTTATTAGTTTGATCTTGATGTGTTTTGATGCTTATTGTATAAGAAGCATCTTCAAGATTTTAATGTCAAAATTATGTGAGAATAAGTCGCTTTGACTCATGCAACAAAACTAACGTATTACTTGCCTAAAATAATATATATAAGGGCAAGTATTGTATTAGTTGCTCCCACTCATCTTAAGGTAGACCCATTTAGTCCACTTATTATTGATGAAGAATGATTAAATTTATAACTTCATCAGACTTTGAGTATCACTTGTAAGTTTGCTTATATTAACCCTTTATATGAATCTACTCATCTTAAAGATTAAGTGTTCTTTAACTTTCAGGCTTGAAACCTTAAGTTTAGTTTATGAACATGTCTTCATGTTAAGTGAGTATTAAGGAAAGATATTTTATAAGGCCGTTAAATGTCACTCGTAATTATGAGTGAGTAATAAGGACAATGATTATCTCTCAAAGAATCCTTTAGAAGATGAATTCTTAACCTGTTAATAGCCTTTAGAAAACAACAATTTATAACGTTTAATTTCTCCTTTCGGATTTCAGTTTAGCTATAGAAAACTAAACTTCTAACGTTATTCTGATTTAGGGAGTTAAGCTCATTAATAATAGCTTATTCCATTCAGATGATTTGATTGATTTCTAATAATGGCTCTTAAATCAGAGATACGATTAGTAATCTTTCCAATATCCATGTAAGATTTATTAAGGTAGGTTCATAATAATCAAAGTTAATAGGAAACTTCATACCTTGATGACCTACTAAGCTGGATCTAATGAGTTGAAGAAAAACATTAACAGTTTCATAGATTTCCTCTTGAGCATTTAAGTCAGGTATATTAGGAGTAACATTATTTCTAAGTATGTGGAAGTGGATCAGTGTTATAGTAGCGTGGTGTACAAGAGGTGTAATCGGAGTTAAATTCAGAGTTAAATTTAACTTTGTCTCTCCCCCCGCCTCTTGTACTTTCAGGCAAGCCATGCATAAGGACTTTTCACTACTCCCACTGACCTTAGAAGAGAAGTCATTGATAAGGACTTGGACTGCTCCCACTAATCTTAAAATTCCTTAGGAACTTGGCATGCAACATGCTTAGTGTTGAGGATTTTTAAGGATTAATTGCGGCTAATAACTAATCATATGGTTTATACTTGGTTTTCTTCATGTCCGGATTTCAGAATGATTCTTAGGGACATATTAGGTAACCTTGTTTAGCATATGAGTTGTTGTTTTTAGAGCCTTGGTATATAGAAATAGATGTATAACTTAGATGACATATTTATAAGGATACTTAGATGCATAACTTAATGATGTATCTTTAGAAGTACCATACATGATCTACTGGTTCACACTAGTATGATCCTAATGGAACTGAGAGTGTTACCATTAATTGTATGTCAATCTTAGTATTTAATCTATTAAATCTAATCTCACAATCTTTTATTTGATGGTTAAGTTGATTTTCAACTTCGTCCTTAAAAGTTTAAGGTGAGAAATATATTTTTCTTTATTTAAGCACAAGAATAAATAATCAATAAATGAGTGATAAATGTTTTATGCCCAGATATTCCATTAGGATAAGGTCCACTAATATATTTGAGTTTTGGTGAGTTAGAACTCTTAGTGGAAACTTGTTATTCTCTTATACACATATTGTCTTTGTTAAATTCTCACTTACGTGATAACAAAGATTGTAAACATTTATTATCTAGTTATAAGTTATAAAGATTTCAACCCACGTAAAGACAACTAGATAAGTATAACCAACAACGTTGAGAGTTTAGGGTAATAGTGACATTTGTCATAGTCGTTTAAAACCTTATAACCGTCGATGTCTTACTTTAGTAATGATACTAGGTTCCAAGTGACCTTGGATCATAATAAGGTATCATAAAGTGTAGTACATTGATAGATTTTCATTGTTTGTACAACTTTGACATTGATTTTGTCACTTACTCTCATAATAGTTGTTGTTTGTTTTATTTCTAGTGTATGAATTGTAAGAGATCTTTACAAAAACTAGTTGTAATTCACTGTGTTAGTAAGAGAATTAATGGACACAATTATCATTATTGATTGTTCTTTGTTAGCTAGTTGTTCTATTAAGGATTTAGAACTGGAATATTTTTCTTGTATCTTACCTTAGAAATTAGAACTATCCTCATTATCTAAGTTATTTTAATTATATAAGGTTAGTGATTGTGAGGTGAACAAATGTGCTTTTCTAATTTAAGGCATTATGTATCTTTTATGCACAATGCCATCAAGCACTCATTTTCCTTCTGGTACTTTTTTGTGTCATGACTAATTTTAAGTAGCGTGTAATTGTGCTAAGAGAGGATTCATTATGAAATGCACTAGAATAGCTTCAAATTGAAACATGTGTAAGCCCTTTAAGGGTCATGTTTTATAATGTGTTCACTAAATCATTAACCTAATTTATACTTTGTACTAAGCATATTAGATGTTAAGTGTTTGCATGCACTTTAGAAGTTCTTTTAAAATTTATTACTTACACGATGTTTAGATTAGGAAATCTGAAACGTCTCCCCTGATAGCATTGTTTAAAGAGATTTTGATTATCATGATAGACAATTTGAGTAGACTTTACTCGCTTTTAATGTTCTGGTTGTAAAACCTTTTATTTGAGAGAGTAATTAAGAGTCTTTTGTCTTAAGAGATAATCAAGATCATAATGATGAGAGGAAAACTTTATGGAAACATTTAGTGATTTTCAATTAAGAGTGGATTAGTTATGGAGATTAAAAGTTAAATTGGTTCGAAAGAAGATCTAAGAGTGATTCTATGGGGTACTTAAAACTAAGGCACAATTAATAATGCTTAATGATAAGCTAAGGCATAATAATGATGCATAATAATAATAATGTATTATCATAAACTAAGGCATAATAATAATGCATGTTTTTAAATTAAGGCGTAATAATAAGACATTCTGATAATTAATAATAATGTGCAATTATGAAACAAAAGAAGACGTGATATAGTCTGTTATATCACCAAAATACAGACTAGATAGGTTCTACTTAAATGAATCGGCTTTCGCTTTGGTTACTTGCCTATCACCTAAGCATTATGAACAGGATAAGGGTATGCGCAAAAACAATGTAACACATCAGCTTTGGCCATACATGATACACTTAAGTTTTATGCACAAATTAGTTTCGCTGAATACAGGTATGACCCATCAGCTTTGGCCAGAAATGAAACACATGTATGTATAAGGCGAATGCTTAATTTTAGTTGATAAACATCGTAAAAACAACGAATCAGCTTTGGCCAGAATCGATGTTTTAAATATGTTATCAAGTTAAGCAAATAAATTAGTTTAATTTAAATAAGTCAACTTGTATTGTAAAATTAAATGACATTAGTTGAGGTAGTAAATCAGCTTTGGCCAGAATTACTACATGTCAATAACTAATACAAGTTAATAAATTAATCTAATTTGATTGTAAATCAGTGACAATAAGTTGACTTGTAAGATAAGGTTAGATGACATTATATAGGTAACAAATCAGCTTTGGCCAGAATTGAAACCTTTATTAGATGTTTATTATTAACTATGAATAACACAAGTCAATTAGTTATCTGATTTTAGTTGGTGTTAGGTTTTGTAAAACATAAGTTTGTAAGGTTTATACAAAACACAATTAATAGTAAGCCCCTGAGGGATATCCGGTCGAAAACGAGTTATCCGGTCGAAAAGGGGGTATCCGATCAAAAAGCTGGTCGAAAAAGTCGGTCGAAAAACCGATCAAAAAGCCGGTCGAGAAGTCCATCGAAAAGTAGGTTTTCGATCGAGAAGTGGACTTTTCGATCGGATCGAAAAGTGGACTTTTCGATCGGATCGAAAAGTGGACTTTTTGATCGGATCGAAAAGTGGACTTTTCGATCGGATCGAAAAGTGGTATGGTCCGATCGAGAGGTCGATCGCGAAGCCATATGATCGGAAAGTAAGCTTTTCGATCGAAGAGCAGGGACTAAGCCACATGATTCGATCGAAAAACCAATAAAAAACGATAGAAAAGCCGGTAGAAAAGCTGGTAGGAAAACCGGTAGAAAAGCCGGTAGTAAAGCCGGTAGAAAAGCAGGTAGAAAAGCCGTTAGTAAAGCCGGTAGGAAAGCCGGCAGAAAAGCCTATTTTCGGATCAAAAAGCCATATTTTTCCGATCGAGAAAACAGGACAAAGCCACAGTTTCGATCAAAAAATAAGAGTTTTAATAAAAAAAATAGGCTTTTTGATCGAAATAGGGATTTCGATCGTAAAGAAAAAAAAACCTGTCGAAATCAGTTTAGGGTTTGTATCATGTGTTTTCAAATCCGAAAATTTGATTCGATTAATGTTAGGATTTTCGGATTTGTTTTGAAATCAATTTTAGTGATTAAAACAAATTAGGGTTTTGAAACTTTTCGGTTAGGTTCGAAAACCAAATCTGATTTCGAGATTAGGGTTTTAACGAATTCAGATTTATGATTCCATTGAGCAACATATGCTCTGATACCACATGTTGATTGAATCCTGAATCGTTATCATAGTAAACAGATAATAATGTAAATATTACCTGTAGTCATCTGGTTGAGATCAACAGCAGTCAGATTGTCCATCCTGTGAGTAGCCTTGGTTCCCCTTTAGGGTGTATGCTAATGATGGGATGATTCGTGAGGGTTCACGAATTAGAGAGAGAGCAGAGAGAGAGAGAGAGACGAAAATTGTGTGTAGGTGATTCACCTCTAATCTCTCCAATAAGCTCTATATATATACACCCAAGGGGAAACCTTAGTCTATCTAATAAGGGCAATTACGTCCATCAAATAATGCCAGATAGGGTTAATTAGGTAATTGATTATTTAAGATAAATGATTAAAGGACATAATATAATATATATATTATATATATATATATTAGGTAATATATATATTAAGTCTAACATATTATTCTATTATAATTCTATCAAATCTATACTTTACATGATTTAAAGATAAAACTTAATATATTGATTAGGGAGCACGTCATTTACGATCGTACTATTCTTGATTTGATCTTGGTTTGAGTGTGCCAGTGTTTTAAAAACCGGTTCGAACCGGCCGGTTTGAACGGTTCGACCGGTGACCGGTCCTATAGCCGGTTTTTTAAAGGCCGGTTTTTTGGCAATAACCACCGGGTTAGACCGGCCAGTTTTCCAGTTTTTCCGGTTCAACCGGTTTTCTGATTTTTTTAAATTTTTTTTTATTTTTTTTAATTTTTTATTATTTTTTAAAGTTTAAAACTTATATGTTCTTATGAAATACCTATTTGATATTATTTTTGAGTGGATTATATTTGTATTTTAACTACTTTTATTGGGGTGTACAAGATTATTAGCATTTTTATAAAAATATATATATAAATCCCCTAACCGGTTCAACCAGCCGGTCTAACCGGTCCGACCGGTCGAACCAGTCCCGAAAAGTTTTCCGGTTCAACTAAAAAACCGGTTTTTAAAACATTGGAGTGTGCTATAATAATGTTGTTTATCTAGCAGGTTGCTAGATTGATTAATAAAATATCCCTTATTCTTAAGAAAAAACAAAAACAATTACATTTTCATTGCATATATTTCCAAGGGGACATGTCAACTTAAAAGGCGGTGGGTTCAAGGCATGGATCCTAGGTCCTGTCATTAAAAATATACACTTCAAACTTTGAAGTTATAATAAATAGTTTTATCATGTGCATTTTTTATGCTTTAGCATAAAGATGTAGATTCAATTATTTTAACTAGAATATGACACAAGAGTTATGCAAACCCTATCAAATTAAGTAGATTTCATAACATTTAAAACCGAGTTTGTGAATTTGGGTTTGTCACAAAACAGTATAAGTAGAGTAAGCAAGTGAACACCCATATTCACATATGGAGAATAATATTGTGGTGGTGGTGGTGCCTTTTGTAGCACAAGGCCATCTCAACCAACTCCTCCACCTCTCCCGCCTTCTCGCCGCCTACAATCTACCCGTCCATATCGCCGGAACCACCACCCACAACCGCCAAGCGAAGCTCCGAATCCAGGGCTGGAACCACAACTCCCACACAAACATCCATTTCCATGAATTTGAAACACCTCAGTTTGAATCTCCTCCTCCAAACCCAAACTCTTCACAAAATTCCCATCACACCTTATCCCATCATTCAAAGCATCAATTCTTTCGAAAGAGGGACTTTGTGGTAGCAGAAAGCAATGGGCACTTGGTCCTTTCAATCCAGTGTCCATAAGCAAAGACGAAGATGTTGATTATAAACGTCATAAGTCACTCGAATGGCTCGATAAACAAGCTCAAGACTCGGTGATATACGTTGCATTTGGGTCGACAACTTCATTCTCGGATGAGCAGATTCAAGAACTCGCTATTGGATTAGAGAACAGCGGACAAAAGTTCATCTGGGTGCTAAGAGATGCCGATAAAGGTGATATATTTAAAGGTGAAGGTAGGAATATTGAACTGCCAAAAGGGTTTGAAGAAAGACTTGGGGGAAAAGGTTTAGTGGTGAGGGAATGGGCGCCACAGTTAGAGCTGTTGGCTCATATCGCAACGGGTGGATTCATGAGCCATTGTGGATGGAACTCGAGCATTGAGAGTATTTCGATGGGTGTTCCGATTGCTGCTTGGCCTATGCATTCAGAGCAACCAAAAACGCTACGCTAATAACTGATGTTCTAAAGATTGGTGTGAATGTAGGGGATTGGGGGCGTGGCGGTGAGGTAGTAACATCTTCTGTTATTGAGAATACGATTCGGAAATTGATGAATTCTGATGTGGGCACTGAAATGAGGAAGAGGGCCAAGAAAATTGGTGAAGATATCAGGCAGTCTGTAAAAGAAGGTAGTGTTACACGCATGGAGATAGATGCATTTGTTAACCACATCACAAGACAATAAATATAGGGAAAATTCTCAAAATGTCTATTTTGAATAATTTTTTGCGAACCGTTTGTCCATTTGAAAAGTCTTTCCATCATTTTGTCCATGTTTTGTGTTCTTGCTCTCCTATAGATTTATGTTCGTCCGACCCTTTGTATCCTATCACAGCGTACCACATGACAGTAATGATTGAATCTATCATAAAGTATGGTCGAATCTACCATAAAAGTATAGTTGAATCTACCATAAAACATTGTCGAATCTACCAACAAAATATGGTCGAATCTAACAAGAAACTATGGTCGAATCCTACATGTTTTTCTTATTGGTTCCAAGAAATGTGTAGTTGACATATTTTATGGTCGATTAGACTATAATTTTATGGTAGAACAATCATTATTTATAGTCGAATAGATCGTACTTTTATGGTAGCTAGATTCGACCATATTTTATGGCAGATTAAATCATTAGTGTCACGTGTGAAGGTTAAAACATGAAAATTTTCTGTTTTCATAAGTTCAGGGGGCTGTATGTAATATTCTGGAACTTGGAGGGTCTGATGTATCAATGTGGCTTAATCTTTGGTTAAGTTTGGTTTATTATCGTTGAAGTTAGTTAGGCAGCTGTGAGTTATGTTATAAAAGCTGTGCGAGAGAGAGTTGAAATTCATCTTGTTGTTTCTTTCATTTCCTTGTAAATTCCTTTCAATCTAGTGAAATTCATCTTGTCAATTTGTATTTGTTCGTTTGTTTTCTTCACATTTGGTATTAGAGCCGGTTGTGGCTCGAATTGGGGATCGAAACTCATGATCTCTGAAATTGAAGAATCAGCGATGGTGTCTGCAAATGTAAAGTTCGACATAGAGAAGTTTACAAGGAAGAACGACTTCGGTCTATGGCGTGTGAAGATGCGGGCTCTTCTTGTATATCAGGGCACATCGGATGCGTTGTTGGGAGAACCAGAGAGACCTGAAGGTATGGAAGACGACGACTGGCAGGAGATCTTAGACAAGGCTCATGCCACGATTGTTCTCAATTTGGGAGACAAGGTTTTGTGCGAGGTGAGTAGGGAATTGACTGTGGCAGCAACTTGGTTGAAGCTTGAATCGCTCTACATGACCAAGTCCCTGGCAAATCGCCTCTATCTCAAGAAGAGGCTATATACATTCAGTATGCCAGCAGGGAAGTCCATTGAAGATCATACGGATGATTTCAACAAGGTAATAGTCGATCTTGAAAATATAGAAGTTAAGATCGATGATGAGGATCAAGCTATTATGTTTTTGACCTCTTTACCTAGTTCTTATGAGCATTTTGTTGAAACTCTAATGTATGGAAGAGATGAGTTGTCAATGAAAGAGGTTCGTGCTGCGATTAACTCAAAGGAGTTAAAGAAGAAGAATGATGAAAAAGAAGATGCTAGTGAAGGTCTGTTTGTCAAAGGAAAACAGCAAGATCAAAAGTGGCAAAAGAAGAAATTCAATAGCGAGCAGAAGTCTAAGTTTAAGGCTAAATTGAGGTGTTTTATGTGTAATTCTGATAAACACCTCAAAAGGGATTGCCTTGAATTCAAGAAAAGAAGGAATGATTAAGGGAGTAGTTTCAAGAACTCAAGTTATGCCACCAGTTCTGAAGGATATGAATCCCTAGATGTGCTAGTAGTGGATCAGAAACAAGGTGGAGCTGATTGGTGATGACCGGTTGAAATGTATACTTTATTTTATACTAATCACTCCCTAAGTGCACCGAATTGGGTCTAAAAGATACTGAATTAAATAGTTTTGGTGCTTAGTATGTCATGAAATAAAATGAGCTAAAACGTCGTGATTAAGTTAAACCCGAATTATAATGCGTTATCGAGTAAAGTTCTTTTATAAATATTAGTTTCTAATTAGTTGAAAATAAATCTATTTAAACAAAAGAAAAAAAAAATAAATAATAATGTTTTGTCATGTTTTATCGTGAACTAGCAGGTAATAATGGAATTTGGCCAACACAAAATTAGAAGGAAATTCATGTATGTTTGTCTTTCACACGTGGACTAAAAAGGATAATTGCGCTGCTAATTTATTTTGGGGTCTACGCAAGGAAGAAATCAGATTAAAATATGGGCTCACGTGAGTTGGACAAAGAGACTACACATGCACATGGGCTTGTTCAACAAAGTGGTGCACATCGTGATGTGGGCTTATGCAAGCAACCAATTAAATTGAATGGGCTCACAAGAATTAAAGGGGGCGGTGCACAAACCATTAAAAAGGGGGAATAGACGGCAGAAGGAGGAGTTCGCAAGGCACAACCCTTCGGGGGGGGGGGGGGGTTTGGAACGGCAGAAGAAAAGAGACGAAAGAGAGGAGAAAGATTTTGGTTTGTTTCTTTTAGTAATTTATTTAACTTCAGCATTGTGTTTGGATATTTTAGTTGATTTTTATGGTGATTAATTTGATGGTGATAGTACTTGTTTTGTTCATCATGATTGTTGGCTAAGTTTCCTCTAACTGCTTTTGGTGAATGGTTGTGTAAAATCGTTCTCTTCTTAACCGATTAATTACTAGTTGTTCCGGAATCCTTGCAACCGTTGAGCACCCGCATGCTGAATTTGTTTAACCTAACTAGTAAACTAGGGTTTTAGTGGTCCCCTGACATGATCTAGCACTTTCTTGCGGCAGGAAACTAATCAGCCCATTAGGAACCTAGGTTATTAGGTCAATTAGGCAATTGGGGGGCATGTCTATGTGTCACTGGTAGTTGATTAGGTTTTGCCTAGATCGGTAGCCAACCAGGATCCAAAAGTAGTTAGTTTTCTCACATTTGATAGTTTAATCAATTTCCTTAGTTGTTAAGTTAGTTAAATTTTAGTTAATTTCCAATCTCAGCAAAAACAGCCAAGAGGCAATTTTAGTTAATTCCTTAGATTAAATTAGTTTAGTTTAGGTCAATCTAGGTTAGTGACAGTAATCTAGATTTAGGTAGTTAATTTAGTTAGGTAGTTAAAATCTAAATCACTAGTGACCACTAACTCCCCTGGATTGATACCCTACTTACCCTATCTATAGGTTTAAGTTTAGGATTATTTGTAGCGGTCTCGACTCCCGTTATCAATTGGATTATGGATTCCGGATGCTCCTTTCACATGAATCCTCACAAGAACTATTTCAAGAATTTGAGTTTCAAGATTTGGGAACTGTCAAGTTGGGAGACAACAGAGAATGTAAGATTCAAGGGACAGGTGATTTGACTTTGAAACTTGGAAATGGATCTTCAGTGGAGTTGCATAATGTGAGGTATGTACCTTTGTTAACCAGAAATTTGATTTCTCTAGGTACCTTGGAGGATGAGGGCTGTAGTGTTAGTCTTAAGCAAGGTAAGGCTAAGGTTATTAGGGGATCTATGGTTTTACTTACTGGTACAAGGGGTAGGAATAATATCTATCTGTTAGATGGTGAAGTGAACTGTTTGGTAAATGCTGCAACACAAGATAGTAGTATGAGTAAGACTATGTTGTGGCACAATAGTTTGGGTCATATTAGTGAGAAAGGTCTAGGAGAGTTGAAGAAACAAGGCATGTTGCCTGAGTTAGGTATATTTGATCATCTGTTTTGTGAGCATTGTGTCCTAGGTAAAGCCCATAGGATCAAGTTTGCTAGAAGTAGTCTTAGATCTGATGGAGTGCTTGAATACATTCACTCAGATTTGTGGGGACCTTCCAAGACTGAAACATTGGGAGGTGCTAGATACTTTCTATCAAACATAGATGATCATTCCAGGAGAGTTTGGGTTTACACACTTAGGCATAAGAATGAGGCTTACAAAAGATTTAAGGAGTGGGTGATCTTAGTTGAGACTCAAACAGGGAAAAGAGTTAAGAAACTCAGGATAGATAATGGGTTAGAATTTTGTAATAATGAATTTGATTCATATTGTAAGTCTAGAGGGATTCCTAGGCATCTCACTGTCCCAGGGACCCCATAGCAGAATGGGATCATAGAGAGAATGAACAGGACACTGTTTGATAGAGTTAGATGTATGTTGATGAGTTCTGGACTCCCAAAGAAATTTTGGGGGGAGGTTGTCACCACTGTAGCATACCTGATAAATAGGAGTCCCTCTACAGCTCTTAGTATGAAAACTCCTATGGAGTTGTGGACTGGAAGAAATCCTGAGTATAATGATATAAGAGTGTTTGGATCACTAGTTTATGCACATGTGAAGCAGGGGAAATTAGAAGCCAGGGTTGTTAAGAGTGTATTTTTAGGATATCCAGAAGGGGTCAAGGGATATAGGCTTTGAAGGTTAGAAGATAGAGGTCTAAAGGTCTTTGTTAGTAGAGATGTAACCTGCAGGGAGACAGTTATGTATAAAGATTTGATAGGTGATCAAGCAGGTTCATCAGGTAAGCAGGCTACAGAATTGGGTGAGAGTAGTGAGGTTGGCATTGAGGTGGAGCCAATAAATGGGAAAGTAGGCCCTAAAGTTAGTGATGCTGGTGAGGTGGAGCAAGTTCATAGTGAGCAAACTCAAGGAAGTAGTCAACCTGCTAGTGACTATCAACTCACTAGAGATAGAGGAAGGAGAAATATCACTAAGCCTATTAGATTTAGGGAAGAAAATCTTTCTGCTTTTGTATTCTTGGCTGTAGAAGAAGAGTGTGTGCATGAACCATTATCCTATAATGAGGCAGTTAGTTGTGCTCATAAGAATCATTGGATAGAGGCTATGAAAGAGATAAGAAGCCAAGAGATAAGAAGATTATAGCTTGCAAATGGTTGTATAACGTTAAATATAGTGGTGTCATAGGGAAGCCTAGGTACAAAGAAAGGCTTATAGCTAAGGGATATACAAAAAGAGAATGCATAGACTACCAGGAGGTGTTTTCACCAGTTGTGAAGCACTCTTCCATTTGGTTGATTTTATCATTATTGCCATAGAGGATATAGAGTTAAGGCAATTAGATGTTAAGACATCCTTTTTACATTGAGATTTGGAAGAGGAGATTTATATAAATCAACCAAAGGGATTTGAGGAGAGTGGATAGGAAAACAAAGTGTGTCTGCTGCATAAATCATTGTATGGGCTTAAATAGAGTCCAAGATAATGGTGTAGGAAGTTCAATGATCATATTGTGCAGCAGGGGTTTGTTAGAAGTCAATATGATGCATGTGTATATTTCTATGAGTATGAACCAGGATCATTCATATATCTCCTTCTCTATGTGGATGACATGTTGCTGGTTTGTAGGGACAATAGTATCATAGAAGAAACCATAGAGATGCTGAGATTAGGATTTGAAATGAAGGATCTTGGAGAAGCTAAGAAGATTATATGAATGGAAATTACCAGGGATAGGGAGAATAGAACTTTGAGACTTACTCAGGGAGCTTACATTAGGAAGATATTAAAGGGTTATGACATGGTGCAATGTAAGCCTGTTAGTACCTCTTTTGCTCCTCATTTTAAGCTATCAAGCAAAGATTGTCCTAAAACTGATGAGGAGATAGAAGAAATGAATAGGATACCTTATGCTCAAGTGGTTGGCAGTCTTATGTTCCTAATGGTTTGCACTAGGCCTGATATCAGTTATGGAGTAAGTGTTGTAAGTAGGTATATCTCAAATCCTGGTAGGGAGCATTGGCTTGGAGTTAAGTGGATCCTGAGATACTTAGCAGGTACACAACATGTAGGCTTGAAGTTTGGTTGTGGATGTGTTGGTTTAGATAGAATTCAGGGTTATGTTGACTCTGATTATGCAAAAGATCCAGACAAGTTCAGGTCAGTCACTGGTTATGCATTCATGTTGTTTGGCAACTTGGTAAGTTGGAAGGCTACTCTGCAAGCTGTGGTGGCTTTATCAAGCACTGAGGCAGAGTATATGGCCTTAACAGAGGCTGTAAAGGAAGGCATTTGGTTAACAGGTTTTGTGCAAGAGCTGGGAATAAAAGTTCAAGGTACAAAAGTTTGCTGTGATAACCAATGAGCAATTGCATTAGCCAAGAATGGGGTGTTCCATGAGAGAACCAAACATATAAATGTGAGGTTTCATTTTATCAGAGATGTGGTTAATGAAGGAAGAGTTTCTCTGGGGTATGTCAACACACAGGATAACTGCTCTGATGTGTTCACAAAGGCTCTTCGGGTTCCAAGTTTGTTAAATGTTTGACACTAATGAGCATTGGATGAGTTAGTTGATGCTCAAGGTTGCTGTAGTGATCAACACCATGTTATCAAGCCCATTGGGTCTCTGATTAGCAGGTGCTAATTGTGATCTATAGCTGGTTTTGTGTTGTCTCTAATTCTATGTACTCATTAGTTGTTAATTTGCATGATTCATGTTTTAAAGGTGGAGAATTGTGAAGGTTAAAACATGAAAATTCTCTGTTTTCATAAGTTCAGGGGGCTGTATGTAATATTCTGGAACTTGGAGGGTCTGATGTATCAATGTGGCTTAATCTTTGGTTAAGTTTGGTTTATTACCGTTGAAGTTAGTTAGGCAGCTGTGAGTTAGGTTATAAAAGCTGTGCGAGAGAGAGTTGAAATTCATCTTGTTGTTTCTTTCATTTCCTTGTAAATTCCTTTCAATCTAGTGAAATTCATCTTGTCAATTTGTATTTGTTCGTTTGTTTTCTTCACATCACGTGTCAAGATCTAAGAGGATGTTTAATGGTAGGACGACCATAAAATCTATGATAGGGAAAGAACGTTAAACATGGACAAAGTGGGGGATAGACTTTTCAAATGAACAAAAGCTTGGAATTTTTTTTTCAATATGGACAAAATGAGAATTTTCCCATAAATATATGCATGTGTGGACTGCAGTGAGCCTTAAAAAGCTATGGTGCTCCATTTCCTGTCGTCGGGAATTCTGGGTCAATCTTGACGGGTTAAAGAGTTGATGGGTTATTTTTTAGTTATTTAGTTTTCTAGATGTGATGAAGGAATAAAGAAGAATTGGTAGTGGAGTGACCGGATCTTTTGCAAGCATCTGTTGACTAATATGCACGTTGGTAAAGGAATGAGTCATCTAGTATACCTAGTCGACGCTTGGGTGAAATGGGTCATCTAGTATACCTAGTCGACATTTGGATTAGCAGTCCAGCCGTAAACGTAAGAATACAAGTTTTTTTTTTATAGAGAGCAAGATTCAAACGTTAACGATAGCAGGTGGAGTGAGTGTGATTAGTGTGTGATTGAGATGAAATTAAAAACTACTTTTAAAAAAAAGATTCTAGTATACCTGGAGGACAACTTCTTAATTAGTTATTGAATAAAAGGCAACCTTTCCATTCTACAAATTTTCTTTTTTCTAAGGTTTTTCTTTTAATTTTTTCGTGACTTTAATTTTGCTTTGAGTGTTTAATTAGAGCCTGAACTAACAGAGAAAGTACTAATTTTAATTATGTAATTTGAAAAGTTATGATTTCGTCATAGATCAACTATGTTTCATCAATAACTTGTAATATAGTGGCCGGGGCAAACAAGAGCATTACAAAGAAAAAGTAACACAGTCTTTCTATTGAATAGACCGGGCTTTAGATGAGGCGTAACGACCGTATTTGGACTCGCATGTTGCTTACGTGGAACCCGCCCACCAAAAGGGCATTGATGTGGCCTCCCGCCTTTGTGTCACCCATCGCCCTTTGTGTCACCCATCACGCTCTGTCATTTGGTAAGGGCTTCCTCTTCGTGGGACCCCCTCTTAAAATCAATTCATTTTTTTTTAAACGATAATTTAACTTTATTTAAAAATCAATTTCTTTTTTTAATACATTAAAGGTTGGTAATATACCAAAATAATTAAAAATCATTTTTTTCTTTTTTAATATATCAAAAGGTAATATTTTATAAATAATATATTTAATTAATAATTTTATTTATTTATTAAATTTAATAACGGCTAGTTTTTTGTCTTTTTTCTAACGGCTAGTTTTTTAATACTTCATATAAATAAATAACACAAACTCAAACATTTTTTTCATACCAACTCATCTTCCTCTGCAAAGTTTCTGATTTTCAATTTCTTTAGAATCTCCATGGATCCCAACTCACTTATACCATCCATTCCTTCCTCGTTGCAAGCTCTATTAGAAAACGATATTAAAGATATGACGTGCAGTTTTTTGAGATGGTCGATCTCGAAGTGCAGGCCGGTTCTTTCAAACAGAAAAAAGAAACGCAAGAAAATAGACAGATATCGTATAAAAGGAGATGAACGCTTGTGGAAATATTACTTTGCTCCAAAACCCGTGTATGACGATGGTTCTTCAGAAGACGATACATGAAGAACATCATATTATTTACTCGCACTATGGAAGGTATTTCCGAACTAGGTAAATCTGAAAACTATAAGTATTTTACACAAAGATTGATGTGGCGGGTAGAAAAGGGCTTTCACCAAGACAAAAATGCACAAGTGTCATTCGTCAATTGGCTTATGGCAGTACACCCGACCATTGTGATGAATACATACGTATTGGTGAAAGTACTGTCGTTCAATGTCTACACAGGTTTTGTGAGTCTAGTGTGGAGGTTTATGAAGAAGAATATCTTAGAAGACCAAGTTAAAGTGACATTCATCGGCTACTAGAAAAGCATTCAACAAAACACAAGTTTCTAGAATGCTTGTAGCACCGATTGTATGCACTAGGGTTGGAGAAATTGTCAAACTGCATGGAAAGGTCAGTACACTCATGGTGACCCTGGTCATCCAACCATTATGCTAGAGGCAGTTGCATCTCAAGACCTATGGATTTGACATGCATTATTTGGAGTGGCGGGTTCAAACAATATCAACATACTCAACTAGTCCCCCCCCCCATATTTAGCCAAGTCTTAGATGGAAATGCTCCCGAATGTATCTTTGAAGTGAATGTGAATGTATACACAAAAGGGTACTACCTTACAGATGGTATGTATCCTGAATGGACAACACTAGTAAAGAGTTTCTCATTCTGCCTGATAACAATGAGAAAATGAAGTACTACAAAGACGGCAAGAAGCTGCAAGAAAGGTTGTAGAGAGAGCCTAAGGTGTGCTTCAAGCTAGGTGGGGAATAATATGAGGTCCATCAAGAAGTGCTACATTACCAGTAATTGATAATATATTGAAGACGTGCGTTATACTACATAATATGATTGTGGAGGATGAAAGCGATGACATACTTGATAACATATGGTTTTTCTGCGATATATATTGATTTTAGTTAAATAGTTTTTCTGCGATAAAATAAACATATGGTTTCCAGCGTGGTAGTTAGGGCTCTTAGTGTTTTAGGTTGAGGTCACCAATTGGAATACTACAATGGTTGGTTTTTCTCCTGACATCTCTTTTGTGTTTATTAAATTGTATTGTGATAAAAACATGCAATTACTTTTAATGCATTTCGTTATTAATATTACGCTATATTTAAAACCCTAAACAAAATACAACTACTAAATCAAATAGAGTGTCATATTATATTCATGATGCAGAGTGTACAAGTATTTGATGCAACAAAATCAAATACAATCCCATATTATATTCATGATGCATAATGTACAGACGCTTGATGCTTTGTTTTTCTTTATCATCGTTATATAATATATTATATTCATGTTGCACAATATACAAGTATTTGATGCTTTCTTTTTCTTTATCATCCATGAAGCTTATTGTACAACAAGGCGGAGCATGATGTTTTACCCGTCAAAGAAAAGTCCTGGTGATGCCCTTGAACGAGCGCATGCGTACTTTCTCAACTGTGCTGCTGTGCACCATACTCCTTCGTCTTTCTTCGACTGTTGCCCATCACTGTTGCTATCAAATCTTTGATTTATATACATCTTCTCCTGCCGATTCACCATAATTTCCTTCGAGGTAACTTAATCGTTCATTTCAAAGTTTTATTGAAGATTTGTGCAGTGATTTTTTTTGGGAGCTTGAAAGAGACTTAGGGTTTATATATCTCCAAGTATGGCGTATTTCTACCTTTTCGATAACGTCTCTCTCTCGCACTCTCTTGCATATATAACCCTTACCGCCGCTACACCACCGGCATCGCCGCAGCCGGCGAACATCATCTTCCGTTGTTAATGAAAAGTGAAGGACCGTCTCCGAAGGTTAGATCTAACGGTAATTTTTTATTTTCTAGGGTTTTGTTTAATCAAAGTGAGTGAAACGATAAATCAAGTCTTCTTCTCTTTAAATTGTTAGGTTTCATGGCATCTGTTTTTCGTGACCTTACTTTCATTGTGTTAACTTTTGTGCGATTTCAGGTGTCGATGTGTTCAAAATCGTTAGGAGCCCCAAAAGATGATCAGAAATATTTTTTTTCATTTCGTTTTCGTTTACCTATTTGGTCGTTTCTGAACGTTTGCTAAGTAAGGAGTTTAAGAAGTTGTCAGGTAATTGTTTACAGAGATACTATTAACTCTCAAGTAATTAGATCTTCCTAATTTGTTAACATTTTACTCTGTGCTCTCAACTGTGGGATTATAAGGGAAAGTAATTTGGAGTAAAATCTATCACATAGGTCAAATGATTGGTGACAACAGCGTAATCATAGATGGCGGTGGTCACGCTTCCATTTAACTTTTGACAGCGTGCTTCCGCTTCCAGTTAACACTGGCTTAGTTTGGGATGCCTTCATCTTGATTTTCAATGCATTTACTTCTTTTAAATAATAATGGCAGATGTCAGATGTGGATATATATAAGCTTCCGTTCACCATGTTTTAATTTCTTTGATATTTAAGCATATTTTGAAGGGGGTCTGGGTTTCCTTTTCATATTAATATGCTTCTCCTTCCTAATTTTGTTTATGTTAAAACAATGACACATGTTGATGCTTATAAGCTTCCACTTATCCTCTTTTGTTCTACATTTGTCTATGTTTTCAAGGGTTTCGAGTTTGAACTGATGCATGTTTCTAAATTACTTATTGGACAAGTAAAAAAGGTGGGAAAAAGAGAGACCAGAGGTAAAGTTCTTTAGAAGAGATGTAAAGGAACAACGAGGATGTGAAAATTGGGGAAACGGTGTATCCAAAGATGAAAAATATCCAAACATCTGGATTATATTGTCGGTTGTTGTTAGTGCATATTGATGTACATGTCGTACATTGCAGCGGCGCTGCTACGGTTGTCATCGTTTAATGTTTTTTTTCATTTATTTGAATTTAACTTATTCTTGGGTTTTTGGAACATCTTACATTTTGTGTTGATTAGAGTTCTACTGCCACATTTATTGATAATGAGGTGAAAAGCTATGTACCTGAATGTGCAGGAACTATAACCTTCAAGCACTTGCAAGAAAGGAAATCCTTCCAATAGCAGGTGTCGAACAACCGGTCATGAGAATTGTCAAACCTTTTTCTGCTGAAGGCTGTCATTAAGAAGACTAAAGACTGAGGTTTGTAACTTTTTAATTATTATTTTATTTGAAAAAGTAACGAAATTTGTATAATTTGGAGATGACACTTATGAGAAACATTATCTTGAAGAACTTAAAAATGAAATGGAAGTTTTGCTATTTAAATCAGAATAATTATTTAATCTCCTCTTGCACTCCTACAAAGCCCATAATTTATTAAATTTAATGTCTGATTAAACACATAATTTACAAATACATATTAAGAGAGAGGTTCAAATGAGAAGTTTGTTTTGGGTAAGAAGGATAAGAAGGAAATTTCAGCCATTGGATCTTGATCTAATAAAAAAGGAAGGAGGGGTATTTTAGTCTTAGCCACTTTTGTTGACTTTTTATCTACTTCCCCCATTTTCTTTAAACATTCATAACTTTCACATACGACATTATTTTTAAAAAAAAAATTACACCATAAAAACGAGCATTTTTCTATCTTTAAAACGCATATAGTGTTGCTATATAAAAAATGGAAAAAAAATTTACTCTTTCGATTTTTGACACAGGTCATTGTGTCATTGTGTCAAAATGTTCAGATCATTGTGTCATTGTGTCGTCGTGTCAAAAGTATATATAGTGTTGCTATATATAAATTTAGATACTCTTTCGGTTTTTGGCACAATATGAAACAATGATCTCAACATTTTGACACATCATTGTGTCATTGTGTCGTCGTGTCAAAAGCATATATAGTGTTGCTATATATAAAATTAATTACTCTTTCGGTTTTTGTCATCATATGAAACAATGATCTGAACATTTTGACACATCATTGTGTCATTGTGTCGTCGTGTCAAAAGTATATATATTGTGCTGCTATATCTAAAATTAAAAAGAATTTCTCTTTCGGTTTTTAACACCATATAACACAATGATCTGAACATTTTGACACAATATGACACAATGATCTGAACATTTTGACAATGACACAACGACACAATGACACAATGAACTGAACATTTTGATACAATCGAAAGAGTAAAAAAAATTTAATTTTTTATATAGCAACACTATACGCGTTTTAAAGATAAAAAAACGCTCGTTTTTATGGTGTAATTTTTTTAAAAATAATGTCGTATCTAAAAGTTATGAAGGTTTAAAAAATGGGGGAATTTGATAAAAAGTCAAAAATACCCTTGCATCTTTTATTTTCTTTAGTTTTTCTCTTTAATTTACCCAGAAAAATTTTAAGCCATAGATCTTCATTTAATTGAAGATCTAATGGCTATAATTTCTTCTTATCCTTCTTATTCAAACTAAACTTCTTACAATAACCTCACCCTACATATTAAAGTTAATTTGTTCCATCTTTTGTTGCCAAAATCACAATTAAAGGTGATGCATGATAACGGTTTGTCAGGCCGTTTCAAATCCCTAACTTTAACTAATTTTGTAGTAGTGGTAAGCTAGGGTATCAATCCAGGGGAGTTAGTGGTCACTAGTGATTTAGAATTAAATACCTAACTAAATTAACTACCTAAACCTAGATTACTGTCACTAACCTAGATTGATCTAACCTAAACTAAACTAAATCTAATTAATTAACTAGAATTGCCTCTTGGCTGTTTTGAATGAAGTGAGTTGAATAACTAAAAATTAACTAATCTTAAGAACTAAGGAAATTGATTAAACTATCAAATGTGAGAAAACTAACTACTTTTGGATCCTGGTTGGCTACCGATCTAGAAAAACCTAATTACTTAACCGTGACACATAGACATGCCCCCCAATTGCTTCCTTGACCTAATAACCTAGTTTCCTAATGGGCTGATTAGTCCTGCCGCAAGAAAGTGCTAGATCAATAAACAGTGGACCACTAAAACCCTAGATTACTAGTTAAATTTAACAATTCCGCATGCAGGTGTTCAACGGTAGCAAGTATTCCGGAACAACTAGTAAAGCAATAGATTAATCATAGAACGAATCCACCAACCAATCACCAAAAGCGGTTAGTGGTGATTAGCCGAACATGACGAACAAAACAAACATGATCACAATTAAAGATTGCATTAAAAACTATTACCTAATGATTAAAGTCTTCAAAGAATCCCTCAAGAAGTCTGAAAATCCGTAATTCTCACCCCAGAAACGGCTGGGGGTGATTAGGGTTCGAACTCACCCTTCAAAGTTGTTTAAATAGGTTTAGAAAACAAAATAAATAAAATTCTGCCGACTTCGATCCGGGGCGTACCGCCCTAAAATTAGAGTGTTCCCGCGGTACGCCCGTGCTTCAATTTCCGAATTCTCTTTGGCGGCTTTCGAATTCTTTCCTTTTTGATTAAATGTGTTCACACCATGAGGAATTAATTAATCCCTTCCCCTTTTTCTTGTAGTCCACGTATGAACCTTTTAACACATTTCTTTTTGTTTGTATGCGCTATACTAATCCATGTATGACTCTTGCATCTTCATCATAGATATTTTCCTTTTACTCCACGATTTCTTTCTACGTACCTCCCTGTTTCACAAAATAAACAGAAAAACATTTATCTTATCATAAAAACTAATATTGAAAGAAAGAATTATGTCTTGAACTCATTAACATCTTATAACCCGGACTCAACTTAATTACATCGTAAGCTCATTTATCTTCTTAGCACACAAAACATCAAAACTAATAAAAATAATATATTTTATACACAATTTGGTGTGTATGGGGAGTGATTAATATAAAATAAAGTGTACATTTTAACCGCTCATCACATCCCCACACTTATCTTTTTCCGTCTCGGAAAAACTGCAATGGAATCATAACCGGAAAATCAGTTTTAAAATCATTTAACTTTTCAAATCAACAACCATGTTAACTCCACATTCTCAAAATGTAATCACATATACTAATTGCAATTGCCGATATTTCTATCCGACTAAACCCAACCACTGATCTTTGAGCCCCCAAAGTGTTTATAAATTACCGTATATTTGTATTAACCTACCAATGTGTCCCACATTCAGAAAATTCTAGCTCAATCTAATCCCGACTCAAATTCGGTCAAAGTAAAGGGTAATAAATATTAAATATTTATATTTCCCCACCCTAGTTAAATCAGATACTTATATATCCCAAGAATGGTGAATTTGAATGGATGAGTGTAAGTGTTGAGCATTTATTCATCTACTATTGCTTTCTACTTTTTTTTTTCATTTTTTTTTTCATTTTTTTTTCTCTCTTTCTTTTTATTTTCTTTTTTTCATATTTTATTTTTATTTTTTATAATTGGTTAATTTTAACTATACTTACCAACGGACATCATCAGAGGCATTCTTTCACAAGGTCTTACCCCCGAAATCATACGTGAGTGTTTTGCCCGCGAGATCCGGAACATCATCAGAGGTACTTACCACGGGATATTATCCTTAGTTCGTACGTGAGTATTTTGTCCCTTCACTCTAATTTATTAACCAATTTATTCCTAATATGCTTAAAAGATGGAAAAATGGGGCGCCGTTATTTCTCGGATTTGCTTTCGCAAAAAGATCATAACGTGCCAGGTATTCTGAGGATATATAAGTCTCTAATCTAAAAAGGTCTCTTTCCTTCTAATCATCAGTTTCAATCTCACTCTAACTCCTAAAATGGGAACCCACTAGCAAGCTAATTAATTACATATTTATACAACAATAAACACAATGGGATAATTAAGCTTTACTAAATCAGTTGGGCCTACCGACACATCACAAATTAGATATACTTTTCATTCTCTCCTTTTCTTACCACTTTTCCCTTTTCTTTCTTTATTTTTATTCTGAAAAT
>JBCNJP010000023.1:8889273-8920970 GCA_039602395.1 Deinandra increscens subsp. villosa
TATAGAAGGTCCTTTATCACTAATGGTGTTAAAAACCACCGTTAAGTCAAGGGTAATATAGTCATTTTATAAAATCTTTATAATTTTTTTTTAAATAAAATATTCATTGAAGAAGACCTTAAAAAGATCTAATGACGAACTGTGAGACATCGAACCCTTTTCCCTCTTCCTTCTTCTTTTGATCACCCGGTGGTTTCGACACATCAGTTGTGTCAACTACCGTAGAATATTCGATCCTACTTTTAGCTTGATACAGCTTGTTCAATTGATTCTACACTCTCAATGTAATTAATCAAATCACTTTTACTAATTCTGTTCGAATCAACATGTTTTCTCAAACTTTTCTTCAAATTCTCCGGCGATCATTAAACCGTAACTGGTAAAAACAGCTCGTCATTACACACCCAAAACGGAGCTCGTCATTACACACCCGAAACTGATCTTCATATCAACTACACATTATTTGTTAGCCATGGTTCCATTTTCCCTCGATCCTCAGTTAATATCACCGCAAGAATACCATCGATACACCCCGGCTTATTACCACCGTAAAGTTTCAGTCACCGGAGTTAAAGCCACCTCCACCACTGTCAACCACCTTGACCGAAAGCTATGGTAGTGTCACTGCCTCCATGCGTCTGCAACCGTAACCATTCATCGTCGGCGTTCGGTTTTGTTTTCGAATTCCGATCTTAGTCAACTTCGAGGAACACAACGTTAATGGATTCTTAATTATCCGTTCAAGGTACGTTTTACAGTATGTTCTTTTAACATTCATCTGCGATTAAGACTCAAGAATCTAAAATCCAACTTGATGTTTGGCGGGACTGCGATTAGGGTTATAAAATGGAGAAGAAGATATTGTACCCTTATATGCCAAAAACGTTTTCCATGTCATCGGATCTTTTTAAGTGTTTTTTAATGGATATTTATTAAAATGTTTTATTTTAAAGATATTAGAAAATGACTATATTGCCCCCTAACTTAACAGTGGTTTTTAACACCGTTAGTGATAAAGGACCTTCTATGAACTGATAACGGTTTGTCAGGCCGTTTCAAATCCCCAACTAGATTGATTTGTAGTAGTGGTAAGTTAGGGTTATCGAACCAAGGGAATATGTGGAAATTGACTAGTCGATTAACTAAGTTAACTAAATTTACTGTTTACCTAAAATTAACTAAGGTTGCCACTTGGCTGTTTTGGTTGATTGAGTGATTTAACTAACAAATTAACTAACTTTAACCTAAAAACTTAATTGAATTCAAATGAGACGAATCTAACCACTTCTGGATCCTGGTTGGCTACCGATCTAGAGAAACCTAATTCCTTAACCGTGACACATAGACATGCCCCCCAATTGCTTCCTTGACCTAATAACCTAGTTTCCTAATGGGCTGATTAGTCCTGCCGCAAGAAAGTGCTAGATCAATAAACAGTGGACCACTAAAACCCTAGATTACTAGTTGATTTTAACAATTCCGCATGTAGGTATTCAACGGTAGCAAGTATTCCGGAATAACTAGTTAAGAAATAGGTTAATCATAGAACGAATCCACCAACCAATCACCAAAAGCGGTTAGTGGTGGATTAGCCGGACATGGCTAATGAAACAGACATGACACATATTGAAAGATTGCATTAAAAGACAGTTACCGAATGATTAGATTGCTTGCAAAAACTCCAACACAATGGTGAAATTCGCAAGAACCCTAAGCCTCTGGTCGTCTGAAAACAATGAATGATTGATCCTCAAAATAACTTAACAGAACAAGTTTAAATATGAAAACCCTAATTTAAAATTTCTGCCGACTGAATTGGGGCGTACCGCCCTAAAGTGTGGAAACTCTGGGCGTACCGCCCGGATTGCAAATCTTCGGCTGCGCTCTCTAAACTTTAGGGCGTACCGCCCGGACTATCTTCACTTCTGGGCGTACCGCCCAGATTTGAATCTCAGGAACTTTCTTCAATTTTCTTCTAAGTCTTCACTCGTTCCCGGTTTAATTCTCGAACTTTGTACCGAGCAGCTTCCAGCTTCTCTCGTAACTGCTTCAATGTTAACTCACTTAAGCATCGCGGTACCTCACAATACATAAAACCCGTGAAAATGCAACATAATCCAACCATTATTGTTATTAAATAAGACAATATAAACATAATAATGACGACACATTGGACTAACATCACATCCCCACACTTGACTTTTTCCGTCTCGGAAAAACTGCCATGGAATCATAATCGAGAAAATCAACTCAAAATCTTTTAACAATTCATATTATTCAGCAACCAATTCAATTCCACATTCCAAGATGTATTCATATATACTAATTGCAATCACCGGTATTTCTATCCGACTAAACCCAACCACTGATCTTTGAGCCCCCAAGGTGTTTAGAAAAATTACCAATCAGTTATATCAGTCTACCTATGTGTCCCACATTCAGAAGGTTCAAACTCAATCTAATCCCGACTCAAATTTGGTCAAAGCAAAGGGTAATACAGATAGAATTATTTATATTTTCCCCACCCTAGTTAAATCAGATACTCATATATCCCAAGAATGGTGGAGTTAAGTGGATGGATAGTGAAGTTGCTTGAGCATTTATTTCTCTACTATTTCTATTTCTTTTTCCTTTTCTTTTTTCTCTTTTTTTCTTCTTTTTTTTTCATTTTTTTTATAGTTGGTTAATTTTAACTATACTTACCAACGGACATCATCAGAGGCATTCTTTCACAAGGTCTTACCCCCGAAATCATACGTGAGTGTTTTGCCCGCGAGATCCGGAACATCATCAGAGGCACTCACTCACGGGATACTTATCCTTGAGTTCGTACGTGAGTATTTTGCCCCTTCACTCTAATTTATTAACCAATTTATTACCTACTATGCTCAAAAGATGGAAATATGGGGCGCCGTTATTTCTCGGATTTGCTTTCGCAAAAAGATCATAACGTGCCAGGTTATTCTGAGGATATATAAGTCTCTAATTCAAAAAGGTCTTTTTCCTCCTAATCATCAGTTTCAACCTCACTATTACCTCTAAAATGGGAACCCACTAGCAACTGAATTTAATTACATTTTTATACAAAATTAAACACCAAGGGATAATTAAGCTTTACTCAATCAGCTGGGCCTACCGACACATCACAAATTAGATATACTTTCCATTCTCTCCTTTTCTTACCACTTTTCCCTATTCTTTCTTTAATTTTATTATCTTGAAAATCGACTTCCCAATTGTACTATCATTTTCCATGTACCGGCAATTAATCCCAAAACAGATTTGACTCAAATACTAAAAATGACTCAAAAATTGCAAAATCTTTTTGGATTTTTGATGTTTTTACTTTTTTTTTTCTTTTTTTTCAAAATAACACAACTACCTAAAAATTTAAAAAAACTACTAAAAACTGACGTCCTGTCCCCCTCCCCACACTTAAGATCGACATTGCCCTCAATGTGATAGGAACACGCACAACGTATAAACAGACACGAACGATAAAAATAAAATTAAATGAAGAATGCAAAAATAAAAATACAAAAATACATAAATAAAAAGTAAAAGTTGGAACACACTCCCCTGATATCAACGTGAAAAGCTCCTCGGAAGTCGTCCAACACCCTCTCGCGTAGATCGTGAATTCCAGAAATCGGATGGAAGAAGTAATGTATAGAATGTCACATCTCAACCATGGTGCTACCAAGAAACAAACACATCATACCACATATATATACAACCAAAATAAAATCACAACCACCCAACCGGTTACCCCGTACAGTACCCCCAGTGACAATATAATATCATATCATACAGACCATGATCTAGCAAAGACAAAATAACCAAAAAAGTACAAGGGTAAGAGAAACAAAACCGATCGGCAATGGTAGTGATAGTCAGCATGATCAGCACCTACTCCTCGTCCTCATCATCTCCCGCAGCATCATCACCTGTACCACTCGGACCTGCATCGGGATCACCGCCCCCATCTCCACCAGCATCAGCATCTCCAGCAACAGCATCATCACCTCCCTCAGGCTCCTGAAAGAAATCAGGGATCGGTATACCCTGATAGTGACATCATATGAGCGCATAGCCCGCTCTATCCTCTCAAACCGAACATCCACATAATCCAGCACAGCATCCTGAACCATATCCAACGTAACCTGATCGGCCCTCGGCGGCCTCTCTGGTCTCTGCCTCAGCGGCCTCTCAACCTGGTGTAATATCCTATGCCGCCTCGCGGCCCTAGCAGCCTCGTCTCCCTGTACAATCACACCCCTAACGGCCTCCCACTGTGGGGGATCAGTCATAGTCACCATAGAAGCCAGCCGCATGTCACCTAACTCGTACGGAGACGTCTCAGCCCCAATCGTCAAATGGGTCTCCAAATACCTACCCGGCTCAAACACACCTAAGCGCCTCGCCAACCTAGTAACATAGGGCCCCATACTCAGATGGACGCCCTTCCCCGACGTCCTCCTCCTCGCAAATGAAGAAATCAGAACCCCAGCAATGTTGAGGTCATGGCGCTCAACGATCGAACGCAAAACCGCTAAATCTAGCTTCGTGACCTTCTCGACGCCAGAACGACGACCGAGAATGGTACACGCAACTATCCTATGAATATATCTAATCACCGGGTCCCGAATCTGAGACTCAACCACACTATCCAAATAAGGGACCGATCCAATCGCATCCCAGAATGCTGTAAGCTGTAAATCAGTAACCCCCTGGGGGTGTGGTCGGCTAAAGAGCCCCCTCGGCAGCTCCGCAAATGCCGGTCGCCTCAACCTCCTCCTGTGTATACAATCCCGATGCGACCGCGAACTCGGGTATGCTCATGTGATGAGTCCGACGGCCCAAAGCAAACGATAACGCGTTCCCATCTCCAAACTTACCCAGGACCCACCTGGAAACGTCGCCAGGAACTCAACAGTCAGCTCCACATACTGGTGGTCATCTGGGGTCAACGCCCTCCTCCAGCGGTCAGTCATCTAACCCTCTAATCCGCTCCAGCTGCCCAAGCTGAGCCAACAGTCCCCAGTCGATCGTGCGATGATGCAACAGCGGCATCTCAATGAACCTCCTCATCTGCCTATCCTCGTGCGAGTCACGCTCGAACCTCAGAAGGGAATGGTGCGCGTGGTTCCTCCTCGCGACGGGTGGCGGCAACACATCGGCCTCAGGTAAGAATCTCGGGCCCCCAATAGCTGATAATCCTCCGTCTGAATGGGGGCACCGGTATAGCAGCATTCGGCTCTCCACGTCGCCGCCTCTTGGGACCGCGTGTCCCAGAACTAGACCCTTGCCGGTCCGACATCCTGATATCAAACGAGTTAGCACATGAATAATAATAATCATATAAAACCGGGCCTTCCTGCAATTGATTTCCACATTCACAAACTATTTTTGGATTTTTCGATTTTTTTAATTTTTTTGGTTTTTTCAAAAATTTTATAAAGAAAAACAAAATTAAACGAAACAGAAAACAAAATTTAAAACTAAAAATCAATAATGACAAGATTTAAATGCAAAAATTGGGATTTTTTTGAAAAAGTTGAAAAATTCTGTGAAAATCCATTCCTGGGCGTACCGCCCAGAATGGTGCAAGTGGGGCGGTACGCCGCCCAATTTGGAACAGGAAACCCTAATTTCAATTTGGGGCGTACCGCCCAAAATGTTGGAGATCGGGGCGGTACGCCGCCCAATTATGCGCTCAAAAAAAATTAAATCGGTCGAAACCGATCAATCTATCCATATTACACCCTCAGACAACCTCAACTCTCACTCAATCGGCCCATAATCGGTTAATCGAATAGAAAACTAAACAAAAACTAACCTAAAATGTCAAACCGAACTAAAACGACCAAAATTAAACAAAAAGGAACAACGGGGAGAACCTGGTGAGCTCGTTAATGACAGAAAGATGCTCGGTGGTGGCCGGTAGCGTCGCGCGGCGGTGGCGGCGACTGGAATCGGTGGTGGTGTGTGTGGGTTCGTTCGAGAGAAAGATGAGCGGTGGTGGCGGTATTGTTTGATCGCCGGTTGGCTGGGTAGCGACGGCGAGTGGCGGTGGGTGTGGGTTGATCGAAAGGGACGGGTGGCTCCGGTGTATGCGGCGGTGGACGGTTTCGGTGGGTTGGGTTATGAGAAACCGACCCACCTAACTGTTTTATATATTTTTTTTTCGTTCAAAATTGGGGCGTACCGCCCAATGTTAGATGGATTAGGGCGTACCGCCCGGTTTTTGAAAACTGCAGTATTTGAGAAAAAATTCGGGCGTACCGCCCAGGATAAGGTCATCTTGGGCGTACCGCCCATGCCCTATTTTGGCAGAAAGTTTGGAAAATTTAGAGCTTCAAAAATTTTCTATCTCTGGGAACAACACCACTTTTCCACCACCGAACATATTTACTGCCAAAAATTTGATTAAAACTTACCTGGAATGCAGCTGATGGCACAGATTCACTTCCGAGCTTCCCGATTTCCTGAAAACACACCAAAACGTAAAATCTAACAAAAACTACGAAAACACACAAAAATCAAAATGAAAAACAAACCGCTGGGTTGCCTCCCAGTTAGCGCTAAGTTTTTAAGGTCTTCAGCCAGACCGTACTTCCCTTTCACGGAGGTTCAAAAATGTAATTGTCACCCAACTTTGACTTAGTAGAGGAACGCTGAGCACAATTTCCGTTGTCATCATCGCTCCATCCCAATACCTCAACGTGACCTTCCTCCTTCATTTCCCCAGCTCCTCGACCGTCATCATCGCCTCGATCATGCTTGGAATTACCCTTGAATCTCTTCGTAGCCTTCGGGCCCTTCTTATTCTTCTCACAACTACTTTCGACCTCCTCATGACCGAGAGATGCTACTATACCAACCGGGTCTCCCGTATCCCCACACTTGGGATCATCTATCTCTAATCTTGCAAACCTGTCAACCATAATATCACCTTCCATTGTATCCTCCTCTATTTTACTAGGAGGACACTTGTCAGTAACAAACAATTTTGGAATAGTATTAGTAACCGAATATTTAAAAACATGATTAAATAAATTCAAAGATAATACCCGGCTACCAAACTGCATTGTGCATGTGTTTGCTCTGCAATCAATTTGTGTGTTTGCGGTGGACAAGAATGGTCTCCCAAGTATGATCCTTGGTTGATGTCCCGTATCCTCATAATCCACTACCAAGAAGTCCTCGGGGTAGTAAAATTCACCAACTTGAACAACCACACCCCTCAACATACCTCGTGGTTTCTTTGAGGATCCATCCGCAAATACCACCTTTGTTTTAACCTCTTGCACGTCACCCAAATGAAATTGCTCACATATGCTACTTGGAAGGACACTCACCGATGCACCAAAATCCAACAATGCCTTGTTGGTTGAAAACTCTCCAATCTTAACCGGGATCAATGGTGTCTTCAACTCTTCGAACTCTTCCTCATCCTCACTTTCGTCACTGTCTACCAACATGTTGATTGCACTAATAGGAACTCCTCGGACATTCTTGACACCTGAAGAAGAAGCTTGGTGAGCTGGATTAATGTTAGTATCACTAGGCAACTTACCTGGCTCTCGTCTTGAATTCTCAGCAGCTAGTTGACCCAACTGTTTCTGAAATGCTCCCATTGTCTTGTCTTGGAGCTCAAATCTCCGGTCAAACCCCTGAACTTTGTCGGTCAACTGTCTGTGGCTGGCGGACAACTGTCTTTGCTCATCGACTATCTGCTTTTGACCATCTACGAGTGAGTTCATTTTCTCCATTAAGGCGGCAAATTGCACTTGCATCCCATCTTCCGGTGTCGGTTGAGCTTGTGGGTAGCTTCCTTGGGGAGGATTTCCACCTTGAGTGTAGGTGTTCCGTTGATAGCCCCCTTGGTTGTAACCGGATGCTCGGCCTTGATATTGTGTTGAAGCTCCACCCTGCACATTAGAAGTTTGAAAGTTAGGATTTAACTGATTATTAGCATTGCCATACCTGAAATTTGGGTGGTTGCGAAGGTTGGGATGGTAAGTGTTGGAATTCATCGCTCCCTGGACATAATTGACATCTTCGCTTTGCTGAACCATGGTGGAACATGCATCCACCGTGTGGCCTAATTCGCCACAACCCGTGCACACCGGAAATTGTGCACTAGCCTTCACCTCTTCTGATGCACCCCCCAACTTCATTTGGGCTACTTGTTTCTCCAACAGGAGCGTCTGCTGACGGAGCTTCTCGATGCGTTCCTCTGCCTCATAATCAACTGATTTGACCGCTGCGGATCGCGATCTTCTTCCGTTTTGAGCAAGCCTCTTGGATGTGGCGCTCAATCTTTCCATATGACCCCAATCTACCTCTTCTGTGTTGGTTAGGAATGTCCCATTGCTGATGGAGTTCAAGTCTCGGACATCCTCTGGGAGGAGACCATCATAGAATGCTTTAATGAGATCCCAAGTGTCTATTCGATGATGTGGGCATTTACGCAACAAGTCTTTGAACCTAGTGAATGCCTCATGAAATGGTTCCCCGGTGTGCTGCTGGAAGGACCGGATCTCTTCTTTGACCTCACTGGTTTTGCTCATCGGAAAGTATTCTTCAAGGAACACTTCTTGCAATTGCACCCAAGTATAGATGCTACTGGGAGTTAGACTCTCGAACCATCTCCTTGCTCGATCTTTGAGGGTATACGGGAAAAGCATTAGCTTGACCTCGTCCTGTGTGAACCCCGTGGCTCCAATAGGTATGCATGTGGACTCGAAGCTATGAATGTGATGATATGGTTCTTCGGTTCTTTTCCCGTAGAATTCTGGTAGATGACTCAAGTATTGAGGTCGAACCTCAAAAGCTCGTCTGTTTGCTTCGATTGGTGTGACTACCGCAGATGCACTCGGTACAACGATTGGCTTAAAGTGACTAGCCACTCCCTGAACCGGTGGATTTTCTACCAATCGTGGGACTCCTCCTTCCATTTGAAGACGAGCTCCCCCATGGTTGAATTGTGGAACTCCTCTTGGGGGGAAAGCTCTTCTTCCATGTGGGGCAACATTAGCCTGTGGAGCTCGTGCCCGATTTCGTGGAATGCTCATACTGGTGGTTCAGCATCTATACCCATATCCATCTTCATCTTCATTTGGGTCATACCAATCATGCCCCCACTGCTCCTCATACACGGGATTTTGTCGAAAGTGGTTTTGTGGTGGGGGAGGCTGTTGAGGTGGGGCTCGGCGGAATAAGGGTTGTTGTTGCTGGCGAGGTGGACCTGGTTATCTAGCCTGATAGTGATACCCTTCCTCCTCATGGTGGGAAGATTTCGGGGACAAGGGATGGGAGCGAGTTATGCCCATGCACCCAAAATGGTGGGGTTTGGACCTAGGAGGGATGTTTGGGTCTTGAGCTTGTGGCATGGCGGGGTTTACTGGCTCATTTTGGGGTTGGTTTTGTGGTTGGTATTGGATGTGGATTGGGGTTCTGCATTTGGGTTGGGGTTTTGGTTGGGATTTTGGTTTTGGTCTTGGGTTTGGGTTGGGATTCGTGGTTGGTTGGGTTTGGGATTGTGGCCCTCCATGGCTCTTCGGTTCCTCTGTTCTGCTCGGTTCTGCCGAGCTGTCCTTTCAATCTCCGGATTGTAAATCAGCGGGGATGTCTTGCGGGAATGCCGCGTATGCATACACAATCACCTAAAACCTGCAAAAACGGTCACAAAAGAGCAAACGAATTACGCATCACTGTTCCAGGGGGTGTAAATAACTGCAATAGAACAGAAAAAATCGAAAATTGGATGGTCAAAATTTTGGAAACTTTCTGTGAAAAATTGACCAAGGCGTACCGCTCAGGAATTGAGCAATTCCAGGCGTACCGCCCAAAAATTGAATTTCGGAACAAAAATTAAAATTTTTTTTTTTTTTTAGTTGCAGAAAGTAATTAATTGGATAAAAACACTATTTTTGGGTTTTTTTGAATTTTTTGAAAAATGAAACAAAAATTGCAAATTAAACAAAAATCAACAAATCAAAAAGCGCACTAATTCCCCGGCAACGGCGCCAATTTGATAACGGTTTGTCAGGCCGTTTCAAATCCCCAACTAGATTGATTTGTAGTAGTGGTAAGTTAGGGTTATCGAACCAAGGGAATATGTGGAAATTGACTAGTCGATTAACTAAGTTAACTAAATTTACTGATTACCTAAAATTAACTAAGGTTGCCACTTGGCTGTTTTGGTTGATTGAGTGATTTAACTAACAAATTAACTAACTTTAACCTAAAAACTTAATTGAATTCAAATGAGACGAATCTAACCACTTCTGGATCCTGGTTGGCTACCGATCTAGAAAAACCTAATTCCTTAACCGTGACACATAGACATGCCCCCCAATTGCTTCCTTGACCTAATAACCTAGTTTCCTAATGGGCTGATTAGTCCTGCCGCAAGAAAGTGCTAGATCAATAAACAGTGGACCACTAAAACCCTAGATTACTAGTTGATTTTAACAATTCCGCATGTAGGTATTCAACGGTAGCAAGTATTCCGGAATAACTAGTTAAGAAATAGGTTAATCATAGAACGAATCCACCAACCAATCACCAAAAGCGGTTAGTGGTGGATTAGCCGGACATGGCTAATGAAACAGACATGATTTTATTGAAAGATTGCATAAAAGAAAGTTACCGAATGATTGATTGCTCGCAAAAACTCCAAAACAAGGTAAAATTCGCAAGAACCCTAGCTCTGGTCGTCTGAAAACAATGAATGAATGACAAAAACTTAAAGAACAAGTTTAAATAGAAAACCCTAATCTAAAACTTCTGCCGACTGAATCGGGGCGTACCGCCCCAAAGTTGGGGATTCTGGGCGTACCGCCCGGATTGCAAATCTTCGGCCGCTCTCTAAACTTTAGGGCGTACCGCCCTATTATCTTCACTTCTGGGCGTACCGCCCAGATCTGAATCTCAGGAACTTTCTTGATTTTCTTCTAAGTCTTCACTCGTTCCGGTTCAATTCTCGATCCTTGTACCAGCAGCTTCCAGTTCTTCATAAAACTCCATTGTTAGCTACTTAAGCTCGTGGTACCTCACAATACAAAAACCCGTGAAAATGCCATGTAATCCAACCATTATTGTTATTAAATAAGACAATATAAGCATAATAATGACGACACATTGGACTAACATCAATGTTCTTGACTTAATTAGATTGAGTTATGTGGTCTTGACTGATTGCTATTATAATAGGCGTGGGTTCAGTTTAAACCCATTTAAAAGAATGCTACTATTGTCTTTATTTTACTTGTTATGGTCTCAATTTTAGCCCATTTAAAAGAATGCTATGATGGTATCCGTTTAATTTACCCTTATATTATTAATGAAATATGGGGATATGTGTTATTCGATTGAAATTTAATTTACAATAACCTAGCTAATTCCGCAGGTATTATCTCACAACAACTTACTTCGAGTTTTACAAGAATATGGGCGAATTACGCCATTTTCTCACTTTACTAAAAATTATTATTACAGATTTTTAAATCGATTAAAATATCGCAGGAACGCGCGGTTGATTTCTAAGGCTACAGAGGCTGTATTGGAAACCGAATGGAACGATGTCTCCAACAATATGTAGGATTTCTATAACACTGAGTTCGATTGCTTCGCCGCCGCTGTCTTTTGCCTCCACATCGTCGGAGGCAGTCGGGAAGGTTCCTCGCCCAGATCTGTCAAATCGAGGTAGTAATGGTGCTCGATCTGCACGATTTTGACTGCTGTAGGCGTTGTTGTATGGGTTTGATGCTTCAACTTTGGGTTTGGCTCGATTTTTTTTTTCTTTTTTGCGTTTTTGGTGGTGTTGGTTCTATGTTTTGGATGTAGTTTCAATCATTAATTGTTGTTTATGCAGTTTCAAGCTCTCTAAGATGTGGAATCACTTTAGTATTCGGCTATTACAACTGATGATCAGCTCAAAACCACACAGCAGTAAACGGTTGTATCATTTACGGCTTATGTTTGAATCTTTATTCTTAATGATTTATAAATTAACATTCTGCTCAAAACCAAATTGTTATAATTATAATTTTGGGATTTTGTAAATTGATGTTCATAATGATTCAATGTTGTTATGGAATACCCTTTTGATTTGATAATGTGTAGATTGCTCTTCATTTTGGGAGATATATCGTGACCATGATGAGCACTAGAGTGATTTTGGTAACTGGATTCAATTTGTCATGTTAGCTAATGACCAAAAGTTTTGATTTCTACAGATTATAATGTTGGTTTAGGATGCTAAGTAACCCCTTAAATGTTGAATGAAGGTGAAGCTGGTCAAATGAATGATCTGATTTGGTATAGTTGGGCTGGAGGCATTATCATTGGAACCATGATTGCTTCAAAGATGGTTTTAGATGAAGTTAGTCAGGTTGGTCCTAAAAATGTTGTCGTAATTGGAAGGTACCCATCCTTCGTTATGCTCCAAATCGATAAAATTCTGATTCTTCAAATATTAAGCATTACAACCATACAACAGCAATAAAGGGTTGTATTAAAAAAGACACCATGATTGTAAACACAAAGGCTACATATGCTCTCAGTAGTCAATCCATTTTCTTCCTTGAAAATAACATGTATTCAAACATTGGATTGCAAATATGCATAAAGGCTAATATTAGGAATTAGGAACCTTATATTCATTGTTGATGTTGCAGATAGATATTTTGTAGCTTTATGTGAAGCGGATCGACAAGAGGAGGTTTCAATACTTCTAGAAAATTTATATATAAAGAAAGTTTACTCAAAGGAGAATATGGAATGGATCTTAAAATCATTGGGAAAACTTTGATTGGAGCGCCATGCAGAGAACTTTATACTGGAGCTTAAAACAGAAGGTACTCAAGTATCATCTTATAAAAGTTGAATTCTGTCCTAATCTCTAGAAGCTGACGTACAAGATTTACTATAAGCATGACTGTGTCTATAGTGAAGAATGATTTTCTGCCTATTTATTTGGGATTTCTGTGTCCAAATACAGATAACGTAGAGCACGATTTGTCAAACTTGATTTACAGTTATGCAATGAGCATGTCAAAGATATAGGTTAGTACTTTTCATGAACTTATCTTATATTACTTAAAATATAAAATTCAAGAGTCACTAATGTTTTGGATGTTATTTTTTAAAATTGGTTCTTGAACTGACTGTTGTTTGTAAAATATCTACAATAGATCATGGTTGAAGTAAGCATTTTTATTTGTGCAGGTATGTTTTACATCTTCTTAAGAAACCGATATCTTCTTTGTTTTATTAACACGTTTGTTATATTTTCTTGAGTTACCGCAGCATCACACGGTCGATCTCTAGTTATTAGTATTAAGGGTATAATTGTCATTAGGTTAAATTCATTAAAGATGGGTATATATGCAATTGATTTTATAGGTTGGGTAAATATGCAATTAAGGTTGAAAACAAAGGGATATATGCAATTTTTCCAAAAAAAAAAGTAAATTGGTCAAAACGAAAAAAAATAAAAGTAAAAAGAAAAAGGAACGCGCCAAAAATGAAAATAAAAAAAAGTAAGGTAAGGTAGTAAAAAGTAAAAAAGTTACGTGGCCACAATGAAAAAAATACAAATATTATGGTCAAAACAGAAAAATAAAAAAGTAATGGGCTAAAATGAAAAAAAAATAAAAAGTAAAGTGACTAAAATAAAAAATAAAAGTAGAAAGAAAATATTACGTGTCAGAAATGAAAACAGGAAAAGTAATGTGGCCAAAACGAAAAAGCCTAAAACTGAACTATTTCTGAAGTTTGTTTTGTATTTCACACAAGCCCGTGTTGCGGCGACATCATTATACAAAGAAAAAAACAAACAAATGGACACAAAGATAAGTCGGGCTAGGGTTTAACCTGGCGAAGCTTTGTTATGGATCACTCTAACTAAATAAAAATGTAAGTAATATACGAAAACGTTTGAAGCAAAAACATACCAGAATATCGAAAAGAAAGTACCTCAAAATATAATTCACGTCGGAAAAAAAAAGTTATAAACTTGAACATGTTTAAACTCCATCTTATGATCTGGCAGAACTTGGCATTATATTTTAAGAAATTTAAATGAAAAGATATATCTAATGGTATGAATAACAAAAAGAAGACCTAAGAAAGAAAAAATATATTGATTTCTAAAGAACATATACTTCCATAATAAAAATTTATAGTTATTAAAGTATAGAAAAAAAGAGTTTAAATAAAAATTCATACCTAATGGTATAAATAATAAAAATAAGAAAAATAAAAAACCTAAGAAAGAAATAAAATTTAGATTTAAAAAAAAACATATATATATATATATATATATATATATATAGGGTAAGGTTATTTTGGAACCCTTCATGAGTTGAGGAATCTTTGGAACCCGATTGTGTGGTTCTTATGCTTCCACCACATCTTTTCTATCTATATCTAAAAGGGTATAAAAGACAATTCCAATAATCAAAATTCTCTCTCCTCTGCTCCTCTGCAAAAGTCAACGAATATCTCATTTCTCCTCTGCAAAATCATTCCTTTTGATTGTTGAATTTATTTTTACGTCCAAATACTTAAAAGAAGGGAAAAAAATGTGCCTATGGCCCCATTAAAATTCCGACACGTAATCCAAACATTTAATATATTAAATTCAAATATTTATTTAGGCTAGAATCTACTTTCTCTCAAATAATTTTTACATTTTAACTTTTTAAAAAAAAATAAATTTCATAGTTTTCCCTAAAAAAAAATTCTGAACACAACGTTATAAGTTTGAACAAAAATGACTAGTTTTATTTTGTTTGTCCTATGAATATTTTTATACGTTTTTATACTCGTAGAATATAATCAAGCGTAGAATGTTTTTTTGTTTTGTTTTTTAGTATTTGTAAAAAAAAATCTTTGAAAAGATCTTTAATTTTGTTGTGCGATATATTCTTTTTATTTACTTAATTTATTAATTTTAGTATTGTAAATGTTTTATTTAACTAAAATATAAATATTGTATTTCGATCACATCACACCACATAACATTGAGTATACCCCATACCCTTAACTTTAAAAATAAAACTAATAAAATGTTTTTTATAACTGCTAAAAAACTACTTAAAAATGTTTCAGGGTGGGAGTGTAATTATTTTCTCAGATACGAGATGTTATATACGTAACTTATCTAGGCCGGTGTAATAAAAATTGAAAATTTTCAGGGTGGGTAGGACTATATATGAGCCGAGTCGAGCCGAGTCAGGGTGAGTTCGGGCTCGGCTCGTTTAGAATCCGAACCGAGCCAACTCGTTTTTTTTTTTTTTTGAACGGCCAACGAATAGAATTAACCCAGGTACTTCGTACGGGGTGACCCAATGGCTAAAGGCCACCGCCAGCTGGCCCAACCCAGCCGTACGGAGCCCTTAAGCGTCCATGTGACTCCAGTTCCGGGGAAAAACCAGCTAACCCGCCCGCCCGTAGGCACGACGGCGAATTAACGGTAAAACCCGGTCGCCTCAAGGATCGAATCCGGGTCTCCCCGGATCTCCTATCATTGGCCTCCATACCAATGGACAAATAATGTCATTAGTGAGGATAGAACTTGGGTCCCTAGGAACACAAGCCAAAGTCTCAACCAACTCCACTCGTTTATTTTAACGAGCTAAAATATTGAGCTCGAGCTCAGCTCGTTAAAATTCGAGCCGAGTCGAGCCGGCTCTTCGAGCCAGCTATTTTATTTTTAAAAATTTATATTATTTACATATATATTGATATATAACGTGACTAAAACATAATATTTTAACATACACGTAATGTAAATTTTAAAATTCGATGTTCATTTATTTATTTTTCAATAAAAACAAAAATTTCTTATCGAAAAATATTATATTGGTTTTATATCTTATTTTAACTTAATATTTCTTTTAAGTAAAACACTATAGGAAACTTAGTAATAACTTTAAAAAATATATTATAAATTATAAACTCATAATTTTTGAGTTATATATATGTATATATAATAAAATTTGAACTTAAATTTAAACGAGCTAAGCGAGCGAGCCAACGAGCTAACTAACGAGCAAGCCATGGGCGAGCTAATTTCGAGCTTTTTCCGAGCGAGCCACGAGCCACGCGTTTTTTTAATAGTCCTAAGGATGGGCATGTAACATCAAAAAAGTTACATATGTAGCATTATAAAAAAAGTTACATATGTAGCATTATAAAAAAAGTTACATATATAACATTACTAAAAAGTTACATATCTATTATTATGTTACACTACTTATGATGTCATGTAAGTATTATCTCAAATGACACATTTTATATATTTTGGATCCGATATAACATTCTTTTTTAATCATTATTATCTCCCCACTTTTCATATTTCTCTCTCTTAAATTTTCAATTATCATATTTAAAAAGTTACATATGTAATAATCTGGACATGTTAAGAAAAAACAAAAACAATTACAAAATATTTCATACGAACTATAAATATTTAAAAATAACAAAAAAATAAAACAAATCTAAGAAAAGAAATACAACAACCTACGAAAAATATATAAAGGGGCTAAATATTCTTCAGTTCTTAATAATCATCTTCATCTTTGCCACAAAAATTCATTCACCTACGGAGAAAAGAAATCCATTAGTTCATATATGTAAACGTCACACGTGTTGTATAGACCAAAAACAATAAACACGTTTTCAAGGGTCGAAATGAATTATAGATAAAGATAAATTAAAAGTTACATATGTAAATATTTCAGTTACATGCACATTGTTAGAATCTATTCAGTTTAGTTAAAAATGTTACATATGCTACTAAAATTTTACATATGTAACATCATAAAAAATGGTACATTTTATTATACACTAAAAAAGATATATAAGTAACATAAAAAAGTTACATATGTAACATATGTAACTTTTTATTAAAAATGTTACATATGCTACTAAATTTTTACATATGTAACATCTTGTAAAACAATGCATTTTATGATACACTAAAAATGATATATAAGTAACATAAAAAAGTTACATATGTAACATATGTAACTTTTTTATTAAACAAATTAGATTAAAGTTATATATACAAAAAAAAACATAAAAAAAAGTTACATATGTAACATTGAAAATGTTACGTAAGTAATATCAAATGAGAATTAAGGAAATGTTTAAAGTAGGGCATACACATAAAAAAGTTACATATGTAACATAAAAAAAGTTACATAAGTAACATAAATAAAAGTTACATGTATAGTGTAAAAAGCAACATATTTCTGACCTTTTATGTATAAATTTTATATTAATTTTTATTTATCAAACAAGTTACACATGCCCAATATTAGCCGTTTCAACCAGCCACACCATGATAAAAAAAAAATGAAGATCGAAACAGTGTTTACACATATGAAAGCTTTAAGGCATTTAATTTACTACCGTCTCCTTAAATTATCCCGTATACTATCCCAGATAATTACAAACAGGTTGACATAGAACGGGATCATCAATAATTTATTATTTATAATAAATGTTTTGTTAGTTGTTTAAGTTTTCTTTCGTTGAAGTAACTTTCTAGAAAAAACAATGTACATGACAAAAAACACATTATGATAAAATAAAAATAGAAAGATAATGTACATAAGTAAACTCAAGAGAAAAACTAAGGATTTTTATTGTTTCCGAATCTAATTTAATCATAACATATAAATAACAAAAAAAAAAAACAAAAGAGTTGGCGCCGTTTGATGCTCACCACTACCATTAGGCTAAGAATGAGAATAGAAAAAAAAAAGTAAAGAAAATGAAAAACTTAGAATATTAAACGTCAGATACATTTAATAAGTAAAACACTTGAAATTTGGAAATAAATTTGGCTTTTAAAAACAAAAGTAAAATACTTGCAAAAAGCAAAAACAAGCTATCTGACAAAAACCATTAACTTTCTGCCCTCAAAGACCTATACCTATAACCCATTTTCCTCATATTATCTTATTTTCTTTTTATTATTTATGTCTTCTCATCATCTTCTTCGTTCACAATACCTAATACCTGCAACTCCGGCGGCATCAAACTCCAGTTACATCTTTAACACCACCTGCATCTATACTAATAATAAAAATATGGGGGCTTAACAATATAAAACTTAGGGGCCTAATTCTTTTTAGCTTGATTCTTAAAAGAATGTATACTAGTAGGGTAATGTTAAGTGGAGGCCTTTCCCCCTTTGGCCTTCACATAAATCCGCCCCTGTTGCCGGAGAGTCGCCGGAGGTTCAGCGGACCCCCCCTAGTTCCGCCAGAGAGGTGGTAAACGACAAGGATTTGGCTATATCGGACACGCTTCCGAACGACGTCGTTGTGGTGGTGTATAGATTGTTTATTGAAGAAGTTGAGAAGAGGAGGTACCTGCCGGAGATTTAACGGCGCCACCTCCGTCCATAGCCAAATCTAACGGCGATTGGCCTCTTAAATTGTTGCTCCGGCGCCGATTCACGTAGCTCTGCTGTAACGCCTGCGGTTTCATTTGGTATTCTGCTTTCTGAAATCAATTAATCCTAAGTTCTGAGATAGATTTGAAGTTTGAAATATAAACTTGAATTTGGTGGATATGTGGTTGGGGTTGGCGGTGGGTTGAATTAACTTGAGAGAGGATGAGCTGTAAAATCAAATAAAAAGTGAGTAAGAGAGTTGAAATGATGATATGTTGATGTGTCTGAAAAGTATAATTGCGTTGGAAAAAACAAAAGGGTTTGAGACGTAAATACCCTTCTAGTATATATCTGATTACTTTTTCAGGTTAAAAATAAATAAGAAATGTCCAATTAATATGAGTCATAGGATGAATTTGATGAAGGGCTAAGAAGTGGGTTCCAAGGTTTCCTCAACTCAACATGGGTTCCAATTTACTCTTTCCCTATATATATATACAAGTGGGTCAACCCGCGCTTCGCTGCGGAGTTGACCCGTAGGCATTTCCTCTTGATTCTGTGCTTTGTAACGGTCCTAACCTACCTAATTGTAACATACGATCATTGAATAAACTGTAGCTTCAATCCAGCATAGTAGAGGTTCTGATTAATCATTGCCCCAAGAAGGGCAACACGGACATTTGCATGAAGAGCGAAAATGTGATTTTTGGCCTTCTGTTTCTATAATCACAACATTCACATAATTAATATTAATGTGATAAAGAAAAATTGAGGTACTACATCAGTTTTTGAGTTCCATAACCTGCAAAAAAAAGACTACACACCAATTAGACCATGATGATGATAGAACAATAGACCTTAAGATTACATACCAAAGAGTGGAAGGCAACCCCCCAAAGCAATGGTCTTCTTGATTCGTTCCGGTTCAATCTCCATCTAAAAAATTACCGCAAAAGCCCGGAAAAAAGTCAATAGATATCAAATCCATGGAGTTGCTAAGTGTTTCTTGAACCAAAAAAATGAACATGATACAAACATACTAATAATTCCTACAAATTATTGGTCAGGAATTTTAAAACGGACTTGTCAAGTTCCAGCTACAACTACAACTTTTAATACCCAACAAACTATAATAATTCCACATACACTGGTAAACATTATATAGTAAAAACATGTATAGATACTTTGTTACTAAATAACCGAGCCTTCAGCAGCCTATGAAATGTCGTTGATGAAGTTTTTTGGATCACATATTAAACTCAGAAAGAAATAAAATATGCATACATGTGCAAGAAGATAAACATACGTACCTGTCTAGTGATTTCTAGGAAAGAAAGAGGTCGTTGATCTTGTTCGTGAGAAAGACGATCTAAACGCAACATATGGATATTACTATTCAAGCATAAAAAGATATATTATAGTCTACAATATTTGAAACTAATGATGAATTAATGAATTACAAAATACGTGAAAGATGTCATGAATCCTAAAGATATGCAAACAGATCAAAACCTATTTCATATTAAATACTGGAATATTGAAAACTTAAAATCTTCTGATTCATTGAATAACTTTACCAACCATGCACCGTAAATATATTTAATGGACTTACTTTGAATTCCGATTCCTTCAAAATATACATACACTTTTAACAAATTTATATAAACATGTGTACCTGTTGTCAATAAAAATAAAAACCCCAACACCTACAAAGAGTAAACATCAAACCAAATTAGGACTATATATGGATATTTGGTAAGAAAAAATCAGTGTATTTAAAGCAAAATTAATATTTATTCAAAACATATATCAGAGAAAATTAAGCACTATGATTGAGGAAAATTCAATGTAAACCTGAGGAAAAGTATACACTTTAGATTTTAAATTTAGGATCTGAGATAAAGCAAGCAATAAAACATTTCATAATCATATTGCACAACACAAATATAACCTATTGCCATACTAAATATTAAGCTAGGATAATATGCATATTGCAGGAACAAAAAGTCAGCCAAATCATATTTAAGAAATCATATACCCAAAGCAACCAAATTCTTTGAGATTCATATAGCCAAAACATATTTAAGAAATTATATAGCCAAAACCACCAAATTCTTTGAGATTCAATCAACTGCAACATCCTATGAAACACCAAAAGCATCATATGGTGGTTATCTTACCTGGCGCCATCACGTTTGTGATCTCTATGTCGGGTCTCTTACCACGCTTGTTGTTGATGATGATTGCAACCGGATCTTAACTGCAGATTTAGGACATTTTGTTTATATTTCTTGATAAATGGTATTTTTTTCCTGGTTTCAGAGGGTTTTACCTATGTATGTGGCAACCTTTAGAGACATAAATGCAGCGATTACATTGTGTTCAGTACTGGCCAATGCATACCCTCGTTGATCTTCCCCTTAAATAATATAACAGACTGCTGAATTCCTGCAAAATTATAAGGGGGAAATTCAAAAAACACAGAAAAAAACAAAATCACTAAACCCTACGATCAAAAATTGAGTTGATTTTGAGTTTTTATGCCCTAAGCTTGAATAAATCATGGAATGAACAGATATCAATAAGAGCAATAATGAATAATATCAGGAAAGTGTATTATACACATATTGGGTCGCAAATAAGCCAGCAACTGTGCAAAAAAAAAAGTAAATAATAGGCATCAAAATATGAAATCGTCAATTGATGAGGAAACTGAAGCATACGAAGATAAGCCCACAACAAAGTGGTCCAAATCCCTGTTAAAAAAACACAATTTCATGAGAAAACATCAGAACATAACCATATAATCGAACTCTTACCGATCTGCACTCATCATATGAAATAGCGCCTGCGTAGAAGATTAATTACACACCCACAGAGGTCCAAACCTGTAACTTAAAACACAACAATCACAAAGAAACCCTTTAAAACCTGAGAAACAACACAGAGAGGAAACAAACATAGCCACCTATAACAATGGAATCCAAAATTAAGGTCCTAGTCTCGAACGCCACAACAAAAACAGAAAAACACAAACATCTAACCACTGATCAATCAAAAACCAAAATTACACACCACCCATTTATAAGAAATCAAAAAGCTTTAAACAGATCGAGCTCAACCCAGAAAAATAACCCCTTCGATTTCTGTTCTGCTGAGAAAGCAGTTCATAACCTTTCAAAGATAGAAAACCTCAAACAATTGATAGGAATTAACGAAAAAGAAGAGGCAAGAAATTACCTATGAACTCGACGCAGAATCAGATGTAATGCAATAATGAGAAAATGAAGCATAGATAAGGAAATCAAATACGCACCTTACCGCTACAGGGAAGAAGGACATGCTTTCATAACTGCAATTATAAATGTGTGTTAGCCGTGCCAATACTCACCTCACCTAGTATATACCTTTGTTCCCTTGAAAAATGAAAGCCAATGAGGATCAACAACCTGCAAGTTAGAATCAATTCTTGAGAAGTACTGTCCTGATGCATAGAATTAAACAGGAAAATAAGGACAACAATCCCACATACCATATCACCTATAATTAAGAAACTTAAGCAGAATACTCGAGTTAATACATGGTTCAGTTTGCTTGTCTGAGATCACTTACAAATAATTTAATCATGAGTTCGACCCTCATTGAGGCATTTGATCGAACACCTTGTGAGCAAATCTAAAGAACATATAAAAACAACTAATTTAAACAAAGCATTACTAATCACGTGATGCTTAAACTTATGTACCCACTTCTTTGTTGGTCCAAATCAAAACATGTATGCATATAGATACACACTCTGGCTCTGAAATCATGCAAAAATATGTGTTTCATACACAAAAATAAGACCAATGAACCCAAAACGGAGTAGAATTAAATAACCCTACAATGGAGTTCCAAAGAAATTCCTTACAGGGTGCAACACAAACTGAATATGTAATAGCAAATTGAAGAAATTAAACCGCATAAATGATTAATATGCACTAAAAGAGGCAGAAGACGAAATTGAACCCAGAGAGAGAAGAGCGGAGTGCTACGGTGGTGCGGAGTGCTTTGCCGGCGATCGAATCTCTTAACCAATCTTTCTTTTCTTAGAGAGAAAGAAAGATTATGGGATTTGAGAGAGCAGGTGGACTTTGCTGCCATATGAGAGAAATCAGCGAGGTCTGTGAAGGTATGGCCGACAGAGAAAATGAGGAAGGTAAGAACGTGGGAAGAGTCAAATGTGGGAAAAAGTAAGTGGAGTTGTACAGAGGGCTTCATGAATTGTAAGTTAGCTAGGTGGTTGGTTTGTGCTTCATAGGCCTGTACCTTATGTTTAAAAAATGGTACCACAGGTTGTATTATGTTAATATAGGGTAATATATATATATATATATATATATTGAAAAGTTCATTGTAGACATACACTTTTCAATATATAAAATCTAAGATAAACAATGAAAATTGTGAAAAATTAATTCTGCTAGCTTAGAATAATTCACGAGGTTGTTTAATTAATTAGTTTGACTTTTAACGTGTGTGCTAGCCTCAAATTCTTTTACGCTGATTTGTTACTGTTCTTCAAGTTTAACTTTAAATATATACTAGGTTTAAAACTTCCCGCGCTTTGCGGCAGGAGTAGTTGTGAACATAAAGAGCATGAACACGCGTTGTGGAGATAACAATGGTTGGCGCTTACCAAACATGTTACTCGATGAAAAAAAAATAAAAAAGCAACACTTAAAAAAATGGTTTTGTTTTTTAACATCTAAAAGTGTAAAAGAGCATCTTATGTAGGAGTCACCGGGTCCAGCGGATCTTCTTGATCGATTAAAAAATCTAAGCAGTTAGTAAAAAGATACGGAGGAGAAGTTGGTTATTAAGAGACCGTGTTAAACATAAAAAAAGAAAAGGGTATTCCTCTGGAGAGAAATATATCTTTATATCCTGTCAAGGGCAACAATTAATAATTGGGGCGTTAGTAAAAAATAAACAGAGAAGAAGCTCGTTCTTAAGAGATCGTGTGAAACATAAAAAGATAGTATTATTTAAAAAATAGAACAATTATATTGTAAAACTTAAAAATATTTTAACCAGGTTATAATATATACATACATAGAGAAACACAATATAAATGAAAATCAGGAGTAAAGGAAAAAAATATATATAGGTATCGAATATGGGTCTCTACCCGGTTTAAACAAAAAATATTGTATCTAACTACTCCGCCAAAAAATAAATCATAACGAAACTATGCTTTATATATTAAAAGGTTATTATAAATTAATAGATTAAAAAAAATGGTCCCCCCATGGTTCGAACCTAGGTCACCAAGGTTGAAAGACAATGCAAGAACCACTTTGAGATGGTATTTAACTCTTTCAACAAATAATATATCGCAAACACTAAGTCTTAAAAGAAAAAAAGAAAAAAAGGGGGGGGGGGGTATCCCTTGTTACGAACCTCGATCAGCAAGTTGAAAAGCCAAGCACAGACCAACTGGGCCACTATTGCGTTTGATCTTATTTCGTTAACTAAAATATATATCTTAAATGAAAAGTGAACAACCAAGCTAGCAAGCTAGTAAGCAAGCATGTTCCGGATCTCAGTTGGTTTTTAAATCTATAGATAATATAAATTAATAGATTTAAAAAAAAATGGTTCCCCCATGGTTCGAACCTAGGTCACCCAGGTTGAAAGACAATGCAAGAACCACTTTGAGATGGTATTTAACTCTTTCAACAAATAATATATCGCAAACACTAAGTCTTAAAAGACAAAAAGAAAAAAAAAGGGGGGGGGGGGGGGAGGGGGGGTATCCCTTGTTTTGAACCTTGATCAGCCAAGTTGAAAAGCCAAGCACAAACCAACTGGGCCACTATTATGTTTGTTCTTATTACGTTAAATAAAATATATATCTTAAATGAAAAGTGAACAACCAAGCTAGCAAGCATGTTCCGGATCTCAGTTGGTTTTTAAATCTATAGATAATTTTATAAGGTTAATTCGGTGCGCTGCAACACAGATAGAGATTAAACTAGTTGTTTACGATTAAGATGGAAGAGTGTAAAAAATTGAAAAAGAGTTAGCAATGAATCAATGATATATCACTCTATTTTTGTTAATTAAATTATTTTTTTTTGCCTTTCCCTCCCTTTAATTTCTTCTCACTCTTTCCGTTTAGCGCCGATAAGTTTGCATGTGATTCGAGTTGAGGGTCTCTCTGAAAACAATCTCGATCTCTATCATTTGAGATAAGGGTAATGTTCTACATCTAACCCCACCCCCTACTAATAGTATATAATGTTATTTGTAGGATTTGACTGGGTATGATTATCATTGTTGTTTTAATTGCTCACTCGTCGCACGATCATCTCATGCAGCCATAGATTTTTTTTTTCATTTGGTATTTGATCATGTTCTTTTAATGACAAATTTTGATCACTAATGAGACACTGACACCACCCGATCATCTTCATTTCTAATCGACAGGAAACTCACCATAGGTGAGAAGACCCATTGGTCTAACCTAAAACCCCAATTTTTTTTTATATTATATGAAACTTTAACTCAAGACCTCTTATTTTTAATTTATTTGTCTTATTCACCTTAATGATTTGGACTAGCATCAATCTCTTATTTGATAATGTAATAATTTATTTGAAGTAATTGTTTGAGGGACAAAGCCTTTTTGAAGAGAGACTAAGGGGCTCTTTGATGGAAATGGAGACAGCTTACTCGGTCAGGCTATTTTTCTTGGCTGACTCAGTAAAGAAAAAAAATGGTTGTGGGTAAGAGGCTCTGACTCAGTCAGCAGCTTGGTCAGACACAAACAAACAGGCTGACCACTTACCCGGTCAGCAATTAGCTCTTACCGGACCCAGTAAGAGCTTATCAAACAACCCCTATGGTTCAAACCTAGAGCTGGCAAAATAGGTCTAAACGTGTCAGACAGGTCAAACACGACACGACACGATTAACAAGGGTACTAAACACGAACACGACACGATTAACTAATCGTGTCATTTTCTTCAAACACGAACACATACCTGTTTAGACACGATTAATTATTCTGACAATAAAAACCAAAAATAAATTAACGAATATAAATAGGAAATAGTTGAAAAATTGGAGTAGTCAAAGTTGGTATAGTGAGGAAAATCAAAAGGTTAAGGTGGAAATCTCAAATTATAAAAGAATTTTGATGGTTAATATGCATTTAATAATTTAAAACATTATTAAAATTATAAACGTGTTTAATCGTGTCATAAACAGGTTAAACGTTATGAAACCTGTTTAGACACGATTTTAATCGTGTCATAAATGTGTCGATCTGTTTAAGACACGAAACTTGTTTAACTTAAACCCAAACATGTTTAACTCCGTGTCGTATCATGTCATGTTAACATGTCCGTGTTAAAAATTGTCAGCCCTATTCAAACCTTAGCAATTATAAAAAAAGTTGGTAAAAAAAAATTAGCCATTAAAAAAAGAAATTGTTTGATAAATGTTTTCCGTACGTGGCATGATTGCATGAAGAAGGTAGGTTGGAGCATAGGGCCCACAACTTTTTACCTATGTCCTCACTCACTCACCACCTCTATAAATACCCATGAATCCTTCCTTTACCATCATCGTCCCATTTCTCTCCTTCAGTCACGTCACATACACCTGAAATGGAGAAAAAAATCACAGCATGTTTTGTGCTGTTTTTCTTGGTTTTTATAAACGGGGTTTCATGTGAAACCCCACGAGAATTCTGCCTTCGCCATCCTGGTACAATCTATATATTTTCTTAATTTATCTATCTCATTTATCTATATATAACAAACAATATTGTTTAATCTTAGTTATATTTTGTACGTGGGTTTCAATTGGGTTGTAAATTAACAAATTAATTAATTAAAACATGCAGGGGTTGCTGATGGTGGTGTTAGTAATTCAACACCTTTTTATCGTGATATGGGACCACATCCTTGCGAAATGGATCCTTGTGAAGATATATGTTGGAAGATTGTTCCTTATAAATTTAGACTTGTAGCATTTGGATGTGTGCAGAGAACCGTTTGTGTTTGCTGTGGCAAGGGTTAATTAATGTAACATTATAATTATAACGTCATATATATAAATAAGTAAATTAATTAATTAATGGCGGTAGTAAGTGTCATCCATCGTATATTTCTTCAATTTTAAATAGATTTTGTAACCAAGACGATGACGCGTGGATAACGCAGGCACAATGTTACGAAAGAAAACGAAAATAATGTAAAGATTAGAACATTTAAAATCAAACACTATGTTACACGAATATATTTAAGAAAATCTATGTGTATTAATCTTTACTATTAACTTTGCTTATATAAGAATTGATTAAAATATTACATTTAATGATTAAAAATCATATAGTTAAATGACGAAATAATTAAAATAATTTATAATCTTAGTTCGTTAATAAAAAGAAATGAAAGATGTAGACAAAACAAACGTTAGGTGACTTCCATTTTAGATATAAAATAGATTTTACCACACTCGTGTTGTAGGGGGGATACGATTGTGCGGTTAAAAAAAACAGTTGTATTTTTAGAACGTCACGTAAAGAAAAGAGAAATAAAAAACACATAATGATCCAAGCGCTTAAAGTATCAAGCATACGACCTAAAAACTATGTTACACGACTAATTATAATACTCACCGATCGAGATTGAAAATACAAAAATAAAAAAATCCTATGTCACGTGAGTATATGACTATACCTATTAGACCACCAACTTATTTGTTAAACTAATTGCGCTCGAATAGGAAAAATACAAAAAACAGACTCATTTATAATTATAACAATGAAAATTGAAGATGAATAGGAGAGTTTTAGTATCTCATAGTTTGGCCACATGATTTTGTAGCTTTGACATTTTATACCCCTAAAAGTTTTATTATATTTATAAGTGTTCCTTTCTTGAACATGGAACAGTCTGGAAGACTCATGTATCTTTCTCTTTCTCGGATGGGTGATGGTTGGTGTTTGTAATATTTTGTGGTGGTTCTTGCTGCCTGATTGGCTTCCGCCGTCGCCGTGTCTCATCTCCCGTGGTTGGGTTGCTGTCGACCTTTTCAAACCCATTTTAGGGTTTACTCGGCGGCGCCGCTACGACTGACCTTTGATGTCGTTGCCGTGCATGTCATCGTATTTATGTTTGGCTTGAGTTGCGATGATGGATCCGGCGACGAGACGGCGTATAGCGCAACCGTCGTCGGAATCTGAGCTACTGTTATGTGGTTTACACATTTGTTGTCTTTGATTTGGGACTGTTCTACGATTTGAAAGAAATTGGGTTTCGTAGGCTGTCTTTTCGGCGCCGGAGGTTTTTAAAAACCTAGATCTGAAATCTCCGGCTTCTCCTACTGCTCTGTTGGACCGATTGTCATTTTAGGGTTTTCAATAACTCATATCTGAATGCTAAGGTAAGTTATGATGTATCTATTCTACTTTGAGGATGCGGTTGACCATGGTTTCATTTCATAGTGATTCGCTGAGGCTAATTGAATGATATTGATTGTCCCTTTCTGTTTCTGTTGAGGCTTGGTTATGATAATCGAGGGTGGTTTCGTGGCTTCTGTTGTGAGTCCCTTTTTCTGTTAATTTTATGTTTCAAGAGATGATCTCTGTGGTGGTTTGCATATGGCCCTTCTTTGTCGCTGCACTATTTTACATACAATGCACTTGCTTTCTGTTGACGTTTGTATGGGCTATGATGAGACAGATATGTGTTTGAGGTAGTGGTAACGACTAGGCGTGAACTTTGTTTATCGCAGTCGTAGCACATCCGAACTCTTGATCTGAGCATTTAGTGCTATGATGATTTATATCGTTTATCTGAGCCGTGGTTCTTCATAATTGCTTTTGATATAATTTGAGAAGCTCTACACTGCAATGAAATAATTTATTCTTTTGAGGCTATGATTAAATTTTCATGAGCTTCTCCTACTGATGTTCTTCATTTGTCCCATTGACGCTATTCTGCTAACGAAATAATATGTCCATTTAAGGCTATGATGAATCTTTTCTGAGCTTCTGTTTCTGTTGTTCTTCATGGTTTGTATGAAGATGTGAGGCCAGTTTTCTCACCCTATGTTGGTGCTATTTTCTTTGTTATTGTTTTCTGCAAAACGATTGAAGAATGTTAGTCCTATCATAAACAGGTTCCGGTATACGAGACGATTGAAGTATATTAGTTCTATCATAAACAGTTTCAAGTTGCCTGCCGCAAAGTATTCTTCATACAATTTTTTCTATTTGCAGGATCTGATAGAAGAATTCTTCGTCTATGGAGGAGGGTATTACTTAAAAGGTAACTTTCATTTGTAGTAAAGAGAGAGAGAGAGAGAGAGAGAGAGAGATAGCAACTTAAGTGTAATCCCTAATGTCTATTTATTTTTTCTTGCTTTATTTTGTTAGTTTGTTCTTGGTTTGTGATATCACTTTTAGTTCTTTTTCTTTACTCAAGGATTGCTTCATCTTTTGGAGTAGAGCATTGAATAATAAAAATTTAAACTTTCATATTTGAGGTTTTGTACATTGTATGTTCTATTATTAGCTTCTTTTGTTAATGCTCTCTCTTCTTAATTTTTGGGTGCAGGTGTGGGAATTAATCTGCATTCGTTGTTATGTGTGATTTAAGGTGAGTTTCTTATGTATCCTACTCCTTTTTTGTTGTTGTATGCTTTGTTCCTTATGGATCTTTAAGATAATTGCTGTTAGTTAGTCACTAAAAATCACAAGCATGCTACAAATTGTAAGGTGGGAGGAATGTGCAAAAAGGTAGAACCAAAAGCCTAAAACATCATGAGGGTATAAGTTTTAAGAGATATAGAAATTATATAATGTCACAATTGGACCGGCTCTGTCTATAAAATGCTCCTCAGTACTAATTATTTGTTATATAAATATGAGGTCTGTTAAGGATTCTTCGGATGAACTATATGAAACTATTAAATAATAGATGAACATAATGAAAATCTAATTTTTCTTCAACCCTTCATTAAGATGAAGGTGCATTCTGGATTTCAATGTTATTGGCTAATTTTTTAATACTCTTGCATAAAGTGCAAAAGCAAACCTCTTATATATCATAACAAGTAACTTTCTAATACTGGTCAAATGGGTCAGCATTCAGGACTTTTGGGTAACATGTCAAATGGATCCGGATCAAAATGGGTAACCGTTTAACATGGTTAAATTACTTATGACCCATTATGGTTACTTTATAAATAGCAAAGAATGTAGGTTTTGCACTGCTTATACATTCATCATCGAAAACGCAGGTTAGTCATGTCACTTGACTATTATGTACAAACATGCATCTTTTAACTACGAACATTAGAAATGGTGGATTGGTTAATGCTTCAGCAGGGAATAGCTTCGCAACTTTGGAGACAGGGGTTTGAAGGTTTTGGTTGCACAAATTAGTCGCTTAACTGATGTTTGATTGCCTCAGCAGGAGTTGTTTGCAGGTATTGTTGTTGCTTTCATTTTAATTGGCTTAATTTTCATATATTAAATGGCCTTTTTATGAAGTGTAATTGTTTTTTAGGATGGGTCACTGAATTCGATGATCTAAACTTCCGATTTCATCTACTTGGCTAAGAGTTCAAATGGATATTTGGCTGCCTCAAGATGTCAAAAAAATGGTTGCACATATCTCAGGTTATAACTTGGTTTTTTAGCATTCAATATGTATAACGTTAGATGGGTGGATGGCCATTTTGTGAGTGAGAAAGACTTTTAGTGTTTTTCCAATCCAAAAACTACTTTTTAAATTATATAAACAAGTTACTAGGAGCCCGCCCGTCGCAACGCGCGGGTGTACTTTTTGGTGTGTAATATCTGTTACTAACTGCTGCTACTTGCACATGATAATTACTTGCGATTTGCTATTACAGGCATAGACTCTCACATTTATTTAAAACTTTACCTCATACAATTGTTCTATGTCCCAGATCTGTTGTTGGTTCAAATTAGTTTTGCTACAATTGAATATGCTCAGTTATGGCAATCTCTAACTATCACTAACCAAACATTTAAAAACTGCTGGTACGCCATAAACAATTGGAGGTCTTTTGCAACGCAATACAGCATTGAGATTGAATAGTAAATTAGTCTCCGATATGATTTCAACATCAAAGCAATTTTCATATCTAAAATCGTAGGCTACATGTTTTGGTAGTGGTTTGTAAGAAATAGCCTAAACTTTTCACTTTTGTACTATATATTTTGGTTGGGCTGTGACAAATACCTTAAACATATATAACTCTACTACTACTACTATCTTTGTCATTTTCGCATTCAGTGGTCACTTAATATGCCCCGCCGCAACGCGCGGAGGGGTCATCCATCTTGTTAAAATATAATATTAATTACTTTAGGAAATAATAAGAAAAGAAAAAGAAAATGCATTACAATATGATATTATTGTAGCAACCCAATATAATATAATATAATATAACTATACTTTGTTTATATATGTAATAATATTTTATTTCACTAGCGTTGCCGTAAGATACTGCAGGTAAAAAAGATAATTGATTAAAAAAAATTCTTTACGATTTGATATTTAAAAAAATACTAGATGTTGTGATCCGCGCTTCGCGCCGGACACTATTGAACGTAAATTTTTAGAAGCCCGGGTTTGTTGTCGTGTTTGACGACGCGTTACGTAGCAATAGGCACCGAAAGATTTTACATCATCACATATGTTGCAAACAAAGAGTTGGCATACTATATACATTAAATGGCAAAATGCTTACTTGTAATAAAAACACCCCTCAAAGTATGCAACGCTACTAATATGTATAAAGCAACATGCTGGCAAAACAAATGAGTAAACTGTTCGCCTACCTTAAGGGGCAGAATCAGAGAGACGCTGCAACTGCTAATAGCCTTGCTGCTAATAAAACAGTTGTCCTGGTAAACATGTGAACTTCTTGTAAAAAGTGGCTGGTAAAACTGAAAGAGAGGTTGACCAAATTATAACCAAGCTAAAATATAGGGGGGAAAAGTCCTAAAAGAGAATAGGACTAAGTTATTATCAAAACATAATGAAACTGGCAAAACACAATGAAACTGTTAGTGCAGATCGAAAACAACAGAAGGGGATGCTAAGCTATATGGTGTTCGGCGAGCGAGCCTAAATCAGTAGGAAAACACAAAGAATCTAAAAATCAGACAAAAAAAATTTAAGTGTTGGAGCTGAAGTAATACTAATAGAGGAGCCATTTTATAAAGTTATGCCAAACATCC
>JBCNJP010000023.1:8921470-8961774 GCA_039602395.1 Deinandra increscens subsp. villosa
CTACTCCGAACGTACTCCGAACCTGGTGTTCGGAGTGGTTATGCCGAGCGTACTCCGAACCTGGATTTCGGAGCGGTTACACCGAACGTGGAGTTCGGCCAAACGCGAAAAACCAAAAAAAATTCCGGAAAAACTCACTGAATTCGACACCTTTCGAGCTGAGACTACTCAAATGAACAAAAACGAGCAAAAACACACAATTTGAACATAAAGCATGGTGTTTTAGACGAGATTTTTGAGAAACGAAGATGAAAAACGAGTTTTGAAAGTCCAAAATGTGAATTTGAACTCGATAACTCGAAAAACACTTATCTCCGACTAGTAGAACAAGCCTAATGCTCTGATACCACTTGAAATTGCCTGAGCGTGAGAATCTTCTACTTAGTCGTATAGAAATCAATATAAACGAGTAAAACACAAAGAGTAAATACAACTGAGACTTGTATTAACCACAGAGACCACAGAGTACACTTAGAGAAAGTTATAACACGAAAACTATCTAATTCTATACACGACGAACATATTTATAGGCTGAATACACGACTGGCCGAACCTCAGGTTCGGCCAAGCTTCGGCGGCTCCGAACCTGGAGTTCGACCAAGGTTCGGCCAAGCCTAAACTTGCACGTTCCGTCTTGTTCTCGATACTTCACATGACGATCAGGAACCATGTATCAACACTTTGATTATGTTATTTTGGTTTCTAATCCAAGTGTTACTATATCTTGAACCTATTGATATTTTGACCCATTTTATTTAGGTAACTTCAAACGTTTTTTATTTTTCCCATTAATAATAAATGCTAACTACATTCTGTACAGCAACATCATGTCCATACAAATGAAACATCGGATTGATAAGCGCAGAAACTCGATTACCTGGTAAAGTTATAACAGTGAAAGAATAAAAACCCATTCAAATCCCTTCCAACAGGAAAGGAGTTTTCACCTTAAATTCCATGTCCTCTTTTTGGTGCCTACAGATATGGCAAATTCTACTTTGAGCATAATTTGTCAGTATCAGATTACAACACAACATGTTCTCTCCAAGTATGAGAAACATGATGAATGAGGGAGGAGATAGGGATAAATAACTAATACTATCTAATCGATCATTATTGCATTCTATAGTCTATACCTATGTCATGTAGACACTAAACCATCTAACCATCAATTCAATAGTTCTAGTGTTGTTTCCTCTAAGGTTAACTCCGATTTGTCATCCAAATTCAAAATCTAAGAACATCATTGATTGAACGAAATACTAATTCCAATCATACGAACCGTGGAGCAGAAGATTTCGTATCATGTACAAAACGGACTCAAAGAAATAACCAATAGAGCGCGGAGAGGACCTCCGCGTATCGAAAGAAGAATCTCGCGTATAAATAAAAAACAAAAAGAACCCATATAAATATATTACATAGTCTTATAAACTTAACACTGAACCAAAATAAAATTTTAAGAAGCAATTGAATATTTCAAACCGTCAATAAATTAGATACATTTGTATAAAGTTACATATCCTATGTATATAGTAAACTTGTAAAAATTAAATGCAAAGGTTAGTTTAGGACATAGAAGATAAAAGAATAATTTTCACCTAATATAAATAGAGACATAAGAAAATTTTTAGCAAATGTTTCATATCAGATTTGTAACAGTTGAAACCATCACATATAGGAATAATGATTTACTCTAAACATAAGCCATACCTAATAAGTAGAACCATAAAAGAACTAAATCAGAGAAACATTAAAAAAAATATTAACAAATCACATATCTCATGTAAAACATTGAGAATTGAATGAGAAAGATAACAAATAGAGGCATAAGATAGCTAAATTAAACCAACACCAGCAGGAAGATTAACAGAGGCATGAGCATCTTTTAAAAATTTGGTGAAAATCTGTGAACAAAAATGAGGAAAACTACAGATAAAAAATAGAGGCACAACTACTAAACTGTGTGCAAATCTAAGGCAGGAGCGACGCAAAATTCAGTAGCAAAATCCGATTCCTATACAAAATCAATCATCACAATCGTTCCCTAATATGTTGAGATTCATGAAAAAATTAGAAATACCGTAATTTTGGCGCAACCTATCTCCGTGAAGAGAGAATGGGATGCGTTATGGTCGCCATAACGGTTGAAATTAGGGTTCAACGGGGTCGAAGACTTGAAGACGATGGTGGTGGGTCCGATGGTGAAGACAGCGACATAGGTGAAGACTCCACGGCGGCGGTGAAGGGAGGATCAGGCGGAGCTTTTGTTCGATCGATTGCGTATGGCAGGCAGAAACAATGGAGAGAGAGGTAAGTGAAGGTTACGTATGAATCGGTTGAACATGGGTAGATCCGGATACGGATCCAGATCCGAATGGCACGAAAGCATAAGTTGAGTTGTCTATTGTATATATATACAATAAGTATTTGTAATTATGCAAATATATCTCTTTGGCTTCTCTCTCTATATCCCCCAGTTTAATCATATTACCTTCCAAATTAGATTCCCCCTTTGCTGTTGGCGACGCCATTCCTCCCCTACAAAAGCATTCGATTTGAATCATGTGCTTCCACCTACATAATTACATCGTTTTTCACATAATCGATCGTTTTACCACCACCAGATTCCGACCAAGACGACCCAATTCTCTGTACAGCCGAGGATTGTTTATCTAATGAAGAGGTGTAATATAGCATTACCCATATTCGCAACGGAGGATACCTATTATGATGGCTTACCATTGCATGAACCTGATGAAATCAAAGATTCCCGCCACCCGTTCTAAGCATACTAACAGGGGCGGAGCTACTTGAAGGGCAGGGGTAGCGCCGGCTACCCCTGAACTTTTACTTCGATGTGCAATTTTTTTGGTTTTCGGTATTTCGTTACCCCTGAAACGAATTTTCCGCTACCCCTGAAAATATTTTACGCTATCCCTCGAAGAAATTTTATGGTTTTTATTTAAATCCTGACTTGAAAATATGATCAAAAGCCCGTTAATTACCTTTTTTTCGGGGACGCTGCCCCCGAACCCCCGTTAGTCCCAACAAATGTATTTTTTTTAACGTTACCCCTGATTTTTTTTTTTGGATCCGCCCTTGCATACTAACCAACTCAGAGGCAACAAAGACCAGAACAAATGTTTGTTTGTAGGACAAAATAATTGAAGCTTTTAGTCATTAATTGATTAAGCTCTATGGCAGCTTCTTGGACGCATAGACCGTTAGCCAATCGTCAACCGGAAAGTGCCTTTTTTATTCAACCAGTTATGCAAATTATAATATTTGAGAAGATAAGGGTAAATTAGTCAATTTATTAATAAAATTAATGAAAATGAATAAATATGCAATTAAGATTTAAAATATGGGGAAATATGCAATAAAATTTTTAAGTTGGGTAAATATGCAATTGATTAGTTTTGTAGGGGATATATGCAATTGCCTCTTTTTTTCATTAACCACGTATTTTATTTTATTTTTGTTTTTGTAATTTTACTTTTTCTATTTTCATTTTGGTCACTTTTTTTACTACTTTTATTTAGTAAGGAGAAAACTGATTATTTTCTTTTTACATCTGTATGTGCTTTTATCTTCTATTCCTCACGCTTATATCACCTATATATTAATTTGTTACTTTTTTTTTGTGTTTACAAATTTCTCATACTTAGTAACTTCTATAAACTAAGGACCAAATAAAAGTGGAAAAATATATTTAAATAATCTCAACTATTGCCTATTGCCCGATAATAATCCTAACTATTTTTTTTGTACAAAAGCTGTCTTATAAATATACCCTATTTTTTCTAATAATCTTTCCGTTAAATTGGTTAACTCCGTTAGTTTGTGATGACGTGGCGCTGACGTGGCATCCTAGTTAATTTAAAACCTTAACGTAACTTCATCATGTGTAAGAATAGTGTACAAGTTAAAACAAATAATCAACAACTAAGGTTGTGTTTGGCGCGCCATAAGCTAGCTTATAAGCTAGCTTATCAGCTAGCTTATAAGCTAGCTTTTTGACGTTACCAAACGGGGCTTTTTTAATAAGCTAGCTTTTTTTAAAAGCCCCGTTTGGTAACGTCAAATAGCTAGCTTATAAGCTAGCTTATAAGCTAGCTTTTGAAAAGCTAGTTGGAGTAGCTTTTCAACTAGCTTTTATAATATTTCCAATTTTATCCTTCCCTAACTTATAAATAAATATCTTTATTTACATTTATGACATGTACTTTTATGTCATTTAATATTATTAAGCTAGTTTATCAGCTAGTTTTTACCAAACGTTGTTTTTTATCAGCTAGCTTATAAGCTAGCTTATAATTTATCAGCTACCAGCTAGCTTATCAGCTAGCAGCTTGCTTGTCAGCTAGCTTATCAACTAACAGCTAGCAGCTAGCTTTTCAGCTAGTGCGCCAAACACAGCCTAAATGGTAAAGTAAAAAAAAGTTATATTAGAGAAGTTAATAGTTATTACAACCAAGTGAATGGAACGTGAGGAATAGTTTCAGAGTTCTTTAAGTCTCTGTTCTGCAGTAGCATGCCTGCGAGACCCCTTTTGGACTGTAGTGACATTGCTGGGATTACGTCGGAGCAGGGTGAAAATCTTATTAGACCGCTTTCTAAATCGGAGGTAAAAGATGCGGTTTGGGCTTGTGAAGGGGAGAAGGCTCCAGGACCTGATGGTATTAGTTTTGCTTTCATTAAATTCTTTTGGGAGTTTCTTGAGGAAGACTCCTTCAACGTTCTTGTTTCTTTTTTCGAAACGGGGAGAATCTCGAAAGGATGTAGCTCGTCTTTTATCCATTTGATTCCCAAGGTTCCAGATGCTCAACGGCTTGGAGACTTTCGGCCCATCAGTCTTATTGGTTGTATTTCTAAGGTCATATCCAAAGTCCTTGCGGAGAGGTTGAAAGGTGTGTTGGGATTTATTATTTCGGAGAATCGAATGGCCTATGTTGCGGGGAGTAATATTATAGGCGGGCCACTCATCATCAATGAGGTTTTGGCTTGGCTTAAGTACTCAAAGGGGAAAGGCTTGATTTTCAAAGTTAATTTCTCAAAGGCTTTTGAATTCTATTGATTGGGGCTTTCTAGACTTCGTTCTTGGTTATATGAATTTTCCCCCCAAGTGGAGAATGTGGGTGAGTGGTATCCTTCAGTCGGCTAGAGCTCCATTTCTCGTCAACGGCTCACCTACCCCGGAGTTTCAATGTCAAAGGGGTGTTCGTCAAGGCGATCCACTCTCCCCGTACCTATTTATCATTGCCATGGAAGCTCTTGGTTGGACGATATCCAAAGCCGATGGAGGGGGGATCTTCGAGGGGATTCAACTTCCCAATGGGATCCGAATCTCTCCCACATTTTTTACGCAAATGATGCGCTCATTCTGGGCATGTGGAATGACTCCAATCTCGCCAACCTTATTCGTATTCTGCGGTGTTTTTACCTTGTTTCGGGGCTGAAAATCAATCTGCGAAAATGTGTCGTTATGGGAGTTAATGTCGATTCCAATGAGGTGGAAAGGATAGCCTTGGAGTTTGGATGTGTAAAAGGGGAGTTCCCTTTTTGTTATTTGGGTATGCAAGTGGGTGCAAATATGAACAGAAGAAGCAGTTGGCAATGCATCATTGACACCTTCGACAAGAGGCTTACTAAATGGAAGGCCAATCACCTTTCGCTCGGGGCCAGACTTGTGCTTGTTAAGAGTGTGCTTGACAGCCTCCCCACATACTATTTCTCCTTGTTTAGAGCGCCCAAAAAAGTGATTGACATTCTGGAACGAATCAGATTCCATTTTCTATGGGGTGGGTCGACGGAGCGTAAGAAAATTCATTGGATCAAGCGTCAGGATGCTTGTCTTTAGAAAAAAAGATGGTGGTTTGGGGTTGTTCAAGCTTCGTGATTGCAACATTAGTCTCAATTGTAAATGGTTATGGCGCTTCAAAACCGAGCGTGATCACTTGTGGAGGAAGGTTGTTGCTTCTATTCATCATGATCCCGCTGGCCTTTCTTTCTTTCCCTGCAGGTCTAACATCCGAGGCATTTGGAATGCAATCATCAAATCCAATTCCGTGTTGATACGTGATCATGGGGGTATGCAAGAGTGGATGGAAGAAGTGGATGAGAGATGGATTTGGACCGGATCAGATGCGGCGTCTTTCTCGGTTAGTGAGGCTCGTAAATTGATAGCCTCTCGGCCTGTCCAACACCCTGAGGACGTGTTTCGGTGGTCGAAGTTAGTCCCTTGTAAGGTGGATCTTTTTGCTCTGTTGGCCGCTAAAACAGAATCGCCACGTCCGATAATCTGGTGAGAAGAAACATGGCTATTTAGTCCTCTAGGTGTAAACTTTGCTACGATGGGGAGGATACGGTCTCTCATATCTTCATTGCGTACTCCTTTGCTTTGTCTATTTGGAACTGGATGAGCGGGTGGGCTAAGGTTGCTCCGATTTACGCTTTCTCTTTCTTGGATCTGATTTGGTTACACAAGGACTTGAAGCCCAAGAAAAAGGATATTGTTCATGGTCTGGTGATCACTGCCTGCTGGTCATTTGGAAAGAGCGGAATGCGGCGCATTTCCAACATACCACGCCGTCGGTTAGTAAGATTATCAAGGAGATTAAGACATGGAGTCCCCTTTGGTTCAATAGTAGATGCAAGTCTTGTATAGATTGGTCTAACTGCTCTTTCATGTAACTTGTAATTCTGGTGTTTGGTGTGGGGTGCCCTTCTAGTCTCTTGCTTGAAGGGTCCCTGTTGGGAATAAAATGTGATGTTCATAAAAAAAGTGAATTGTCAATTTAGAGTTACGATTAATAGTTATATATTAATATACTTCCAAAAATGTAGATAAAAATACGAAATCTCGTACGGGTATTTTCCCAGAGGACATTGGTAAACCTGCCTTTGGGGTGAAATTCTTGCACTACTACAAAAAGGACGTTTTATACAGTGGGTATTTAATTTTTTGAATCGTTTTCTATGACTGTTGTCTATGACTGCGTTGTTTGAAATCAGGAACCACTGTTTAAAATAAAAAATAACAGGTGTTTAAGAGATTTATTTAATGATTAAAACTAGTTTTTATACCCTGTGCATCGCAGGGCTGAGATTTTAAAAAAATATATGTATCGCACGAAAAAAGTAATTTTTTTCTAATAATTAATTAATTATGATGGTGATTATCTCTACAATAAATATATTTTATTTATTGCCATGCAAATACAAATAATTGATAATTAACTAGTTTTTATACCACGTGCATCGCACAACTGAGATTTTAAAATATATATATATCGTACGGTTGAGGTTAAAAAAAGTAATAATGGTAATAGAGTACAGAAAGTGAAACTTGTATAAAACAAAAAAACGTTAAAGTATAATATTGGTAAACTATAAAGTAAATAAAACTGTTAAACTGTAATTTAATAAACTATATTATATATTAAATTTAGTAATTAAATAACTTTTATAATAATAGATGATTGGTTATTAAATAATTTAGGAGGCAATAAATAAAAAGTCGAATGTATATATCCAAAACTTTTTTTTAATATAATTTCTTTTCAAATAATTAATTAATTATGATGGTGATTATTCTTACAATAAATATATTTTATTTATTTCCATAAAAATATAAATAATTGATTAATTAGGGTGTTGATTATCCATACAATAAATATTTTTTACTTATTGCCATGAAAATACAAAAACTAAAAATAAAAGGGGATGATTTGGGAGGGAAAATTATTATGAGGTGGAATGTGAGAATGACATGTGTCCTAAAACTTTTCTTTTATATAATAGTATGATATGATGATATGATATGATATGATATGATGATGATATGATATGATGATATAATATGATATGATGATAATCGCAAACAACCGCTGTTTTTGAAAAATAACAACCGGTGTTTAAGATTATTAAAATATCAGTGTTTAAAACTTTTTAATTAAAAAAACAAATACAGAAAAATAACTATAAATAAATGGTTTTTTTCTTTCAAAAACAGGGGTCATTATTTAATTAATTTTTTTTTACGAACGAGATGTTTACCCCCCCCCCCCCATTCGCGTTGCTGCGGAGTTGAATTTGTATACTAAACGAAAGTAAAAAAAAAGTTAAATGGTATAATACATAAAAGTTGAAAAGTCTCGTGGTGAAAGTATAAAACTATAGAAGTATACTAAAAGCGAAAATAGAAAAGTTAAAAGTGTCGTGGCCAAATAAAATAAAGTAGAAAAATTAAGGAGTATAAAACGTTTCACGGTGGGACACCCATTTACCCGTCAGTTTAAGTAATAAACATTTTAATGTGGTCAAAGTATTAAACAACAAAAAAAATAGTCGTCAAAGTCAAAATCTCTAAAAGTATACTAAAAACAAAAGTAGAAAAGTTAAGGGGTATATAACGTAAAAGTCTAAAAGTTTCATGGTTAAAGTATAAAACTATAAGAAGTATACTAAAAATGAAAGTAGAAAAACTAAGGGACATAAAACGTAAAAGTCTAAAAGTTCCGTGGTCAAAGTATAAAACTATAAAAAAAAGTCATGGCCAAAGTCGAAAATTCAAAAAGTATACTAAAACCGAAAGTACAAAAATTAAGGGGTTTAAAACGTAGGTCAAAGTATAAAAGTATAAAATTATAAAAAATATATTAAAAACGAAAAGTATTAAGGGTATAAAATATAAAACTCTAAAAGTAACGTGATCAAAGTATTAAATTAAAAAGTAATAGTGGCGAAAGTATATAAAAGAAAAAAAAAGACGTGGACCAAAACTGTAAAATTAAGAAAATGTTTGTGATCGAAATGAAAAAAAGTAATACTTTACTATTCATCACAAATGACAAAAAGTATACCATCCCGCGCGTTGCTGCGGGGTTGAATTTTGTTTTCTCGGAGACTTAAACTATTCATTTACCAAATTTTGCAAAAAAGGTTTTAGTGTGGTTAAAGTATAAAACTATAAAGAAGTCGTGGCTAAAGTAAAAAATCTAAAAGTATAATAATAAAAGAAAGTAGAAAGTTAAGGAGTATAAAACATTAAAGTCTAAAAGTTCCTTTGTGAAAGTATAAACTTATAAAAGTATACTAAAAACGAAAGAGAAAAGTTAAGGGATATAAACGTAAAAGTCTAATAAAACTGTAAAATAGTCGTGGTCAAAGTCGAAAACTCTAAGTTAAAAAAAATTGAAAAAGTTAAGGGGTATTAAAGGTAAAACTATAAAAGTTTCGTGGGCAAAGTAGAAACTATAAAAAAAAGTCGTGTTCAAAGTCGAAAACTTTAACTTACGTGGCCAAAGTAGAAGACCACAAAACTTAAAACAAAAAACTTTAAAAGTTAGGGGGTAGAAAACATTAAAGTAAGAAACACATGTGGTTAAACTATGAAATTTAAAGTTTACTATTTCGTTTTGAAAAAACAAAGTATAAAATTTAAGGATAGAAAATGTCAAAGTGTTAAACTTTTGTGGTCAATGTTAAAAACCCAAAAACCTAACTATTCATTTACCAAATTTTATTGTTATATATATAAGGTTAAAAAAAACAAAGTGTAAAATTTAAGGGTAGAAAATGTCAGAGTGTTCAACTTTTGTGGCCAATATTAAAAACTTAAAAACTTAACTATTAATGTACCAAATTTTGTTGTTATATATATAATTTAATAAATTACCAGCACCCCTAATTCACCTCTACCAATTTGTGATCAACGAATTTACAAATTTAATTTGCAGAAAACAAAATACATAAACCAACCAATCTAAACATATTACAATCCAAAATATGTTACCACCAATCATTGTTCAAAACAAAATTCAACCAATTTAATAGAAATACATCAAACTTTCAAAAATACTAAGGGCTATGTGTAATGGTTAAAGCCCCATAAAGCCTAATATGGGGCATTATCCGCCATTTGGACACTGACTGGACAAGGGGCTTTATGGGTCTTTATGGTGTAGTGGAGAAAGCCTCCATAAAGCTCCACCATCATTACTTAATTATTTATTTATTTTTTAACTTTTTTTTTAAACTACTTTCATTAAAATAAATATTACAACTAAAAAAAAGACTACAACTTAATTAAAATAAAAATTACAACTACTTAATTAAAATAAAGATTACAACTTAAAAAAAAAAGACATTACAATAAAAATAAAAAAAGACAATACTACTCGGTGATTTTGTATTTCGCCTTGATTCGTTCCCTCTTTTTGTTATAGAGGGCGAGGAAAACCGGATCACCGTTTTGCGGCGGTGGTTGGGAAAGGAACTCGAGATCCTTGTCGAGTTGATAATCTTCGATTTGCTCAACTTGCTTTTTTTTCGACCGTGCAAGATCTTGAATACTCTCGGCCACCACCGCATGATATTCGGTGACCGGATCCTTTCCACGGTTAGCCCTCGCGAAATCTCGACCTCTTGGCCTCCCACTACATGTTTCCACGGGTTGAGTCGGAGCATCATCCTCATCATCATTGCCCGAATCATTCAAATTAATATTGAATGTTCGAGCGGTGGAGTCAAACGACTCGGGATCGGCGGAAGAGGATGTCTTGGATTTCTTGCTTTTTCGGGTTTGACGTGTCGTTATATCCGCTTTCGATCTCCACTTCTCGCTTTTGTAGAGAAACCGCCAACACTTCATGAGGGTGAAGTGACCACGTTCCGCTTGGTATTCGGTCACCGCTTTCTCGTAAATGTCGGTGTCGTTCGCACCACTCGACCAAGTAGATTTGCACCGATCATAGTAGTTCGAGAAAGCTTGACATTTTTTGTTTATTTCTCTCCATTTCCCCGACAACGAATCCGGGTTTCGGAATTCGCCCTTCCCCATCAACGCGAAAAACTTGGACCGAATCTCGTCCCAAAATTCTTTCATATCTTGATTGTTTGCTAAAAAAAAAGATAAAAAAGTTAGTAAAAAAGAATTATTTTAAAAAAATATATAACATTTTAGATTAAAAAAGATTAACCTTTTGTCAGGTTCTCCGAAGCTTCAACGTACGCTCGACAACGAGCGTAACACTCGTCCTCGCTCCAAACTTGTATCTCCTTTTTTTCACTCGTTTCGACCTCTTTTTTCTTGTGAGATCGTTTACCCTTTCTTTTAGCTTTAGGTTTTGGTTGTGATCCACCAACCTCTTGTGTTTCATGGACGATTTCAACGTCATCATCTTGAAGAGAAAAAGGTTGGGAATTTGAAAAGAACGAGGGGTTATCGATGGTCGAGGGGTTGGAGTTTGTTGAGCGGGTGGAGATGGTCGCGGGGTTGGAGAAGTTTGAAATGGTTGAGGTTGATAACCTCCAAATTGTGGTTGGGAGAAGTGGGAAAAACCTTGAGTGTAAAGGTTCATGTTTGTGAATTGGTTCGGGAAAGGTTGAGTGACGGGGTTTATTTGCGGGAATTGAGGGGAAGGCATGTTGAGCATCATTTGCCAAAGGTTTTGATCGGTTTCGTTCTCGCCGGTATTAGGTCGAGAGTTGGGTTGGTTGTTGGGTTGATTGGGAAACATTAAAAAAAAATAGAAGAGTAGAAGAGTAGAAGTATAAAGGAGTTGGTGTGGTGTGTGAAAGTTTTTAAAAAAGTGGGGTATTTATAGGTAAAAATGGGTGTAAAATAAAATTAAAAAAAAAAGGTTTCAACGGATATAAAATAGCCGTTCAACGGCTATTTTCTGGATTCTCCCCCCCTCCCCCCTTTTGCGCGTTATAAGCCTGACGCCCCTCTCCAATTTTTTGCTCATAACGCCCATAACGCCCCTGTGTAGTGGGGGTGGGCGTTATTGGGGGCGTTATAGGGCTTTATTGGGCCCATTAACGCCTCATTACGAATAGCCTAAACGTGGCCTAAAATGTTATTGCATTGAACACCCTTCTACAATAATTATAAAGCTTCACATTCTCCCAAAATGTATACTTTTCTTCCAAAGAACATTCTCATAGACCAGTCTTGTCGGTGCCGTCTATGGCAATCATGGGTTTTGTCATCCATAAGGGTATTTGTAATACCTCAAGATTAAGGGGCTATCCCGAGCTCGGGGAACCTCGGGGTCGCGGGAACACTTTTTACAAGTAATACCTCAAGATGAGACCCCAAGACCTCAAACCCTTCAAAAAATTAATAAACAATGATTAAAGTGGGGGTGGCCCACAATCCCACACCTCTCCCGAATTCCTTCCCCTCGGTGCCCCAGCCCCGAGCACCTCTCCCGCGCACCTCTCCCGAGCACTCCGTCATGGTGTTCCCGCGATCCCGAGCCTCCCAAACCCTCTCCCGAGCTAGCTCGGGGTGGGTATTACAATCACCCTAAGGTACGTAGCTTCCCCGCCGCATGCCAAAAACAACCGTTTCATATTTCTCCTTTTGGCCCTACATAGAAGGACTATCTAAAAATTTACCAAAGTACAAAGGTGATAATATGAATGAGTTACTAACCACTGGCCTATCAAGGAGAACCATTGAGGGATTATTCACCTGTTTCTTACACACTTGCAGATGATGCATTCATGTTAGAATTTAAATTTTGAATATAAACCTTTTACCATTGGTTTAAAAAAGGCGCTTTTGATCATTTGATATGCATTGCACATAGGAAATCTAAGGTGACACTTAATTTAATTCTAGGTCACTTTAAGGTTTGTATGAGGTTGATATTTAAAAATAACTAAAGGAATGAAAAATTTATGAAATATTTTTTTGATATGTAAAACAAGTGCAAGTGATCCCCTTTGTCGGTTCATCATTTTCGCTCTAGTTTCTTCGTTATTCGTCGTTTCGGGTCCCGTTTTCTATGTTTTTCATCATTTTTCATCCACCATCATATTAACCACATTCAAGCCAATAAAATTGAATATAAACATGTCATAGATTGAATTATGATCAAACAATTAAATTACATAACATGTTTTGGTCGATTTTGACGTACGTATCAATTTTGTGTAATTCACCAACGTTTTGCGACTCGATCAAGTGTGTGATGACTCATGACATGATATGAGATTATTAGACTCATAATTATGTTGAAATTGACATACGATTCACAAAAACGTGATTCCCGGAAAACAATGAATCGCGTACCGAAATTGCGTAAAAACTGAAAATTGCTTTATTTTCAACTCGAGACATCCAATTTGATTTCAATTGATTGTAATTAAGTATTTATCACACCTCAACCGACGGCGGAAACGTCGAGGCATGATTAGATTGCCTATAAGCTCATGACAATTAATTTAGTGACAATAGTTAAATAATAAATTTTATTGATAACATTAAAAAAATAAAACAATACACCACATATTGATAACAAATACAATTTCTTTATTAAGCTATGTCCAAAAGCCCTATGTGATAGCATCTTGAAACATCAACATCATAGCCTGCAACATGTATAAAATAAAGGGGGGTCAACTATAAATAGTTGGTGAGTAACCACAAGTTTGATACATAACATATATTTGAAAAAACATGCGTTACGTATCATATGATAGAATAAGTGAAATATAACATGCTAGAAGATATTGACAACATGAAAGACTAGGCATAACCAAAATTGCTGGTATAAAATAACAACATGAAAGACTAGGCATAAACAAACCTCAATGACATATGATAGATTCCCTAACCCGCAGGTTAGACTATATGAAATAATGAAATAGGCTCCAAACACCCAACGCCGAACCAGTCAAGTTGAGTGGGTTGTCAACCGATAGATCTACCTTTGTTACCCCAGGCCTTACGTTAATGTTTATGCCAAATGAAAGACATGACAACCATGACATACTTGACATCCAATGAAAACATGAAAACCTTTGATAAACATGAATGTATTTGAAATCAAATATTGACAAATCATGCTAGAAGTCACATAACACAAAATTTAACACATAGATCACAAACGCATGGGATAAACTTGAAAGATAACACTTGAAATAAGATACATGTTGCAACCCCAAGATGATAAAATGAGAAAAGAAGCAAGGATTACTCACTTGGATTAGAAATTAAGTCCATGAAGTGAAAAGTGAAGGTGAAAGGATTAGTCCCGAGGATTCATCCTAAAAGAATTGAAAGGGACGACATGAATATTGGAATATGGGATTCTAAGTTCTTATGCATTTGGGGAATGGGTTTTAATGTTATAAATTGAAGTTTGAAAATATGTTAACTTTTAAGAGTATACCTTAAACATTACTAGACATGCTTTGGCCTAATAGGTTATGACACTCTCATCGGGGCATCCCAGGTAAGCATCCAGGTCCGACTACGGGATTTATGCGAACACTTATCCTTTGACAGAGACCCCAACTACCGGTGTTTTCACCCTTCCAGTTACTACATGTCATTCACGTCTTAAGTACCATCACTAAATATGTTGTTAAACAGAGATCGATTTCTAAGTTATTTGAAATTCTTAAAAATGAGTTTATGTTCACAACCTGAATTACATATTAGAATTATTAAGAATTAGTTTAATTGTTGATTTGTGAAAAAACAAGCCTAATCCCCAATTTGTTCATGCATAAAAACGTTGACTTTTGGATTATAAGAATATAGATGAAACTGGACATGATAGTTAGCCTCTACAAGGCTACAACAAGCCTAAATGAGCCTAAGCAAGGCAACACGTCCTAATGACGTGCCTTTGCAAAGCTAGGCCGTCCAAAGGACAAGCCTTAGCAATGCTTTAAATATAAACCTTTTAGCATTGGTTAAAAAAAGGCGCTTTTGATCATTTGATATGCATTGCATATAGGAAATCTAAGGCGACAATTTAATTCTAGGTCAATTTAAGGTTTGTACGAGGTTGATATTTAAAAATAACTAAAGGAATGAAAATTTTATGAAATTTTTTTTTGATAAAAAGGTTGATATGTAAAACAAGTGCAAGTGATCCCCTTTGTCGGTTTACCATTTTCGCCCTAGTTTCTTCGTTATTCGTCGTTTCGGGTCCCGTTTTCTATGTTTTTCATCATTTTTCATCCACCATCATATTAACCACATTCAAGCTAATGAAATTGAATATAAACATGTCATAGATTGAATTATGATCAAACAATTAAATTACATAACACGTTTTGGTCGATTTTGACGTACGTATCGATTTTGTGTAATTCACCAACGTTTTGCGACTCGATCAAGTGTGTGATGACTCATGACATGATATGAGATTATTAGACTCATAATTATGTTGAAATTGACATACGATTCACAAAAACGTGATTCCTGGTAAACGATGAAACGCGTATCGAAATTGCGTAAAAACTGAAAATTGCTTTATTTTCAACTCGAGACATCCAATTTGATTTCAATTGATTGTAATTAAGTATTTGGTTTTGAAAAAACGATTATAAATCATTTAGATCCATTAATTGGGGTATAAATACCCGAAAATTCTTCCGGTTCTCAATAATTCACAAATTGGTAAATCGCGAAGAATTTCTGAATCCGCCACTGGGCCGCATGATTACAATCGTTCATTTCCGAGGAAATAGGAACCAGCACCTCCTTGGAAACTGAATCGACATGTCCAGACGGTTCCTCCGACGTCTCCGATGACCCAACTCCCACACGTACCCTCCGACTCAGCCCCCTTACTTGCCTGACAAACTATCCAAACCACAGTCCAACCCTCATTGATCGGCAACGGTGAAGAATCAAGAACCCCCAGACAATCCCCCGACAAATGTCAATCTACCAACCGAGCACCCAATAAAAAAAATGACATAACGTCAGGTTCAATCTGACGGAATCGCCGCCCAGAACCACCACGCTGGACTCGCTGCCACTCCCGCCCTCATCCTCTCTCTGCCCCCTCATTTTTGGTCGCATAATAAAAAGTTGACAAAAATGTCGATGGAATTAAAATTTAATCTTATTTTTTAAGTACGCGGTGGAGGCAAGTGGTTCAGTTTAGGTACTTTGACTTCGAAACTAGTCAAACTACAGAAATTCAAACTACAGCTAGACTAGTCAACTCCCTACACATTATTATTAAATCTTATTTTTTAAAAAGTGAGGCTTATGCCATTCGTGGCACCCATAAAAAGTGACAACTGGCACCACAAAATTGCCACGTTATCCTTTGTCGGGTAAAGTGACAACATCCGTCCAAATACCCAACCCCACAGACCAAACACGAACGGAAGAACCGAAGAACCCAATCCCCGTGTTTACACCGTGTCCTAGCTGGCAGCCACGTCAGCTCACAAAATCGTATAAATAGTTTGACCGTCCTCATTTTTTCAAACTATCATAACCACCATGGAGACATTCACCAACAAACATAACGACCAACCAACCGCCAGTTCCTCGTCATCTCCGCCGCCGCCGTCGTTTCAGCCGTGGCGGCGGCTCACCAATGACGAAGAGGCTTCGGTCATGGTTGCGGCACTCAAGAACGTCATAATCAAACGCGCAAATTTCAGGTCGTTACCTCGGTACACAAATTCCACCATCACCACCACCACCGCCACCACCGCCACCACCTCTGCCTCGAGTGAAGCAGAAGATATTTCAAAATCACAGTTTATAAAGTCAAATTATGTTTACAGGAAAATAGAAGACAAACGGGTAACAAGCAGTTTGCCAGCTGACCCTTTGCTGGCAGTGCCTCTACCCAAAACGTGTCCCGTTTGTGGGATTAGTGGTTGCCTTGGGTGTAATTTCTTTACGGATGATGGTGATGGTGGTGGAGGTGGTCCGGTGAGAAAAAAGAGGAAGTATAGAGGGGTGAGGCAGCGGCCGTGGGGGAAATGGGCGGCGGAGATTCGGGATCCGCGGAGAGCGGTTCGAGTGTGGTTAGGTACGTTTGAGACTGCGGAAGCTGCGGCTAGAGCTTACGATAGAGCGTCTATAGAGTTCAGGGGAGATAGAGCAAAGCTGAATTTTCCGTTAACTGATTACACGGGAACTTCTTTGTCGGTGCCGGAAAACCAGCAGCGAGCGCCACCGGCGGCGAGAAAAGAACTGGAAGGAAGGAAAGGGAGAGCAGCTGGAAAGAAACCAGTGATAGAAACCGATAATTTGGAAAAGATTGAAAAAGGTTGAAGAGAAAGAATGGAAATGAAGAGTGGATGATATAACGTACAACTGGTGTTATATCAACTATTTTTAGTGTTTCATTTGTTGGAAGCTTGACTTTACACTTTACATACTCTTTATTAATCATTTGAAAAGAATAAGTTTAATATTTCTTTTTTTATTTTTTCAAATGTAACATGTAAATTGAAAAATCATAATATATTAACATGTAGGTTAAGCTCTTTGACTGACCCACTAAGTGATTTTTAAATATTTTTTTAAAAGTGGTTGTGAGTGAAAAGAAAGAAGAAAATAATAATAAATATATAAAAAATATTATTTAATTGAAAATGAGAAAGAAAAGATGGTGTTTTTTAGTTAAATTATAGGGATGAAGATGGGAACATGCTGTGAATGCTCTTATCTGTTAACATAATAGCCGTCACAATAGCATTTTCACTTCATCTTCCTCATCATTTGCCGGAGTTCGCCGGACCGTCACCTTTTGGCCGGAAAACTTCAAACACATTCTACTTTTTTCTTGTAGCTTTATATGCTCTACGGAGGCAAACGAGAGGGTCAAACTATTAAAAGAAAATTCCGTCGAGCATATCATTCTTCAGAAAATTTAGTCGGCCGGAGGGTCAATGAACCCTCCAGACCCTCCTACAGATCCGCCGATGCATGTTGCTCTTCAGTCATTAGCACACAAGCCCAAACATTTAGCTCGATTTAATACAATTATACAAACGCATCTTATTACATTTAATACAAGCCCAACATATTTTTTTTGGGTAAGCCCAAACATTTATCTCAACATTTAATTGCAAATTTGCAATCCCTTCAATTCCTTTATATTTCTCGAGGTTTGAGTTCAAAGGTTTCCAATATGTTATTTTCCTTTGTTTGGTTTTGCATTAATATTGTAATCAACCATTCAACTCCATATACTTGATCTAGTAATTAATCTGAACACTTTTATTTTCATGTGTATGTAACATGACACGAGCTTTGAGCATCCATCATTTCTATTTCTTTATATTTATTTAATTTGAACACTTTCATGTGTATGTAACATGACACGAGGTTTGAGCATCCATCACTTCTTTATATCTATTTTGCTTAATCGCATCGCTTTTTAACTCGTTCTTGATGCAATTAATCTAAGAAACAGAGATAGATATCGAGTTCGCGATTGATGTGTTGTTTAGTATATACAAGTGGGTCAACCCGCGCTTCGCCGCGGAGTTGACCCGTTGGCATTTCTTTTTGATCTGACAACTTTATCTACCCATTAACCAAGTCCCATAGTTTATGATCTCAAATACAACAATATAATAAGTCTTTTAGCAAAGCTTACAACAATAAAGAAGATATACACATGGGTTGTAACATTGTAGAATGGGCAAAAATCATCATTGACTAAGAGTAAGATGTGAGTCTGTTAGAACACTTAGAAATTTATTGCTTTTAATGGTTAAAGTCTCAGTGTTCTATTGAAACTCACTATCCTTTTTACATTTACCACAACTATTAACATTGTATGAGGAAAGAAAACATGAGCTTACTGATATCATTGTCCATTTAAATTTCACTTTTAAGGACGTCCAAATTTAAATAAAAGATGGATGAAACTCTAAATAAAAAATAAGAGCATACCATACACATAATAGAAGGAATGAACTGTGGATCGATAGAAACCTGCATAATCATAAATCTATTATTAGAAGAAATTAAGGAGTTAGAAGAAATTTTAGGCTACCATTGTAGTATCGTTTTGCCTTATGAAGCTAGAAGATATCGGTTTGTCATTTCAGTGTGATATTCCAATATGTGGTCTTAATAACCAAATGGTTTAGTATTTGGTGTAAACTATCTCCAAGCAAGAACGCCAAAATGGTGTGTATAACTGCAATAGCACAATACTATTCATCACACAAAACTATTGCAAGTCATATTTTAGTATAAATATAAATGTATTTATTAAGCATACATTCATTTAAAAAAATCTCGTTGAGACAGTAAGACCTTTACGATCAGTACCATATCGAGTGAACTCAGACCTCAGTTTGATTTGTTAAAAGAGACGCATTAAAAAACAAACTAAGACATCAAGTGGTACAAACGTACCTTTAACCAACAGATGCTGTTGTATTCCTTCTGAACTCAATTTGCCAATATAAAACTCTGCAATAACACAACTTAGGATATTAGTAAAACACATTAAAAATACATCAATCGTTAACGCAAAATATAGAAATGTTTCATTTCTATATATTTGAACATATACAATTAAATTATAAACTGAACAACCTCATAGGGTGTACCAAACATATACAATATATCAACCATAATACAGGAGACTAATCACTTAAAAAAATCATTTATTTCGAACGATTTAACGATGATTAACAAAAATGTGTTCTAAAGTTAAAATCAGAATCAGAAAACATCCAGTTTAACAATAAATATTAATTCGGAATATAAAATACACTTGAGGTAAAGAGCTCTAACCTGCAATATACTTTGGGGGTTTTTCTTAGGCTTGATCCGGATCAAGATTCAAAAGCTTCATGTTTATCGTTAGGGTTTTGAATATTTCTGTTTTATCTAAACAATTCACAAAACTGGTCGAAATAACAAATGCAGTAAGAGTTAAAAGCAATTTGAAATGCAAACAGTACGCTAATGAAAAATCCAAGAAGCCTCAACTGAAATCCTCAAGTCGAAAGCAAAATACAAATCCGACCATCGATGTTACCCGCGCAACTGAAAGAAAAACAACGGAGAACAAAATCAAAGCGATTAACGAATAGAAAGCAACTTCTCTGCAGTCTCTGAAAACTTACTATGATTTTGTTTCGATAAAGCAAACTGAACCATCGACCGCCACCACGACCAACAAATCGCTATTCCCATGTTAACCAACTTTTGTAGACCATCAATCAGAAACAATCGGTTCGCCTAAATTCCCCTCCCCTAAAATTGCAACGATGAGTTCTAGGGTTAGATAAAGCTAAAGCAAAACAATAAGGCGAATGAAACCAAATATCAAAATACATACCTGGAAAACAAACGTAAGACGCAAAAGGATGGACTACAGAAAAAAATCACCATTTGATTTGCCCTAATGTCTTGTAATTTCATATAAAGCAACTGCCTTAGCAGCCTTTGAAGTAAGTTACATGATAAAAACGACACAGGCCCATTTATTGCACCATGGGTATATATGTTCAGACTATTTGTCCTTCAATCATTTGAAAATACTGAGACAATGCATACCTGAAGGACCTTTGGTTTTCTAGTCAGCTATTTTTAGGTGGGGGTGTAAGCTTCTGGCCAATTGAGTGCTAGGACTTGCTGGGAAACCTCTTGTGATCCTTAGGCCTTATGGTGGATATGTTACTGTGAATGAAAGGCATGGCATAGCCATGTTTTATCAGCTTTTTGAACCTGCAGATAGGCCCTAAAATAAGCATTTCCTTCTGTTGATAAATGGATGTAAGAATAATAGACATAACCACAATAGATGGATGTACATGGAAGCATTTGAGTTTTCAATCTTTTTACTTTGTATAAATAGCATCACACTTCTTAAAACATTAAATTCGTTCTAAAAAACACTGAATAATAAATTAGTTCTTACTTTTCCAGTATATTAACTAACTGTAAGGGAATAATTTGTGGCTTGTGTATTAAATCACCTATTGGCGGAATATTTTGAAGGCCTAAGTGATAGAATAGGTGAAAATTAGCTGGGTTATTGTTATATTGGGTCATTGGGCCATTTTGGACATGTTAGGGCCCAATTAGATAGAGTTTAAGGGGTGTTTAGTGGGCCTGTTTAGCCTAATCCGAAAATTAGGTTAAAGATTTGTTTATCTATATAAACAAATCTTAATACTCAGATTAGGGGTTGGCTAGTAAGAGAGAGACTAAGGAGGCTTTTCGGTTGTGTCAAGCTTGTGTACCAGACGATTATTAATCGTGTGCACTTTGTTCCAGGTTTTATTGTTTTAATCGTGTTCTTTATCATTTACTATTTTCATCTGTGTTCTTGAATCAATCAATCGTCGGGATTCCGCACCTTCGATTGATCGTTGATATCGTGTAAGGATCGTTTTGGGACTTACAATTGGTATCAGAGCCAAGAAACGCTGTTTCAAGGCTCGCACGATATCTGATTCAAGATTTTTCGATGTTTTTTGGTTGATTTTGGGTGAGTTTGCTTTTGACGGCTAGGTTTATAAATTAGGGTTCATAATTTTTGTGTGCTTTTTACATATTTTGGTCTTTAATTTTCGAACTTGATTGTACGTAATTCAAGATTTACGTAATCTGTTTTGCTTCAATTTGAGATTTGAAATTAAATCACTTGGTGGTTGGTGCATTTATTTATTCTATTTTAATTTTCGATTCTCTCTTTCTCTGATCTTTTAGAGGTTGGTCAACGTGGTCAAGTGTTTTTAACTAAGTGATTTTGAGATCTAAAAAATAAAAATAAGCATCCGGTCAAGCTCGTGATCCATGCTAGCAAGCACGTGATTTTACTGTGCAAAATCAAATCTCGAGCTTTGAAGTTTCTCGAAGGAGTACTTGGTGGTTTTTTTTTTAAGGAAAGTAGTTTTCGGTCAAAAGTAGTGTTTCGGCCGCTGATTAATTGAAATTCCAATCGAAGAGGATTTTATTTACGTTTGTGCCATTGGGATTTAATTAAAATAAGTGGCCCTCGTCATCCGGTATTTGAAGTGGTAAACGGCCACTCACTTCAAGTTGGTGCAAATTAATTTTTACGGGGTTTTGATCGTTGAATTTTTCTGCACATTGTGGAGTAATTCGTTTTTTTTAATTTTCATATTTTTGCTCCAAGTGTTTCAAGGTGTTACTAACGGTTTTATTTGTGAGTTTCTTGTGATTGTTGTGCAGGTTACAAGTGTTGCAGAAGCAAGAAGCCCGTGTTCTATAAGCTATTCGATCGAAAAATCTGTGGCTTGGACCCTTATTTCGATCGAAATTTTTGGCTTTTCGACCCTTTTGGACACTTTTCGATCGGAAAGTCCCTTCGTGACTTTCGATCGGAGAGTACTTCCCGGTTCCCCACTTTTCGATCGGAAAGTCCCCTCGTGACTTTTCGATCAGGTCCGTTTCGATCGGAAAGTCCCTTCGTGACTTTTCGATCAGCTCCGTTTCGATCGGAAAGTCCCCTCGTGACTTTTCGATCAGCTCGCCCTTCGATCGGAAAGTCCCTTCGTGACTTTTCGATCTGCCTCGCCCTTCGATCGGAAAGTCCCTTCGTGACTTTTCGATCAGCTCGCATTTCGATCGGAAAGTCCCTTCGTGACTTTTCGATCTGCTTACACTTTTTGATCGAGCCGAAACTCTGCCCGATCGAAAAGCTGACTTTCCGATCCAGTTGAGACTTTTCGATCCATCCCTTTTCAATCCATTCAAGTCTTTCAGTTCGTATTTTATCCAGAAGTTCATCCAAAGACGACAATGACAAGTACTCAAGTTGCTTCTCCTCCTGTGAGTGATCAAACTCAGATATGTTCGAACTCGGCTTGCTCCGAATCAATCGAACATTATAAGCAACTGTTTCGAACTGAAGAAAGAGACCGTCTCAATGCAGAGTACAAACTAAAGAATCATCTAAAACAAGTCGAACCCTACAAAAAGAGGATAGAGTCTTTAGGTAACGAACTCAGTCAGGAGAAGTATCTTTTCCGGACATTCCGTGAAAAAGAGGAGGAAAAACGGAAGATCAATCGTGCTGATGGAACTTGGATCTGTAACTGCGAGGAATGCTCAAACCCCACGTGCTGTGCTTTGATTAAAGAATGGGAGAGCAAGTTTACAAATGAATGTCAAAATCATGCAATCACTGCTAGAGACCTTAGGGAGTCCAAAGGAAAGACCAAAATTTTTAGAGAGAAACTTGAGGCCATTCAGGTTGATGTTAAGAATCTTCAATCTCAGGTGAGTAATAAAAGCACATATCTTAGGCTTGCTAACGCTAAGGTAGAAGAGCTAACCAAGGAGGTTGAGGAACTAAGAGCAAAACTTAACACTTCCCAATCTGCCCTTGAGAAACATCAAGTTATTCAAAAGAAAATGATGGACTCTCATCGTACTTTATTCAAATCAGAGGAGCGACTCGAGCATGTAAAAGAAACATCTGGCCTCGGGGATGGAAATTTTCCTCCCCCATTACAACATGAATACATCAAAGTGCCCCAAACTGCAGAGGAATTGTTGAAGGAGTCCCTGAATGAAGCAACCATGGTATATGGGACTCAACCAGTGCAGAAAGATGAAAAGACAGTCACTGAAGCAACTCAGTCTAATAACACTACTGAGTGTGCTGGTTCAAGCTCTAGTGAAGTGAACAGAGCTGATGAAGAAAAGTTGACTCCTTATCCAAAGATCGAGACTCCTTATTCGAAAGTGGTGGATGAGGTAAAGCGGGAACGTGTGGTGATGACTACAAGGCCCAATGGTAGGATATTCATGACATCTGGGTCTATGTTTGACCAAGAACCAAATGTTGGCTATGAACTACCATCCTTCTCCTCCAAGTTCAAAGGCTTGGGTCATGATGGTGGTTTATCATCTAACATTAAGAGCATGAGGCCCAAGATCACCATCAAGCCTCCAACTTCTGTTCCTATCAAGATTGAAAGGCCCAAAACTACTATCAAGTCTCCAAACTCATCAGTGGGCTCATGCAGTGGCAACACAACAGTCTCAAAGAAACCAGTGGGCCCAAAAGTTCAAATGTCTGGTTCTGCTCAGTTTTCAACAAACCAGAAAAGATTCAACAGAAATGGATCAAGGTCAGAAAGATCGAACAACTGGAGATCTGGAGTCTTTCTGAACATGCAACCGAATCTCAATGCCTCTCCATCAAAGCCATGCAGCTCAAACGGTCACACTTCTGACTTCTACCTGAAGAAGCAAACTTGCTTTAATTGTGGCAATCCTGGTCACATTGCCCGAAATTGTCTCTATCGCCCCTATGAGCCATATTATCCACAAAGTCGGAGTGTTTCGTCTCGGGAATCAGTTAAGTCTAAGCCAATGAAGGTGCAACCACCTAAGGCAATGAAGACTGTTTCTCCTAAGATAAAACCCTCTGATCAACATTGGGGCGCTGCCAAAGAGCACAAAAAACTCTTAAATCAAAAACAGGTTTTTCCAAATTATGACAATTTTCATAAAAAGGTGAAGCAACCGATTTCAAAACCTCACAAATGTTGAAAAACCTAAAGTTACTCCTCCAAAGGTAACTAAAACTGTTTTGAAAAAGAAACCTGAAATGAAGAAGGTTGAAATACCTAAAGTCACTACTTCAAAGGTGACTAAAACAACTTCCAAATCACCTGGAATTTGGAAACCAAAATCAAAGGCAGCCACACCCCCAATTCCTGATTTTACAAAGGGCATGTGTTTAAAAGAAGTAACTTTCATTGATTCATCGGGTTTACCCAGAACCACAATGGCCTGGGTTTTAATGGCTAACTAATCTCTCACAGTGTGCAGGAACCAGTCAAGGAGGACTTTCATTAACCTTGTTTGTTTGTGATAGTGATTGTTCCAGGCACAGGATAGGAGGCATCTCTCTACTACATGACATGAAGATTTCAATGGAGGGTATGTTTCCTTGTGAGAGGTAAAACTGAAAAATCAGCAGAAAAAGGTAACATTGTCTTAATTGTTTGTTTCTTGGCTAATTTGATGTGAAGTATGGTTATGCATGAAACAAAACCCATTTCTGACAATTTTCAAAAGATAAACTTTGAAGGTTAGCTTGGCCAGTTTTTAGTACATATTTAGTATTGTGTCAGTGAGTGTTAAAAAAAAAAATAAATAAAAAAAAAATAATAAAAAAAATAATAATAATAATCAAAAAAAAAATAAAAAAAAAAAAATGTGTGTTGTTATTAAAAATCAAAAAGCAAGGGGAAGAATAGAAAAGATGAAATTGTTGACCCCTCAAAATTAAATTGTGCTTTTTAATTTTTAATCTTTTGTTTGTGTGTTTGAGAAGGTGGGAAGTGAAATAAACTTCCGTTTTGGAGATGGCTGACACGCGTAAGGCAGATGTGAAAGACATGATCCATGGTGATATGCTGGTAGGCTCGGCTCTAAAATCTGAAAAGGTATGCGTTACACACTTAAAGATAACGTATGGCAGTTTGTTGGGTAACAGCACTTAGGTTAATTGCATTTCTATTTGACTGCATGTTCAAGTTCCCGATACACACGCTTGTCTCCAAGAGTGTGAAAATGAGCTCAAAAAGTCGGTGTCCCCTCTGCTTTGCGTGAGCAATGACCTGGGGATGCTTCGAATGTATGTAAGGCTCTCCTCTGCTTTGCGTGAGCAATGACCTGGAGTTGTCCATACATACGTGCTTCTAGATCATCTAAAATTAATAAAAATAATTAAAAAAATAATATACACCCAAAAGATGCCAAAGAGCACATCAAAAGAGACCCTCAAGAGTCCAAAACCCTCAGCCTTTGTCACTGATGAGAGCATTATAAAAAATGTTTGGCCTCGGGGATGGAAATTTTCCTCCCCCATTACAACATGAATACATCAAAGTGCCCCAAACTGCAGAGGAATTGTTAAAGGAGTCCCTGAATGAAGCAACCATGGTATATGGGACTCAACCAGTGCAGAAAGATGAAAAGACAGTCACTGAAGCAACTCAGTCTAATAACACTACTGAGTGTGCTGGTTCAAGCTCTAGTGAAGTGAACAGAGCTGATGAAGAAAAGTTGACTCCTTATCCAAAGATCGAGACTCCTTATTTGAAAGTGGTGGATGAGGTAAAGCGGGAACGTGTGGTGATGACTACAAGGCCCAATGGTAGGATATTCATGACATCTGGGTCTATGTTTGACCAAGAACCAAATGTTGGCTATGAACTACCATCCTTCTCCTCCAAGTTCAAAGGCTTGGGTCATGATGGTGGTTTATCATCTAACATTAAGAGCATGAGGCCCAAGATCACCATCAAGCCTCCAACTTCTGTTCCTATCAAGATTGAAAGGCCCAAAACTACTATCAAGTCTCCAAACTCATCAGTGGGCTCATGCAGTGGCAACACAACAATCTCAAAGAAACCAGTGGGCCCAAAAGTTCAAATGTCTGGTTCTGCTCAGTTTTCAACAAACCAGAAAAGATTCAACAGAAATGGATCAAGGTCAGAAAGATCGAACAACTGGAGATCTGGAGTCTTTCTGAACATGCAACCGAATCTCAATGCCTTTCCATCAAAGCCATGCAGCTCAAACGGTCACACTTCTGACTTCTACCTGAAGAAGCAAACTTGCTTTAACTGTGGCAATCCTGGTCACATTGCCCGAAATTGTCTCTATCGCCCCTATGAACCATATTATCCACAAAGTCGGAGTGTTTCATCTCGGGAATCAGTTAAGTCTAAGCCAATGAAGGTGCAACCACCTAAGGCAATGAAGACTGTTTCTCCTAAGATAAAACCCTCTGATCAACATTGGGGCGCTGCCAAAGAGCACAAAAAACTCTTAAATCAAAAACAGGTTTTTCCAAATTATGACAATTTTCATAAAAAGGTGAACAGATCAAAACCTCAAAATGTTGAAAAACCTAAAAGAAGTAACTTTCATTGTAAGTCCCGAAACGGTCCTAACACGATATCGTTTAATCTATAGAAGTGCGGAATCCAACTATAGACTAGATTCAAGAACAAGGGTGAAATAAAGATATGAAAAACGCAAAGATAAATGCAATAAAACCTCAAAGAGTGCACACGATTAATAATCGTCTGGTACACAAGCTTGACACAACCCGAAAAGCCTCCTTGTATCTCTCTCAACTAGCTAGCCCCTAATATGAGTATTAAGATTTGTTTATATAGATAAACAAATCTTAAACCTAATTTTCGGATTAGGCTAAACAGGCCCACTAAACACCCCTTAAACTCTTTCTAATTGGGCCCAAACATGTTTAAATTGGCCCAATGACCCAATACAATGAAAACCCAGCTATTTTACACCTATTCTATCACATAGGCCTTCAAAATAGTCCGCCACAGTTGACTTTGTATATTATACCCAAAAATCTATGTGATCTATTCTTTCTCTTCTCAATCCAGTCTGGAGCTCAGTTTCAAACTTCTGGATCAGGTTGTGAAAATATGTGGTAGGGAATTTATGTGCTTGATAGTGTGTAATAACATGTACCTAGGATTTGTTGAAACCCACTTGCTGTTCATAAATTAATGCACTAATAAAAGATAATAAAGTGACAAACAGCCTGATATAAGAAAAGGGTTTGAGTTTAAAGTGGATCAGTATATTGGCAATCACCTGGACGTGTTCGAGTAACAGAAGCTGAAAAGGGTTCCTCGGTCAGATTCATACGGTTTGATCCCATAGAAACCTTCTCGTTTAGTAATTTGGTATGTTGGTTTTTATTTTTATTTTTCTTTCGTGTTATCTTAAGTTTTTTATTGTTTATTTTTCAACCATGGCCAGGTTAATTTAAAGGTTTTAATAAGTTTTTCTTGGGTTTTATGCAAGAATGTATCACCCCTCCAGAATCTCAGGGGGAGATAATGTGAAGAGTCCTCGGGTTCAGGGGAAGTATTAACCTATGTTAGAGTTTTTGGTTAAATAATGCTAACCTGTTAACCAGTGATCATTGTCTGGTTAGTGTTTGTTCCATGTTGTGCATGACAGGTTAAGTGGAAAAGACAACTCATGGACAAGAAGGTCAAGGACTCAGTTGACCAAAGCAAGAACTATGTTACTGATGAAGTTCAAGAACCAGCCGGAAAAGGACTTACCCTATGCTTAGGGGAAGTTTGTTGGTTGTTCAAGTGATGTTTCTGAAGACACAAGCAAGTCAAGACAGTTACTGATGATTCAGCAAGGAATTCACATTTTTCAAAAGGAAGCAAGTATTTGAGAATCCTCCTCTCATTACTTGTTCATCATTTGCAGTTCAAGCTGATGCTGATAAAGAGAAAGAGCCATTAATCATCCCACATGCTGCCCAATGAAGATTGATAAAGAAAAGAATCTTCACCAACCCATGCTCAAGCCAAGAAGAAGATTGCAAGTCTGAAGATTGAAAGTAGAAGACATTTAATATCACAAGCCAAGGGGAAGATTGTAAGGGAATAATTTGTGGCTTGTGTATTAAATCACCTATTGGCGGAATATTTTGAAGGCCTAAGTGATAGAATAGGTGAAAATTAGCTGGGTTATTGTTATATTGGGTCATTGGGCCATTTTGGACATGTTAGGGCCCAATTAGAAAGAGTTTAAGGGGTGTTTAGTGGGCCTGTTTAGCCTAATCCGAAAATTAGGTTAAAGATTTGTTTATCTATATAAACAAATCTTAATACTCATATTAGGGGTTGGCTAGTTGAGAGAGACTAAGGAGGCTTTTCGGTTGTGTCAAGCTTGTGTACCAGACGATTATTTAATCGTGTGCACGATTGGTGATTCGCAGCGTTTTATTTGTTTTAATCGTGTTCTTTATCATTTACTATTTTCATCTTTGTTCTTGAATCAATCAATCGTCGGGATTCCGCACCTTCGATTGATCGTTGATATCGTGTAAGGATCGTTTTGGGACTTACACTAACCATCGAGTAAAAATACTCATCACCCAAATATCCGTTACAAAAACTCAAAAGACGACCAATAGAACTAACTGATCGGGATTTGCAGGTACTAAAACGCAATTCCAAGTCTAAACTTAACAACAAAAAGGCAAAGCCAAAAAACAAAAAGAAAAACAAATAACATTTATAAGTAACTTACCTTTAGGAGTGGATAGACAAATAGAAAGAAACCACATACTCCTACAAAGTATAAAAAAGAGCTCAACATCATCCGAACAGAATACATTTTAAGGTACCTTAAATTGAAGATCTATACTAAAAAGAATTCACAAAAATTAAACAGAGATAGACTTCATACTAAATTAAACATTAGATAAGGCAATTACAAATAAAAAGTTATAAAACGGGAACTACCATTCCTTCAAAATCAACTAACCATCAAAATAATAAAATATCCCATACATATTACTTTTCTACCTACGATTCTCCATAGATTTGCCCTTTCTTTTGTTGTCTTTCATGTTTATCCGTTCTTAAAACAGTTGCTCGCTTCCACCTTCAGGTTTGAGGTCTTCTTGGTATCTACCACTATTTTGTGAACTTATCTCTAAATTTTCGGTTTTCGTCATTTTATAAACTTTTCTACTACTTCACATCATATAATGATCTGCATTCACTATTTCAATGAATCTTTTAAAATTTTCATTTATTTGAACTCAGCCTCAAAATTTCTAAACTTACACAGGTCTAAACTCATTAAACTCAGCCTCAAAATTTGTTTTAGATCTTATGTTATCAGTTTTAGATCTTCACAACAAAACCACATATGGTAAAGAAAAACTCTTAGCTCAATATTTTAACAAACTGTTAGAAGAAAGCACATCACCAAACATTCAAACATGCATAACATAGCATCAAATCAGACAAAGTAAGGACAAAAATATAGGCAAGATAAGCAAAATTAATCGATGATAGAAGAACAGGAAAGACGTCTACATGATAGAAGGAAAAAAACTAAGACATCAAGACAAAAAGCCCTAAAATCAGAAATTGAAGATACCTTACACATAATAGAAGAGAAAATGTGAAGATCGATGGAAATCTGCATAGGTAAACCAAAAATAAGAAGAAACTGAATAAGAGACGACATATATAATAAAAGTATAGCAAAGCTTACTGCTTCTGAAGATCGCAGAGAAGAAAATGCAAGTCGATCCTATATAAAGCAACGGATACCTGCAACAACGAAATTTTAGTGAATAGGAACAAAAAACCTAGGTGAAGTACCAAATCCAGGCATGGATGAGCAGATCTAGAAGCAAACCAACAAAGGAAATAAAGAAAACCATCACTCGCGTAACGTACCGTCGTCGGTATCTCTCGATCTTCCTCTCCATCGGAAAAACAATAGCAATCTTCGATCTTTCGATTTCTTAAATTCTTCAACTGTGATTTAGATAGAATGAGGGATAAGGTAAAAAGGGTGAAAGGCGTAGGGTTTGATCGGATTCTCGATCCGAATCTCTTTACAAACTGGAAGGAAATCGAAAGGGATGGTGAGATGGTAGCGTAGGGTTTGAGGGAGAGAAGAAATGGGCGGTGGCGTGATGGGGCAGAGATAGATATCTCTGTACGTTCAATGCCAACCCTCAAAACACCCTCAAACTTGATCAAAATTACACACATGCCACTCTTTACTATTTGTGCATTAGTGGCTTGTACACCATGTTTTAAAATTTGTACTCCAAGTTGTATTATGTTAATATAGGGTAATATAAAAATATGGTCTTAAACCATCAGGTTTTAAATTTATAAAACGGAATCCACCTAAGGACTATACAACACACGAAAGGCAAGTGTACCTGTCGGGTATAACACAGTATCGGTAAGTACCAGATGTCGATCCTCAGGAAACGGAATGGTGAAAAATAGTTGCTATTTAATAGTTTACGTTTTAGTTTTTATTTGAGCAAAAAGGTATAAGTACTAAAGTAACTAAAAAGTAAATAAATAACTAACTACTGGTTCGATTTCAAAATGAGAATGCGTATCACTTAGGTTCGACTCATCTTGTATGGCTTGAACATACGATTGACTACTTATGACTTGTCACAAAATTGGATAAGACTCCTAAGGCAAGGCTACCTAATCCCTATGGTAAGGTTCACAACCAAGGTTATAGACACACCCTAATGGTTACTTCTATTCGATGGTGATGTACTAGACAATGTCTTTGTTTGCCGTTCACAAGGCCTAGTCCCAACTTATCGGTGACCTGACTTACAACCGTTAGAAGCTGGTATTGGATATAGACAGTCCTGTACTGTGACAACTGCAAATTCCCAAGTTAACTCCGTTAAGTCTTTCCGTTAAAACCGTTAGTTCCGTCAGACAAACTCCGTTAGTCACATTACCAGTAGTAATTAATTAATTAATTAATGCTTACCTAGACCGGATACGTCCACGACCTTTGGTTGATCACCGAACCCGACCATATGTGTTATATGATTATCTGCTTTTCTGCTTTTTACCACTGTGTGAAGTTATGCAACATGCTTAATAAATTCATTGTGAAATTATGTGATTTATCGAGAAAACGTGCTTACCTTACTTAGGATGAAATTTACCCTATTGGAAGCCAGCGAAACTACTGAGCGAAACTATAGTTTCGCCCGGTAGCTAAAGCGCTAGGTCTGCTGGACCAGTTTCGCGTGGCCAGCGAAACTGCCAGCGAAATTGCGGGCGAAACTGGCCCCCTACATATAGAAAACCCAAGCCAACCTTCTCATTTTTACTCACTCCTCACAACCACACACACTTCTGCACTCTCCCTCTCTCAAGACCTCCGACCAGCAAGGACATAGCTCGAACCACAGTGATTCCAACCTCAAATCTCCATCCATTCAAGCATTAGAGATTAACCGTGAGTCACATAAACCTCCTTTATGCAAATTCTTGTATGCTTAACTAAAATGTATGCCTAAAATCCACATGCAATGATTTCTGCTACTGATATGATACTTAGGGATGCTAGACACAACATAAATTCTGTGCCTTGACATGCCAGTATGAAGATCCATGCTAGATTAGGCTATTTATGTGAAAATACATTTTTGACAAATTGATGACTAGAAACCATGTTTTAGGTGTTAAAATTGCTTGTATGATGTTGGTAAACGTTTAGGTATACTAGATATTGAATTGCATGTGATACAGAAGCTGTTAGAAAGATTTTTAGGCGAATTTACGGGTTTTTCTAGCGACTAGCGAAACTGTGCCTTCATCAGGCGAAACTGTGTAGCGAAACTGTGCTTATCTCCTTCTAGCGAAACTAAGTAGCGAAACTATAGTGTCGCTAGGTAAACTGACCAGACCTGTCCGAGCGAATCTGCTGAGCGACATTCCCTGAACGAAAGTTCAAACCAGTTTCGGGCGAAACTAGGCTAGCGAAACTGTGCCAACAGTTTCGAGCGAAACTAGCCTAGCGAAACTGTGTCACCGGGTACTACCTAGCGAAAGTGCTGCCCGTGCACGCAGCGAAACTGCCTAGCGAAACTGCTAGCGAAACTGTGACCAGAATCCAAACTTGTGCAATTTTCTTGAATGTTATGCCATGACTTATTTGAGTATGCTATGATAATACTTGCTTGGACTCCTGATGTATATAAACACTTGTGTATGATCAACCATCGGTGTCGTGTGTCGTTATGTCGTGTCGTATCTTTCCAATGTGCTAGTGTTATGGTCATAGCGGTATAGCTAAAAGTTAAACAACCTAACACCTAAGACCTTAATGTGATTATTAGGTCCTCGTTAACAATCATAACCGGGTTTATTTGAAGAATAAGCTGAGCAACCTAAGGTGAGTTCATTACTATATGTTGTTATGTCCTTTCAGGGATGATAACGCGCAACGGTAAGGTATTTCTTACTAAGTAAACTTTTCCGACCAAATATCATATGTATCATTGAATTGATTGATAAACTAAAAAGTCCTTACATTCGGGCCGTTAATATAGAATAGCTAGGTGATGTTGAGTAGTACTACTGGGGATTGACACCCCCGCCCAGCGGTGCACGGGATGCACCAACCCGACTGGCGGTCGGACTGGGACCAATGTTACCCTACCCTCCGTGGTCTTTCAGGACACGGGAAGGCAAAATCCGTAGGTAATACCTATACATTGTCAGCTTCGGTTGCGAACAATTCAAATGTGCATAACTTAGGCTAGCTACCTACGATATGGAAAACTTACTAGTCTTATGATATTGATTGTGTTTTACCCTTCTTTGATCATAAACTTTTGGTCTACTTGTGACGGGTAGACCGCTTAGTGAACTCACCAGCCTTGGCTGACACTTGATTGTTGAATGCTTTTCAGGTCGCTAGGAGGATCATTGAAGGCACCGGCAGCGGCAGTACTGGACATCCCTTTTTGAATTGAAAACTATGTTTCCAATCAGTTGAATTAAACATTTTGTAAACAATATCTGTAATTCGTTTTATGCTTCCGCTGAATCGTTAATACACTTTGGTCTGTAATAACTGCTCTTTATTTACCTAAATTAAACTCTGTTATGGTTTGGTTGTAACTGAAGTTTGGGATCCTGGTCTGGATCATACCCTCACGCGGTTAAACTCCGTTAGGTGGAAATTGGGGGTGTGACATGTACTGTCCTAGAGTTGTAAAGCTATTGTGATGGATGGATGGTTAACCTAGAAGGTCCTAGACACAACTTAGTAGGGCAAACCCGACCTATCGGTGAAAGCTAACTACAAAGCAGTGAATATGATGACAAATAGCAAAGGAAGAGGAGATTTCTCACTCAAACCCTAAGGGGTGAATAACTATATGAACATTAATGATCTAGCAGTCGTGAACTAACCTAGTTTCACGCGTAAGCCGCGATTACCGTTACTCGGCAATACAATGAAATACCTAACCTAGTTGACCCGCAGACTATGGCTAGGGTTTCCACACTATTAGTCTAGTTCCAAAGTTCAATATAGCATACACATATCATAACCAATAGCTAAACACAACATGTTAACTCAAACATATATCATAAGTAAAAACAATCGCATATTAAACGTTCAAACCATAATCAAGACTCGTCTCGCCTAAGCGATACGAACAATTTAGCCTACTATCATGTTTGTATAGAAATAAATCACAAACAAACTGAAAATCGTAATCAAAACGGATAGAATACCGAAATCGTTGCAAAGGGATGAAATCGGGATGTCGAATCTCTTCGTACGCCCTCTTTTCTTCGTCTCTACTCGAACTCCGAGCTTCTGGATCGTCTTGGTCGTATTTCTAGCAGTCTGGATCTCTAAAAGTCAAACCCGTTCATCCCTAAACACCCCTTTATATGTATAGCCCCAAAATTAGGGTTTTTTTCTTGAAAAAGGGTCGTAACAGGTCGTTTTGGTGTACGGTTCGTTTGGGGACATGTTTGACTTTTTTTGCAATTACCTTCAAACGCTCATAACTTCTTCGTTTTAACTCAGAATTGACCCCCGTTTTCGCCCACATTCATCGTTTTCTATAATCTATCACCTCACATAGGTTTCACCCTCTCATAAGGATGGAAAATAAGGGGTCAAATTCCAAATCTCTTAACTAACGTTTCGGTTATTGCTCGATTCTTGTTCCGGTCATGATCCGTCTTTTGTTTTGGCTCGTTTTCCTTCCCTTTAGAAAGATGAGACCTTCACAAGCAAATAAATGCAAATATAAACTAAAACAAACATAAACTTAAACAAATCAACACGAAAATGTTACGTAACGATCAGGAAATTACAGACAAAACCTATGTGTTTAGCAACACATCAACGATCGTTCTTGATGCAGTTAATCTAAGAAACGAGATAGATATCGAGTTCTTCGCGAAGAAAAGCGAGGCTGCGCAATTCTTATTCAAAAAAAAATATCAAAGCAAAACTGATTGTGCATGAGAAATCCTAAACATTATAAAGACAAGAAAAAGCCTCAAACATACATAATACATTAGGAAATAGATAAACTTCAAATAAAAAAAATCCTTGACTTATATAAATATAAATTAAATAAAAGGGAGCATCAACTTGGTTTCGGTAACCATTTTTACGTTTTAGCCCCATCCGGGTCGTCCTGGGACCGGACTCGGATCATAATCCGGGTTCACGCCATCATCCTAACCCTCTTTAGAATGACTCGTCTGCAAGTAAAATGGATCATCTTCCTTCGAAACAAAAGGTGCAAAATCTGCAACATCAAATGTAGTCGAGGCTTTGTATTGGCCAACTTAAAGGGACCATCAACACGAGGTTGGAGCTTTCCACAACGAGCTTTAGGAAATATGTTTTTACTCAAATGAACCCATACAAGATCTACAATGTTAAAAAACCACCTGCATCTGGTCTGCATTAGCCATTGTTGATACACAATATTGTTATTTGCAATATGGTCACGGACTTGGTTGTGGATATCTTCTTAATTTGTTGGAACGTATCCTCTCCCTTGGCACTGTGGTGTTCTATTTCTGGTAACAGGGTAAGATTTAGCGGAGTGAATGAATTACAACCATAAACAACCATAAACACATTCTACATAATGAAGGCGGCGTTGTTATTGACCACAAATGACTTTCCAGCCCATAGTAGTTTATCAGGTTGGAGTGGAGTGGGCAGGACTACAAACATGCCTGATTTTCAACGAAGATACTCCATCAATACGTGTAACAAATAAAGTTGTATATTGCGGTCATTATCGTTTCTTAAATGAGTCTGATCCGTGGAGAACAAATTTGGAATTTAACAGGAAATCTAAGACAAGAGACGCTCCTAGACAATTTAGTGAAGCTGACATAAAAGCTCAGCTCGATCATCAACCCTATCGTCTACCGGGAAAGCATCTTAATTTTTTATGTCCCTAAGAGAAAGTGGGGAGAGTTCGAGTTTAACAGACCAAACAAAGCATATTTTTTAAACTTGAGTATTGGTATTCTCTGCAGCTGAAGCACAACTTAGATGTAATGCATATCGAGAAAAATGTGTGTGATAGTGTGATGGGTACTCTTCTAATGAATAACAAGACCAAAGACACGACAAAGGCATGTGAGGACTTGAAGAACCTAAACATCCGGAAGACACTGTGGTTGAAATATAACATTCGTGGCAAGTTATGTATGCCCTATCTGAAATACTCATGACAGGCCAGTGGTCGAAAGCTTTTCAGCGAGTTTATAAAAAATGTTAATTAATTGCCAGATGGGTTCGGATCTAATATCAGCACAAGAGTTATAGATAATAATACAAATATTACTTGGTTGAAATCTCATGACTGTCATATTCTCATACAAAGTTTGCTGCTGGTTAGGGTTAGAGGGTTTTTAGAAAAAGATACCTATACACCAATAGTAGATCTTTGTATGTTCTTTAAGCAACTTTGCTCCAGAACACTATTGGTTGAGGATATGAACAAAGAAAAGGATGCAATTATTACAATCTTGTGCCAGTTAGAGTGAAAGGAATATGAAAAAACTATTTTTTTTTGTTAGAAACAAGGCAAGGCCGGAAGGATGTATAGCCGAAGGTTATGTTGAGGAAGAAGCTCTGTTATTTTGTTCGAAGTACCTTTAAGATGTTGAGACTTAGTTAAATCGCCCAGACAGAAACGAGGATGTCGTTGTCGAAAAATAAATCTGTGAATGTTTGAGTCTCTTTGTTGTCCACTTAGTGCAATATCGAACAAAAGTTTCTCTGTAAGCGAAAAACTTAACTTAGAATGGTTTGTCATCAATAGCTGTGAAGAAGTTAGAAACTACATGAAGTAATCTTAAAACTTAACTTTTAACTACTAGTTAAGAATTTTACCCTTCTTTACTTGGTATGTTTTTATAATTAATGTAGTCAATTCAAATCGGAACATCCCCAAGATGATGTTAACAAAATTTCCTAATTGGTTTCTCAAGAAGATAATACATATATAATATACAATTCTATATATTTGTTAGGTAATACATATATATAACACGCATTTCTATACATTTGTTAGGTCTATGTAATGAAAAAATAAAATTCTATCGAGTTCGACTCATAGTTGTATGCTCTTTTTATGGGTGCGTATATAAATGTCTCTACTTACACTGCTTGTATAGTCAACGGTGTTAGGTTTATGATAGTTGATTGTGGTGCAAGACGCACAACGCGGAACTCTGGGGTTTTAGTGGAGGGAATTGATGGTAATAAATATTATGGCCAACTAGAGGAGATTATTGAGCTGTGTTATCCATCTGGGTATTCAATTGTCCTATTTCGATGCAAGTGGTTTGATATCCAAAGTGGAGTTAGATTTAAAAATAATATCACCAGAATCAACAGAACAAAAGAAGAGTATAAAGAAGATCAACTCATTTTTGCTTCACATGCCAAACAAGTGTTCTACATCCAAGAACCTTCTCGAGCAAACCAAAATAATGTTCATTGGTCGTTCGTCGAGTACGTTAATCATCAAAGAATTTGGGATCTACCATTAAACGCTGGTTGTGCCGAGAATGTTGAAGTGTCTGCGGCCGAGAATGTTCAAAATGTTGACAACTCTTCATCTGAAGATCTTGACGTTGTTCACAACAACTCTTCATCTCAAATAAATTTGTTCATCGAATTCAGGCAGTACTTTCCCAAGTAGTTCTGCTATTTAGGACGAGACCGTTGAAGTGTCCGAGGACGAGATTGTTAAGGTGTCCAAGGATGAGATTATGGAAGTGTCTGAGGAGGAATCTGTGAGTGAAAGTAGAGTTGTAATTTCGGAGGGGTCATGATACTGAAGTGTCTGATGGATATGATTGAAAGTAGAGTTGTAATTTTTATTTGTAACTTTATGTTGAAAGTAGAGTGTTGTGATTTTATATTTGTAACTTAATGTTGAAAGTAGAGTTGTTGTAATTTATATTTGTAACTTCATGTTGAAAGTAGAGCTGTTGTAATTTATATTTGTAACTTGATGTTGAAAGTAGAGTTGTTGTAACTTATTATATTTTGTGTAGATATAATTTTTCATCATGATTTCTCTATGGTACTTGTTATTATTTGTCATGACCGATGTGATCGGTTATGGACAGGATGGTGTAGGCCAGGATCCACCGGCCCCGGGTGGCTTTGGTGCGGGTCACAGACACTACGAGGATGGTAAGTCTTATTGTAATTTATATGTTTATTACACTTATTCATTTATTGTAAATATCGTGACTGATTTTTTCTAATTATAACTGTAGCGGCCCGACCTCTTAGGAAAGCACGGGGGAATGCAAAAAACATTGGCCTCCAAAACTTGGTCACCAATAACAAGGGGCCTTTAACTTTAGTTTTTGATCGAGCTGCCACTTTCGATCAACTTGGAAAAACGGAGGCTATTTCAAACAGGAAGCAAGCGTGTATGTGTGGTATAGTATCCTATTTGATAAAGATTCTTGGGATAGTGTTCTAGAAGCCGAACAAAATGCTATGTTCCAGCATCTCAGGGTGATGCAGAAGACTAAAGTTCTCATTCCAGGATAAAATACTATTTTATGATGAAGCTGATAAGTTGTTTTATGTGAATAGAGAGAATGGTTCATACACAAGACATAAAATTATCAGTTTTCAAGATGAACGACCAAATGAAGATGACTTGGATAGATTGTGCTCAATCAACCCTGATAGAGATGATGATGTTAGTGACCGATTCTTAAATACTGCTGTAAGTATGAGGACCAAGCTTGAGTGATGGTGTCCTTAAAGAACTTGTGTACAACCAAAGGTGGTGGTGGTGGTGGTGTTCTTGCAAGTAATAAAACAAAAGGTGGTGATGGTGGTGGTGGTGATGGTGGTGGTGGTGATGGTGGTGGTGGTCAGGTGAGTTGTAATGTGAAGATGAAATAAACATAGGATTATAAGTTATTTTTTAATTAAGAGGTTTAAGATAAGATAATCATAAGAAAAAAAAAACAGTCTTCAGGGCATATGTCTGCGCGCCTGCAGACATAACCTTCCCTGAAGATGTTTTAAGCAAAAACAAACAGCCCCTAAATGTTAATAATTTCACCCGTTCAAACTAAAACTTGTATGCAATTATATGTGTGTATGTAAAATGACCCGTTTTACTCGAAACTTGTATGTTTGTATATGTATGGTATTAGTTTGTCTTTTTTAGTAGAATTGGTAAAGTTAGTAGTTATGTAACGTTAGTAAGTATTCAGATGTTAGATGTTACTATTTGTTAAATATTAGTAGCTTGACCTGTTTGACCTGAAACTTGTATGCATTTATATGTATGTATGTATGTAAAATGACCCGTTCGACTCGAAACTTGTATATTTGTATATGTATTTCTTGGTAGAATTGGTAAATGTTAGTAGATATGTAACGTTAGTAAGTCTTTAGATGTTAGTATTTGTTAAATGTTAGTAGCCTGACCTAGTTAACCAGAAACTTGTATACATGTATATGTATGTATGTATGTATGTATGTATGTATGTATGTATGTATGTATGTATGTATGTATGTATGTATGTATGTATGTATGTATGTATGTATGTATGTATGTATGTAAAATGACTCGTTTGACTAGAAACTTATATGTTTGTATATGTATGGTATAAGTTTGGTATTTCTTGGTAGAATTGGTAAATTATAGTAGATATGTAATGTTAGTAAGTATTTAGATGTTAGTATATGTAAATGTTAGTAGCTTGACCCGTTTGACCCGGAACTTGTATGCATTTATATGTATGTATGTAAAATGATCCATTTGACACTAAACTTGTATGCTTGTATATGTATGGTATTAGTTATAGGTAAATGTTAGTAGAATTGGTAAATGTTAATTAGTTGTATATTTGTATATATATGTTTGGTATTAGTTTGATAAATGTTAGTAAGTAGTTATAATGTTAGTATTTGTATGTTTGTAAAATGACCCGTTTGATCGAAACTTGTATGTTTGTATATGTATGGCATTAGTTTGGTAAATGTTAGTAAAATAGTTATGATGTTAGTATTTGTATGTTTGTAAAATGACCCGTAAACTTGTATATTTGTAATATTTTGTAGGAAAAAATCACAAGTCTGTGTCAAAATCCAATCTTTCGAGCTCAACTCTCCAAGATGACGGGCATTGATATTGGAACACAAAATGTAGACAACGAAGAAGACGATGAGGGGAACGAAAACGATGAAAATGAAGACGACAATGAATGATGGGTCCTCATACTTAAGTATCAAGTTTTATGGTTCTAATTGTTAGTTTGTATTTGAACCAATTGAAGTTGTCAAACGTCTAGGTAACTACTACGGTTATGTAAATTTTGATTATGTTTTTAATGGTTCGCATATGTACGTAATATTTGTGGGAATCTGCAGTTTTGGTACTGTCTGTATTTGACAAACTGTAAACATATAAAAATACGGAAAAAATACGTTTTTGCAGTTCAGGAGCAATAGCAGCGACACTCACACCAATAGCCACAAACATTTAGCAGCGACATACGACGCCATTAATAGCATTAGCGGCGACGCCCTTCGCCACTAAAGACTCATTTTTTTTGTAGCGGTGATGTAAATTGCCATTAAAAATGTCGACCCTAACAAAGACATTTTTTTTAACGATAGAATTTGAATTAATCACCAA
>JBCNJP010000023.1:8962274-8981921 GCA_039602395.1 Deinandra increscens subsp. villosa
GTTTGAAGCGTTTGTCGATACAAATGACATTGATATGTGGTTATCTTTCACTGAGCAATATGTTTACCCTAAAGATGAAACTGGTGAACCTATTCTTCAAAGAAAAATGTCATCTGAACAAAAGAAAGCTTATCAAGCTGAGAAAAAGGCGTATGGTACTTTAACGATGGCATTGCCTAAAGAGTTACTTCATCAATTTGCTGGTAACTACACATCAAAAAGTCTATGGGATGCTTTGGAAAAACGATGTGAAGGCAATGATCAATACAAGAAAAGTCGACAAAAGGTTTTGAAGAAAGAGTTTGATAGTTTTAAGCATTATCAAAATGAAATGATTCCCAATTTGATTGCAAGATTCGCTCATCTGATGAGTGAAATGCGGTTGGTGAATCTTACTAAAGAAGAACCTAATATGAAAGAAAAGATTTTGGAAGTTATGCCTGAAAAATGGGAGAATTATGTGATGATGATTACTCACGATAAGGATTTTTCAGGATTGTCTTTCAATGATTTGATTCAAAGAATTCAGGAGATATGGAGTTAATGGTGAATAAATCACTTCCTACACAAATTCAGAATCCTGCAGTGTATCATGGTGAAAATGACTCTACAATGAATGTTGGGAAGTCTAATATTCTTAGTTCTGCTCCTCCTACAACATTTCTGGCAGGTAAATCTGAAATTTCAAGTTATTCTTCTGCTGGTTGTACTGTGTCAATTCCAAGTTCTTCGACTCAAAGTGCATTGTCTGTTCAAACTGTCGATGATTATAATGCGTTGATGTCTGCATTAGTATCTTCATACTTTGGTGTTATCACTGGTGCTGTGAGTAATGCTGAGTTAGCAAATGAAGACTACGATCAGATTGATTATGATCATTTAGAGGAAATGGATTTAAACTGGCAATATGCTATGTTGGTTCGTAGAACAAAGAAATATTTCAATAGAACTGGTAAGAAGAAACTGAATCAGGAAGGGAAGATTGGATTGGACAAGTCTAAGGTGAAATGTTATAAGTGTTCAGTTTATAGTCACTTTGCTCGAGAATGTCCAAGTTCTGCGGATATAATAAATTGAAGACTGGTCAACATGCACATTAAGTTTTTCATCCATCAAATGAAGCTGAAAAGGTTGAGAAGAAATCTGCTACTCTTTCTCATGATTGGACTAATACATTTGTGCACTTAAATGAATTTGCTTGGAATGCAGATTCAGCAGTTAAAAAGAATCATACTCCAATCTCAATTGCTTTAACTGTTCAACATGCTGATGATGACAACTTTTTAACTGAGTCTGATTCTTCTTCAAGTGTATCTTTGGTTCAAGAAGCATTACCTAAAGTTTCTACAAGTTCAAAGGTTGACAAGTTTGAATGTCTTAAATGTAAAAGATTGCTTCAGCAGGTTGCAGGTTTTGAACAAAGATGTCAACTATCAACTGAAGAAATTGCGGTGCTCAAGAAAGAGGTGGAAGATTTTCAAACGAAGTATTATGAATTAGTTCATGTTCATGACGATGTTTTGAAAGAAAAGGCTCAATTGGCCGGAGAGTGTGTGAAGGCTAAAGCTGAAGCTTTAGACGCAGCTCAAGATTTTGAGAATTTGTTTGAAAAAAGTTATCCAGTTCAGCAAAAATATGAGGCAGCTACTACTCTTATTGCTACAACTGCTGTTACTGTTGAAAAGCTTCAAAATAAAATATCTATGCTTCAAGATAAGAATGTTATGTACAGAGACAAGAATGAAGTATTAACTAAGGATGTTGAGATATATAAGCAGAAGCGTGAAAGTGTTCTTCAAGAATTGTTTGCAGAATGTGAGATCAGGAAGTTACAAACTTATGAGTATGATGATCTCAATGCAAAATTTATCAAATCACAAAAGGAGGTGTTTGAGGCTCAACAACAGATCAATAATTTGAAATTGGAAATTTTAGAGCTAAAAAGACAAGTGAAGAATTGCAATTTGTCTCCGACATTGCTAAATTTTTTATAGAAGCAGGATCAGAGTTCAGAAAGTTCTAAAAAAGAGGATGTTCACTCGGTTCCTCAACCAGTGGATTTAATTGAAGTCACTTCTGCTCCGCTTGATCCTAAGGCTGAAGGGCATGATTATTCAAAATTTGCCACTCCACCCAAGAAGTCCAAGTCTACGTCTAAAAAGAAGGAGAAACCTTTGGGTGAAGCTCCAAAATTTGTTTCAAAGTCTATGCTTCTTGAAAATGAAAAGGTTTTTTATAAGGTTGCTTCAAGTTCTTCATCCGCAACTGAAGAAGAAAAAGGGTTAATTGAGAAGAACAAGCTGAAAGATATCAAAGAAAAATTCACTAGTGACGCTAAGTCAAGAGTTGCTTCGGTTTCTTCGTTCAATTTTTCAAAGACTCAAGGATTCAAACATAAAGCTTTGGGTTACGAAGTGAACGAAGCACTGGTTCAAGCAAAGAAATCAGTGAAGGCTGAGAAGGCTTCTAAGGCAAAAGTTGCAAAGATATCACCATCTCAGAAGGAATTTTCTTATTATTCTGAAAGTTCTTCATCTTTAAGGAGTCCATCTCCTAGGTATGATTCATTAGATGGTTTCTTTGATAACTTTCATTCTGAACATTCATCTGATTCTCAAAAATCAAAACAGTTTTCAAACAATTTTAGAGAAAGACTTTGTTATGTATGTCGTCAACCGGGTTATCTAGCTGCTGATTGTCCGACGACTGCATATATCCACAAAACTGCCAAATATGTGGATAACGAAGGTCAAATTTGCGATGAACCATGGTCCCCAAAGATTAAATCAACTTGTAAATCGTCTTGGTCTAAATCGAGTACGTCGGATGAATCTGATTCCGGTTCTGATAAAAAATTAAAACTTTTACAAATTTGGAAACCAAAAGTTGTTTCCAAGGTCAACAAGGACTTTGTGGAAGACACCAGGCGACCCGACGCTGTTGAATCGGGTCGATCCCAAAGCAACTAATGGTTTATTTGGTGTCACGCAGGTGTTTCAGGAAGACCTTTCGGTGATTGCATAATTACTGATTGTGAAATATCTGTTTTAATTAAATTTAATTTCAAAATCAATTTTGTTTTCCAAAGGCTAAACTGAGAGTATTTGTGTTGGTTGATCAATTTTTCTTGGTTTTTCACTCCGTCTCATTCTGAGGGGGAGTTTGTTTTTGCCAAACTACAAAAATAGTGTGTTGTTTTTTCAAATAGTAAAAATGAAAATCTATAAATAGAGTTGTCATTTTTAGGGGGAGAAATTTGAAAAAGACAAAAACATTTGAGAAAAAGACAAAAACATTTGAAAAATGCAAAAAGCCAAAAACATTGAAAAATAAGAATTTGTATCCGACATGATTGGGAAATGATGGTACATTGGCTGACATTGTCTGACTCATGGATAAAGTAAGTGAAAAAGCCATAAGACCTTTTGATCGATGTGCAAGGTAGGCTCGGCAAATCAGAAAGTATACAAATGTGATATACACTAAATCTGATGCTTGACCTAGTGGACAACATCTTGATGCATATCTCATTATATATCAAGAAAATGATATGTGAAAAATAAAATGAGAAGTCACTGTGTATACATGTGTTCATTTTGCAAAGATTTAAACTTGTTTGATTTTCTTTATTTTGTCAAACGATCGGACTTTCTCTGCGTATCGTAAGATCGACTTGATCGTTGTTCGTTTGACGTTCTGCTTTATTTTCTTTGGTGTTTCGTATAACTCATCGCACTTTCTCTGCGTGTACGGGAGTACCGACCTGATTGTTGTTGAGTTATACAATTTCAACTTGTTTTATTTTCTTATTTTGTTAAATCCGAGGCCTTATCTGCGTATCGAAAGATCGACCTTAAGGTAGACGATTTAACGTTCTTATTTCTTTTTGCATGGAACACAGTTGACTATATCATGAATAAAATCATTATGTGATTAAAATCACAAATGAAATTACAAAATGTGATAAGCAAAGCATATCTGAGTTTGTTTGATAGTGTGGGATACACTGGTCAATGCAAATGTAATCAATATCTTAACATATCCAGATGTTATGAGTATGATTCTGCCAGAGTTTAAAGTTGGACAAATTATATCTGCAATTGACATGGCTTATGTGCTTCAATAATTGAAATTGAAATGTAGTTCAGCATGTTATGACCAATATGATCCCAAGTTGTGATCTTTCTCACAAAAGACAAAAATAGTGTCTGATTCTGTATTGCATTTACATTTCTTTTCAGAAAATACCAAAAAGATTTTAGGTGTGTTTTTTAATATAAAGTTTCTAAAAGCCAAAAAGATTTTGTTTCTTATTTGTTTTCGATTGATCAACACGAAATACAAAATCAATTTCTAAAATCAAAATATCTTGGAGTCTCGAAGAGACATTTTGCACCAAGATTATTTATGTTGGCAGGTTTCTATGTGGGAAATGAACATCACATTTTCAAGTCTTCTGAAGATTGTCGATAAAAAGATTACACACGATGCAATATCAAGTATTCAAGATTGATCTCATCGTCAAGATCGAGGAAGAATTTGATTGATGATACAAGATACAAGTTTGTATAAAGGAGATGATACTGCACATGCCGAGGGGGAGTTTGTTGATACATAGTCCTGATCGTCATGTGAAGTATCGAATACAAGATGAATCACATAAGACTGCTGAGGTCCGAACTCAGGCCGAACCTGAAGTTCGGACATGGCCGAACGTTGGGCCGAACCTCAGGTTTGGACCAGCGGGTTTAGCTTTGTATAAATATGTTATCTTGTGTAGAATTCACAAGCCTGAGTGTCATATCTTCTTTGTGTACTTTGTGGTCATCTCTGTGGTTAATACAAGTCATTTGTATTTACTCTCTGTGTTTTACTCGTTTATATTGATTTCATTACGACTAAGTAGAAGATCCACACGCTCAAGCAATTTCAAAATTAACTCAATGCCTCCCGAGGAAATGAAAATCAAATACATCTGCAACAATAAAAACAACACAAATTAAACAAAATCCTAGAATTGACTTAATCAAATCAACAATTAAACAAAAGTTGTACCAATCTGAAGACTTGCATCAGTACTTTTAGTCAGAGTATAGAAACATATGGCAAAGTTCAGTACATAAACATATGGCATAGATAGACCATTTCAACTCGATGAAACATAACAACACAAATTTCATTTGTATCAGCTGAGGATTAAAATTCAAACAAACCATAAAACAACACAAATTTCATTTATATCACATGGGGATTAAAAATTCTAGCAAACCATAAAATAAACCCATTAAATCAACAAAAAGTAACTTTTAGTATCATACTCATCATAATCAAGAACACCATTAAGATATTCCTCATCACTACTGTTTTTATCTAGTATAAAGATATGAAAAATTCAAAACCATAAATGGACTTATGAACACAATAGGAGTACACAATACTCCAAAAACAAAAGAAAAAAGTATCTAAGTGCAGTTTATATATACGTCGATTGTCCCTAGCAAGTTATGACATATTTTTCTACAACTTGAATATGTACCAAGCATGCCCAACATCATGTATATCAACAAAATCACAATCTTTAACTTTGAACTAACCTTGATCTGGTTTGAACTATCTTCTTTCTCGAAAAATTGCAAACTATATGTGATTGCGGCCAAAGATTCAACATTCTTACCATCCTGTAGGTAATACAACAATCCAAGTTTAGTTCAAACTTCATATAACATCATGTTCAGGTAAGCATATGTAAACACATGGATGATTTACTTGTCCTTGATAACCAAACCATAAGGATGCCATATAGCATCATGTTCAGGTAAGCATATGTAAACACATGGTGATTTACTTGCCCCCAAACCATAAGGATGCCGAATAATGGAAACAATTTGACACTATGATAAATCAAGTAAATAAAAAGCATATTTAAGCAACAAAAAAACTCCATATAATCTTCAGTAGTCTTCCATCATAACTGCACATAATACTGAATAAAAAACTTATATGAGCTACCATTTAAATTTATCAAGACAACAAAGATAGTAAAAAAAGCAGGGAAACAAACAGAAAACCACTGGAACTTTGAATGCAAAATGAATCTCCTTTAAACTTCAATTTTGGAGATTTTAAGCCTTGCTAAGCTAATTTGTTAGGTAAAGCAACAATAGAATAACATTAGCTAAAGCAAAAATAGAATAACATGTTCATTGAATATACAGTTTGAAACGAATAACAAAATGTGAAGAATACTCCCCAATAGCCATGCCTATCAAACCTGTTTTAGTGAACGATGAGTAGATTATAAGTTAAATAAGATCACCAGAAGGTTATCGTATTTCCTAACCATAAAAGTCATAACAAACTTATTTTGTAGACTATTAAACTGGATACTTCCTCTAGTGAGTATGATGGTGGGGAGCAGTACGTCAACTAATTAAACAAAACGAAACCAAATGAAACCAAACCTTCATTAAACAAATTACCAATAAGAAATAGAGAACATATATTACATTAAAACTGATCATAGCGGCACACATGAACCTGTCAAAATTTAAATTACTATTATGAGCTACTAAAAAATTCAGTTTTTGTATGAAAGAACATTAAAATATGCTAGTTTCAACCCAATCCAACCTGTTTAGATATCTGTTAACTGAAATCCAACCTAAAACTTGTTATCACACTAAACAGAAATGTAAAAAATATAGAATTTTAAAAATTACCTTTTGTATAAATGAATCTGAGCATGCACTTGGGTAGCCTTAATGAAAATTTTAAATATCTCAGTAGCCTCCATATATATTATCCCATTTAAATATCTCGGTAAAGCATTGACCTATTCCCCTTTTAGCTGTCTTTTTCATTTGACCGTTTGAGATAAAACTCAACCTAAATTGACCAATTTATAAGTAAATGGGTCAAAACTGCCACCTATATAGTGCATAGGGAAAAGAAACATATCAACCAGCTTCCCTCTTATATATTTCAATGTCATTTGCTGTTATTAAGCAGAATATCACGCCTGTAGATTAATCATTTGCTGTTTCAACTAACTAAAAGCATATTTTCACTAAGTAGACATAAAACATAAACAATCAGATTTACCAGTGCATTCGAAAGCATGGAAACTAGGGCTGTAAACGAGCCGAGTCGAGCCGAGCCAGGGTAAGCTCGGGCTCGGCTCATTTAGAAACCGAGCCGAGCCGAGCCAGCTCGTTTATTTTAACGAGCTAAAATATTGAGCTCAAGCTCGGCTCGTTAAAAGTCGAGCCGAGCCGAGCCGGCTCGTCGAGCCAGCTAGTTTATTTTTTAAAATTTATATTATTTACACATATTGATATATAACATGACTAAAACATAATTTTTGACATACTCGTAATGAAAATTTTAAAATTCGATTTTTATTTATTTATTTTTCAATAAAAACAAATATTTCTTACTGAAAAGTATCATATCAGTTTATATTTTATTTTAATTTAATATTTTATTAATTAAAATACTATAGGAAACTTAGTAATTAACTTAAAAGTTATATTATAAATAATAAACTCATAATTTTCGGTTATATATATGTATATATAATAAAAACTGAGCTTAAATTTAAACGAGCCAAGCGAGCGAGGCAACGAGCTAACTAACGAGCGAGCCACGAGCCGAGCTGACCTTGGCTCGGGCTCGGCTCGTTTAGAAACCGAGTCGAGCTGGCTCGGCTCATTTATAATCGAGCTGATTTTCGAGCAAGCTAATTTCGAGTTTTTTCCGAGCGAGCTTCGAGCGAGCCACGAACTACGAGTTTTTTGAACAGCCCTAATGGAAACTGATTCAAACCCTAAATTTGTATAGACAATGTTTTGTATACACCTGCCCCTGCCCATGTTGCCGCTTCACCTTACCATCCCCTCATGTTGCCTTTGCCCCACTAAAAGAATACATAAATTAGAACCATTCTTTCTTTTTATACCATGGCAATTGAAAGTAAAACATGAAATGGAATAGTAGCACCATAATCACTTTCAGACATATAAGTACAAAAATTAAGCTGGCTATAATCAATTTCTTTTTATACCGTTGCTAATTATATTTTTGCATCAAATTTTAACAAACTTGAACTCTATTATATGTTTAAACCATCTTTATTGTTCAACTTCTTACATTAGAAAAAAATCCTACACTGCAACTCAAATCCCCCAAACCCAGATTCTTAACCAAAATCTATAATATTGGTTTTCTATGTATGAAAGTTTAATGGTGTACTAACTCAAAATTATATGCATTTAGTACTAAACTAAATCAATCTTACATGATGACGGAATACCATTAGAGAAGAATACAGAACATAGACAAAATTTCAGGGAAGGGCATGTTTAAGGTCTATACGCATGTCACTTCTTCTGTTCGCAGCGTCTTTCTAACTTCCATTGTTACATTCCCTATTGATAAACTTAAACAAATAAACAACATTCAAGTTATAAATAAATACAACCAAGCAGATTATGTAAATAAGAAGCTAAGGCAAAACATTTGTCTTTGCAACTTGATTATAATCACAAACACCGCCATGAATACATATTTTTCTCCAAATTTTCTTTTTTCATGATACAAAACTGAAATGAATACCTCATATGAGTTGTAACTCTGCACAAGCTGGAAGAACACCAGCAAGATACACTTTGGTAGTAAAAGCAGACAGAGAATGGGAGAAGCCTAATAAACAAAGAATCAAAATTAATGGAACTCATTCTAAACACTTTTGAAAAAAAAAACAACTGAGGCATAAAACACAAAATAACCAAATTCGTACCTACCTTTTTTCAGCGACATGAACATCGACACACACTTAGATAATCAGCGAAATCGGGTGAGAGCCAAGAAACACTTGAAAGAGAGAAGAATGTATGGATGGAAAGAGAGACAAACATACTGTAAAGCAAAGAAATTTGTTCCAAGTGATATTGTTGTTTCTTCAAGTGTTTTTTTGTTATACTTATCGTTTTTGAATTTCAAACCTGCAAATTTAGCACAAAAATAGATGACATCTTTGCAAATCAAATTGAATAGTTGTTCTATTAAGATCAGTTATGAGTAATAACCTGATATCAGTATAATGGATGGAATTTCGAAGCGAAAAATCTGAATCTGCTTTAGTAATCAACAAAACCACAATAAGAAATGGAAGAACAACTTGATTTATCAAAGGAGAAGGGAAGAAGAAAAACCATATGACACTCGATGATGAATTACCGTTTGAATCAGTGGTAATAGTGAAACACCACTGTTTGGTAATCAAGAAGATAGAAGGCACGAAAATGGATTGGAAGTTGACAATTAGGGTTTACCTTGCAAATGAAACAACGAACACGGAGCTAAGATTTTTGAAGGCAATCCCATGCCTTCTCCCGATAAAACAATCGCATGCGGCCATTCCTTCTAGATAAAGCGATCTTCACGCCTGCTCCTACGCGTGCTTTGATTAACATCCAATTTGAATACTTGCGTGAATCGAGGAGATAGCGGCCTAATAGAATTGAATATCAGTATCTTGCCCAACCGAGTGCTAAAGATGAAGCGGTCATCGAGAGCAAAAGGGCTTGGATTGCTATTTTACGAAAATACCCTTGTTCTTTATGATTTTAAATTGTGGAATTGGCTCTAAATGTGATGCTTAAAATATTTGTACATTTTGCATAATTCATCGTACGCGTCTTAAGGATTAAGCATTTTTCATGACGAAAATGCCCTTTAAGGCAATATGTATTATATATAGTAATATATATATATATATATATAGAGAGAGAGAGAGAGGATCATTTGAGAAAACCATTTTGATTTGAGAACTAAAAAGAACTAATTTGAGCCACAAGTTTATTTACATGTATCCCCCCTCCCATGAATTGTAGTGGTCCCCCCCCCTCCCCTGAAATTTGTGGTTGAGATTTAGTTCTCAAAAGTTCTCAAAAGAAAAAGTTCTCATTTGAACCATTTTGAGAACCATTTTGATTTGAGAACAAAAAAGAACTAATACGAGCCACAAGTTTATTTACATGTATCCCCCCTCCCATGAATTGTAGTGGTCCCCCCCTGAAATTTGTGGTTGAGATTTAGTTCTCAAAAATTCTCAAAAGAAAAAGTTCTCATTTGAGGGAATATATATATCCATATATATATATAATATATATATATATATATATATATATATATATATATATATGGGTAAGGTTCATTGTAGACACCATCATAAGTGTAGACAGATAGACACCCTATTTCACATGTGAAATTACTCTATTTTGCATGTGAAATTAAAAAAAAACTCTTTTTTTAGATTTTATGTAAATAAATAAATAAAATCTAAGATAAATAATGAGAATTGTGAAAAATTTAATTCATGATTGATTACGTAATGAAATCTATAATGCACATGGCTTGATTTTGGAAAAAATAGTAAAATGAAAGGATCAGAATGAGTGTGCGTAATCTGCATCATTCATTAATTAAATTTTTCATAATTCTCATTGTTTATCTTATATTTTATTTATTTATTTACATTGAATTTTAAAAACAAATTTTTAATTGAATTTCACATGCGAAATAGAGCAATTTCACAAGCGAGATAGGGTGTCTACCTGTCTACACTTATGGGGTGTCTACAATGAACTTTTCAATATATATATATATATATATATATATATATATATATATATATAATATATTAGGGAGAGGATCATTTGAGAACCATTTTGATTTGAGAACTAAAAAGAACTAATTTGAGCCACAAGTTTATTTACATGTATCCCCCCTCCCATGAATTGTAGTGGTCTCCCCCTGAAATTTGTGGTTGAGATTTAGTTCTCAAAAGTTCTCAAAAGAAAAAGTTCTCATTTGAGGGAATATATATATATATATATATAGGGTGAGGTTCATTGTAGACACTCTCATAAGTGTATACAGATAGACACCCTATTTCACATGTGAAATTACTCTATTTCGCATGTGAAATTCAATAAAAATAACTTTTTTTTAGATTTTATGTAAATAAATAAATAAAATCTAAGATAAATAATGAGAATTGTGAAAAATTTAATCCATGAATGATTACGTAATCAAATCTATAATGTACATGGCTTAATTTTGGAAAAAATAGTAAAATGAAAGGATCAGAATGAGTGTGCGTAATCTGCATCATTCATTAATTAAATTTTTCACAATTCTCATTGTTTATCTTAGATTTTATTTATTTATTTACATAAAATCTATAAAAAATAATTTAATTGAATTTCACATGCGAAATAGGGTGTCTACCTGTCTACACTTATGGGGTTGTCTACAATGAACTTTTCACTATGTATATATATATATATATATATATATATATATATATATATATATATAGGGTTAGGTTCAAATGAAAACTTTTTATTTTGAGAACTTTTGAGAACTAAATCTCAACCACACATTTCAGGGGGACCACTACAATTCATGGGAGGGGGATACATGTAATATACATGTGGCTCAAATTAGTTCTTTTTAGTTCTCAAACCAAATTGGTTCTCAAATGATCCTCTCCCAAATTGGTTTTCAAATATTCATTATACATAAATAACAGAATCTAAATACGAAACAAGGCTTCGTCCGTGCAGGTTCGAACTCTTCTCTTGCTAATGAATATCCCACACCTCACATGACAAACTTTTCCTATTTTTCTTAAAAAGGCCTTTGATAACGACTATATGTTAAATATAATCAATATAAATACTATACATGCACATAATCAACTAGCATACAAACAAGTCATGAAACTCATGGGATGACTAATTTGAATATGGGATGAGCAATTTGAAGATGTACGAAAGAAAAAAAAACTTTATAAGATTTTCTTCATACATTTTGTAAATTAGGCGTTAAGGTGTAAATGAACTAACATTCAACATATATAGTATAAACTAACATTCAACATATATAGAAGACACGTGAACATTGTTAGTATTTTAGTGTAATTGGGTTAACTATGGATCGATTTGTCCTCTAGCTTAAATTGATCGGGTTCGGTGGTGCGAGGTAGTGCACACTCGTATCGATGGAGTTAGCGGGGGTTCGGGGGCGGCAGCCCCCGATAGCGGGGTCCAAGGGGCGGCAGCCGAAAAATCTCTTTATTAAAACTTGAGGGACTGGTAGTGTAAATTGGGTATATGCAGTTATCGAAAAACTGTATATACGCTCCTGTTGTTGAAAACTGATCGATTACTTCATCTTCTAAAGATTCTCTGGTTCGATTTCTCATTCAAAAATTCGAAATATTCATGGGTCGTTTCCAGATCGTATCCGATTGATATTTACGAGTGAACCCTCGAAATATTCAATCCGAAAGTGATAACACGCTTTCTGGAATATCCAAGCAATCGAAGATCTAACAAACATAGTCGTGGCTTTCCCTACATGGTTGGTGGCAGTGATTGAACCTATTCTTTGGCGAGGGTAATACATATGAGGTAATAATCTACTTGACCATTATGCTCGAAGTGGTAGCGTCGCATGATATATGGTTTTGGCATGTGGTTTTTGAAATTGTCGATTTAAATAAGGACATCAAATTTCTTGACACCACCTCAGCCCCCCTTCAGTGAGAACCGTGCATCCATCGCAAATCAACCATCACAACTCCACCACCTTTTCCTCTTGATCAAGTTCTTGAATTTGGAGTGTTCAGTCGTCTCCTTGGAGTCTCTCCATTATCCATAAAGATTCATCACCTAGCCTAGTGTTAGAGGTAATCGTCTAAGCATTCTATTAGTCATTTTGATCATCCAAGTGTTCACCCCAGTCTTATATTAAATCTATTTCCTAAGACTGGTTTTGTGAAACAAAAAGGGTTCTAAACTATGATCCATAAAGGTTTAATGAAATAAACCTATGTTTTCTACGGTAGTGTGATTCTAAATTGATATTAGGAATGCTATACATGTTATTTGCATGAAACTATGAATCAATGTTGCAAAAGACGCTAGGCGGTACCTAGGCGGTCGACTAGGGAATTAGGATTAATCGGCCTAGGCGGGGATTAATCGGGGATTAATCGGTCCTAGTAAATTACAAAGATTTATAGATTTTCTAGAGATTATATATTGTAATATGTCAAAATACTAAAAACACTTCAAAAACTAGTAGTAATAAAGACTTCTAATATAAATATATAAGTGAAAAAAAGAATTTTTTTTTTTTTTAATTTAACCCGATTAATCCCCGCCTGGCCGCCTAAAACCCGCCTAAAACCCGCCTAGCCGCCTAGCGCCTAGCCGACTTTGACCGACTTTGACCGACTTCGACCGACTTTGACCGATTTTGACCGATTTTGACCCAGGGCGCCTAGACAGCCCGCCTAGCAAAAAAGCACTACGGACGATGCCCGCATAGCGCCTAGGCGCCGATTAATCGGCCGCCTGGACCGCTTTTTACAACCCTGCTATGAATGTATAAAGTGGTTTATGAGAAACATCAAACTGTTGTAGAACACATAATAACTCGAGCAAAATTGATCAAAACAAGTCGATTTTTCTTTCTAGAATTAAGTTCAAAGAGTTTTCTTTCCAAACCAAGTGTTTCATCAATTTTCATTGAGATTTATATCTCAAAGACAATTAACAAAATAAGTTTTCAAAATTGCCATTTTTGTGGAATGTTAGTCTCACTTTCACAAGTCATAATTTAACAAAACAAACCCAAATGGAGCAAAACATTTGGCAAAAATGTAGTGTTTTGAGTTAGCTTTACGATTTGTATGATTTGGGAAATTTTCATTGAGGTAGCTTTAAAATTTGTATGATTTGGTAAATCAAGACCCAAAGTCAACTCAAATTTCTGACAGATTCTGAAAATGATTTCAGAATTTGGTTTATGCTTTATGTTTCACATATGAATTGTAAGGCATGCTATATGAGTTTATGTGAACTAAATATGATATATTATGTAACATGTAATAATGTCATACATGCTTGAATGAATCATAGATAAGTATCTAGAAACACATGATTTCATGACTTACAAAAACCCTAGTACGATTTTATCTGAACATCACATGATTTCATGACTTAGGGAACCCCTGGTACGATTTTATCTGAACATCTGAAATAATGCATGATGTATTACATGTTGCCCATGGAAACTTAATCTTTGATTAACATGAAATGTGTTAGTAGATCCATTCTAGAAAATACTATGATTATACATATAAATGAACAAGTTTTCGTATTTATATGTTTATTACGTACACATAGCTAGTATTAATGAAACATACGACATGTCGATTTATATTATGGAATGATATTAAGTAAATTTATATACTTAAATTGCATGTTGCCTCAGAATAGTATCTTACATGAAATCATTGTTAAACATGATATATAGAATATGTAATATTATATGTTATTTGACGCCGGTGATCCTAAACGTAAAGTTTTGTAGAAATATGAAACCCTTCGGTTAAATGTGCAATCTCCGAATAATTTTGATTACATCATGTGTTCGTTTAGAAATATGAAACCCTCATGTTTCCCTATCAGGCATACCCTGCTTATTTACCTGCATATGATTTAAAATACGCCAACAATAAAAGTTCTTGAAGAGCCGTAGCTAGTGACTTCTGATATCAATTTTTAAAGCAACATGCGTGCATATATTATGTAAATTGTGTTCGCTAAAGGTCAAGTCTCAGTCAAGAAAGTCCGGGTGTGTGCCTCCGTGCCCCCTTCATGCTCACAACATATATGACTCATCAACCCTAAGAATATAGTTAAAGTTACTAGTAGATATGTCGCTCTCCTACCCCCTTAATCAGCTCTTAAGTCAACTATATATGCCTCGAGGTCCGTTTCTAGAACCTTAGTAACCAGTTAACTCCCTAAGGACTATTAAACGAAAGCATAATATAGCACAATTTTTATGATAATAACATTTGACATAAACTCATATACAACCCCAAAATAATTTAGTCAAATCAAGGGAAGAAGATGAAACTCACAGATAGCAATCAGTGAAGTCAACACTTGAAAGTAGGCTAACAACTTGAACCAACACCTATTAATTTAGGCTTATATATTTACAATCAGATGCTAAATAGATAATCGTATATCTTAGACTTAACGCACGCGTGAATACATCAATACCCGGATATGCCATGTTTGACCAACTTTGACCATACGAGTATCTTGGGTTTACCACTAGAGACTTACATCCCATCCGGTGTGACATATTAGCCCCCAATCCCTTACCATGATCTTATAATAGATCTGGTCCAAAGTCTCTAGTCAATAGCATGTGTATCAGTTGTATGCCAAAATGTATAATATGACATTGAACACTAATATGACCATATAACCTATAGTCAATACGGTTGTATGTCCAATGTTTAGATTATCTATAGTCTGTCGAGCCGCGATACGGCTGTATACTCAGTAAACTGATATGGCCAGATGTATGAATACGAGCGTATTTTACTTGTCAGCCGTCTTTCACATTTCATCAACCCCACAATACTACTGTATTCCCATATATGAATATGGTCGCATTGCTCGTTTGGACAGTTTATCGTTGGTTATCTGTCATTACAAGTTGGTTTTAACTCATGTTTTCATCACCACACATCATATTCAGCATATAGGAGTCCATTTCATATCAGGAGCAAACTTAAATGTCACACCCCGCCCCACCGCACCCTACCAGGTGCAAGGGAGAGGGTGTGGGACCGGCTGTCCGTATCAGATATCGCGAAAGCATACAGATAGATGATATGCATAGGTAAAAGATGGTCAAAATTACGCACAAACAGTCCATACAATAAGGTACCAAGTCATTAATCCATAATATCACCAAAAGAAAATAAACTTGGTCCTTAGCCCAGGGTTGACCCTATGGCTATACGTACTGTGACACCTGAAAATTTTTCTTATTTCCCTTTCCTTCATCTCATCCAACTAGTCAGTACACATCAAATATTACCTTAATTTTCAGGACAAAAATTCATTTAACTATGGGATGATGTGACAACTGGCAATTCCAGGGTTAATACTGCTAACCTATCATGTTTGTTCCGTTATCAAAGTCCGTTACCTATTACGTGTCATGTTAGCATCGTTTACATTTAAGTTACCCCGACCGTTGGTTGATTAACTAAATAGAATTTTAGGCAAATAACAACTTATGTGATCAACTCGTATTGCTTGATTATGTGATTTTATGTGAATCTATGTGTTAACTTGACTATGTGATTATGATTTTACAAGATTTCATATGTTCAAAAATTACATGACTTAAGACTAATTGTTTAGTAATTCTATAGAAAATGCATGCAATATACGTTACTTATGTATTTCATGTGATTATGTGTTTTAGAGAATAAATTAGTGATAATTACATGTTACGTGAATGATATGTCTTTAACGAATAGTTGTTTAGCGATTTGGTAAAAAACACATGCTTTTACATGATAACTCGTTAATTACTAATTTTATAAATGTTTTAGTTTAAAATTTTATTTGTTATTAGTTTAAATAATGATAATGAGAAATTTCGTTAGCTTACTTAATGATAGTAGAAGTTACGAGTTTTTTTTAAACTGTTTTGGATTGGCCCGAAAAGTAGAAAATGGCCCATTAAAAGGCCCTAAGCCCACCCCAATTTTACCTTATCAAGAGATTTAGTCTCATTAGGTAAAATTAAAGAAAAATTTCGTGACCTAGTCCCCCCCACAAAGCATTCATACGGATGAAACATATCTCCCCCCTCCCTCTTTTCATCTTTCTTCATCATTACACAATCTTCTTGGATCAAGATCAAGCGTTTGAAGAATCCAACTTCAATAAAGCATTAGGAGGATCCTTTTTGCATCTATTTCTAGTAGTCAAAGTAAGTTAACCAGCTCATTATAATTCTTTATATGCTATTTGATGACAATCATCCAAATGAATGATTAGATGTCTATTCTATCGATTTACACTGTGCTGATTTATTTAATCTTTGTAAGGATCTAAATCTCTCCTCACGCGATATCAAGTCAACTAGTCTCCATGCGGAAACCGGTGATTAGTGATGATTCAAGAATAATCAATATAATCAGAATAAAACGAATAGAAAAGCAATAAAGATCACACAAACCGATTGAAAGCACTTGAAGAATTCGATTGCCAAACACTTAATGAAAGCTGAATTCTCAATGAGAATTTCGGTACACTTGTAGTCGCAAAGCACACCAACACCTAAGAGAAGCAACCCCAAACCAAGTAGCTACCTATCCTTATATAGGAAAAACCTAAACTTGGTCAACAAGATATAAAATTCGGCCCACATGGCCTATGTACGACCAAACTCCCTAGCCCACATTAACCCATTTACAAATTAGCCTAATAACACTTAAATCTAGCCCAAAAGTATTTCTAATGCAAAATCCTCACAAATTACGGTCTCTACAATCTTCCCCTAGGCTTTAGCATTAGACAGCATTCACATTCGGAACTTCTTGGATAAATGCACTGTAGCTGGATCATACCATAACTCCTTTTCAACAATTTCAGCCACGGCTCGAGTATAACATTTAGCATATCTTCAGTATCTTTGTTACACTTAATTTGATGCTTAGACAGTACCAATATATCTTTCTTATGAAACCTCATCAAGTCATGACCTTCCATAACACTCATCGTCTTCGATTTGCAAAGAATTTTTGCTTCACCAGAATTATCACTGTAAGCCCAAGTTTGTAAGTCATGTAAACAATCTTCAGGATGTCTCACTAGCAGGGGTATGGTTTTAGTTTTCAATGTCGGCTGATATAATACATTAGTGAAACTCTTGCTAGTGACACTCTTCTTTCCATCAACACTCTTCTTTCCATCCCACTTGAATACACCCTTGTATTTCTTAACATTTGATTTTTTGTGAGGAAAATCTTCAAACCTCTTAAACTTACTGAGCATAGCATTTTCCAACTTTTTGTAAAAATATTTAGCACACTCATTCTGTGATGGGTTTGAGAAAGGTGCCTTGTAAAGCATAGTCAGATCCACATTAGTCCAGGAGTAAAACTGGGTCCAGCATTTGTAGTATTCCAACGGATATTGACCCTTTCTTTGCATAACAAACATATTCTTTTTAGCATCAAACATCCAGGCTTTAATTTCTGCAGTGATTCCCCTTCCATCATGATAATGATCTCCCAGCTGGATCAGGTACCTTTCAGGAGGATAAGCAAACGTCTGAGCCTCCCAACCTCCATCAAACTCGGAAGCAGGTACAGTCATGTAGTCTCTATCCCTTGTGTCTTTATCTTCATCAGTGGCTTCGGGTAAAACTGGGCCAGAAGCCTCAGGGATCTCTGATTCAAAGTCAAACACCGGTGATTGTGAAGAACCACCTGCACCTGAACTACCTTCTTTGTTCCCTGGATCTCCCTTGTCGTCTTTCTTTGACTGATTGAACTAGCTGAAGTGAGTTGTTTTATCAGTCTATGTAAATCTTTAAGCTGGCTTGAAAATCGTCTATTGATCTTCTTCTGATTCTCCAGTTCAGTAGTGTGCATCTTCTGTATGTCAAAAAGATCTCCAATTAACTCACTCTGGACAGTGTTCTGGGCTTTCAGTTCTGCAATCTGTGCTCTAAGCTCCTTCTCTAATCTAAACTCAGCTGTCTCCACAACTTTTCGTTTATCTAGAGCAGTGGGTTGAGATGATGATTGACCAGTACTAGTACTGGTAGTGGGTGGCACTCGTGGATCCAATCTTCTTCTTCTAGGAAAAATTTGGAACTTCTTCAGTGTGTTGTGTAGCAACCTTCACAGTTCAGTCAGATCTTCTGTAACAGAATCACTGAGGGGAGGATCCTCGGTGGATTTCCGTTTTCTTAACAGTGGTAGCTCAACAGTCTCAGTCTCTGCTTCTTCAACATCTATATCATCAAGATAAGAATCATAGTTTATGTTTTCACTCTCATCAAACTGTAACGCTCCGATCTGCACATCTTCTAAGTCAAAATCTTCCCAATTAGTATCATCGGGAAGATCAATAAGTGGCTTCTAAGAGGCAGGCACATTGTGTTCCTCTTCAATAACAGCATCTCTCTCAATTGGAACCTCCTCCCTTGCAATCTCAGCAAATTCACTAAACTTGTCACCAAAGGGAACTTTGTCAGTCAATTTCTTCTTGGGGTTAATCATTGTGAAAACCTCAATCCCCATTGGCTTAGTATCATGAGTATCATTAGTCTTCCTCAATGTTGGATATCTAGAATCCAGAGCCAATTGAATAAACCTCGGAACTGCAGCAAACTTCTTATCCCTGGTCACTACAGCCTTGACATCATAAATAATTAACTTGGACCAGTTGAAATGAATCCCTCTAACCAGTAACACCATAGCATGAGTGTGCACTTGGTTCAGTTGATCTGTTGAACTCTTCTTAGCTATTATGCACTTCTGTAGATAGTGAGCCAGTATTCTCCAGTATGGTGGAAGGAGAGCCTTCATTGTGGGTGGAGATACTGTGTAATATCCCATTTCCTTTAAATACTGAGTAACCATCGCTTTATCCAAGGTAATGGGATCAGCAGCAACATCTTTTAGTCTGAGGGCCTGTCTGAAATTCTCTTTAGTTAAAACCACAGCTATTTCTTGTA
>JBCNJP010000023.1:8982421-9000901 GCA_039602395.1 Deinandra increscens subsp. villosa
ATCAGGATTGGAGCTACCAATCTGGCAGGGTTGTCAACCCAAATAGATCTATTCACTAGTTATCGTTTCGAGCAGAACTAATCGAATTCAATTAATAGTGGGATTCAGTTGTACTAACGTTGATAACGATAAAGTACCAGTTGTTTGGGATACAGAATGGAACATGTAGTCATACGGTTAATAGGTAAACCATAACATTAAGTAAAAAAACATTTTATCAGTTCATGATTTCTCCCCCATAAGTGTAAAACAGTTGTAAAGAAAAGGGGCCGTGAAACTCACTTGATTCAGTGATGATGATGGGTTGCCGAGTGGCAACTGGCAAGTAACGTCCTAATAAAACATAAGACAACATGCATAAGGGTCCACATAATCATCTGAGTAACGAACGTTACCCAAATGATACCGGTCAAGTCTTGACGTATAATCCCGTTTGTAGCGTTTGAAAACCCGTCAGTTAATCAGTTTAAAATCAGTAAATGTTAATGTTCACGTATGAAAGCATTTATGTAATTTGACTACAAGAATTGAGCATGTGATCACGTATCATGAAGGCCAGTTCAATCAAGTCTTGAATATTGTTTTAAATAATAATATTTATTATTATTTTTAAGTTCGCTCGATCGATTGAATATTTAATCACGTTAAGTTATAATATATAACTAGGGTTCATAATTATTATGAAATAATTATTCTAACTTGTCGGAATAATTTATCAAAATATCACAAGTTAACGAATTAATGAATAAACACAAGTAGGTTGAATATTAATTGTTATTTTAATATTAAACTCATGTTAGGGAAAATTAGGGTTTCCATGTTAATATAATTATAATTATAATTAGAATAATTAATATTAACAATCATGATGAGTTTAACTCAAATTAGGGTTTCTAAACTTCATAAGGATAATTATTTGCTGAAAATAATTATTTACGATTTATTACGTCGTAAACCATTTTTAAATCGTTTAAAGATTTCGTTTCAATTCCAAACGTTTAAAAATAAACATTTGATCCGGTTAAAACGTTTTGATTATTTTGATTTATTTAAAATAATCAAAAATATGTTTTTCATAGTTTCTATAAGTCTTTTGATTTTATTTTTATAAAATCATTTCTAAATAACTTTATTTATCAAATAAAGTTAGAGTTTTAAATTTAAAGGCTTTTTATAGAACATTCTCAACATAAAACATTTTTTACTTTTTGTATAAAATCCAAGATTTATACTTTTTATGTCAGGTGACATAAATATGCTCTTTTATCATTTTTGATATATAAATATATATATATATATATATATATATATATATATATTCTATCCATTTTATTTTTATAAAATCTAAACAAGTCATTTAAGTCTTATATTTTATAGATTTTATCTTTATAAAATGTGACTATTCTATATATAGATTCCATGATGAGATTTTATGGTTTATTTTATTCAAGTAATTATTATAAAATTACTAAATCAATAAGTTAACCATAATAAATTCATATAAAGGTTTTAATGCTATCATTTTATGTCCAAATTAGTCCACATGTGTCACTAGCATCATGTTTAGTCCATGGTAATTGTTATTAGCATACATTAATCCATAATGAGATGATTAACCACATAAACCACAATTAGTAATTCTAGTAATTCAAATCATACTAGAACATGATTATAGCATTATTTAACCATTTGTAACAATTTAACATGTGATAATAACTCAATTGAACCATGCAACATATATAACATTTTAAACTAACCAAATTATTTATTTAATCCATTAAGCTAGCAACATTTAACATGGGTTTTTAAAGGATCGATTGTCAAGACCCGGGAATCGTTTGGGAACGTTAGTAAAATATAATAAAACACGTAAATGAAACGGTTAACGGACTCACAAGGGGAGGAGTTAAACCGAGTAAAAGAGAGAAAGGTGGCGGGTTTCTCGGTGGCGGTTCGCGGCTGCCCAGCAGCAGCTCGCAGCAGTCCAGCAGCAGCACGCAGCAGCAGACACTGGCGGTAGCAGCAACACAGCAGCGGCAGCTCACGGTGGCAGCAACTCGTGGTGGTGGTGGGGGCTGTTTGGCCGGAAAAGAAAGAAAAGAGGGGAGTGGTGCTGCTGTGTTGTTCCCGGCAGGAAGAAGAGAGGGGATGCGGCTGTGAGTTACGGTGGTGGGCCTCGGCTGCACAGCAGCGACAGCAGAAGCTGTTCCGGTGATAGCAGCAGTTCCGGCAGCGGTGGTGGCGGTGGTTTCTCTGGCAGAACAAGAAAAGGAAACAGATGAGGTGAGTGGCGGTGGTTGTTGTTTGTCCGGCAGAGAGAGGAGGGAGGGTGGCGGTGGCCTAAGGTGGTGGTAGTTGGTGTTGCTCGGCTGCACAGCAGCTGCAGACAGCAGCAGCAGTCCACGCCGCCACCGGTGGACTGGTTCAGTGGCGGAGCAGCAAGGTCGCATGGAAGCGGGTGGCTGCGGTTGGCTTCGGTCAGCGGCAGCAGGCGTCCAGCAGCGGTGGTGGTGATGGTTCACGGTGGTGGTTGTGGTGTTCTTCACCGAAAAAAAAGGAAAGGAAGGAGTGGCGATGGAGGGTGGTTCGGTGGCAGCTGCAATAAATGAAAGGTGACGGTGGTTGGTTTTTAATTTCCCTCGACAAATCACAAAAATAAAAGGGAGGTGCTTGGTTGTGGGCTTGCTTGCTCATCGACAGAAACAAGAAAAGAAAAAAAAGTGGCCGGTGATGGTGGTGGCCTCTGATGGTGGCGGTGGATAAAGGGTAATGGTGGGTGGTTGCTTGTTTCACAGAAAAGGAAGAAGCAAAAAGAAAAGGGTGTTTGTTCTTGGGGCTAGTTCTTCGACAGGATCAAAGAAAAGAGAGAGAGGGTGAGGTTGGTAAAGTGTGTGGTGAAGAGTGTTGGTAAAGTTTGTGACAAAGGAGGGTGTTGTGTCATGCATCACTATTGAGTGATGATGGCTAGTGTTAGTAGGCTAGATTAGGAGAGGTGGCTAAGTCTTTACCACATTCTTTTACTAGAAATTACTAATCAAGTTTATAAAACTTAATATGTAGGTGATAGGTTTCATAAAGTCAAGTGTTGCTTTATAAAATATTGTCATGTCTTATAACATATAGAATACCATGTGGAGGTTTATAAGACTTATAAATATTTGTGGTAAAATTATCCCCAACTTTTATAAATAATCAATGTATAAAAATTACATATGTTCATGACAAATTTTTATAGAAACAAAAGGTGGTAACTTATTTTATAAAAATTAATGCAAAGTAGATGGGCCAATATTATTAAAACTAATCCATTGGGTTTGGACTTTATATTGGGCCTAAACATAAAAAGGAAAGTGGATCGGGCCGGTTTGTCGGTTATGGGCCGTACGGGTCCAAACGGGGCACCGGTTCGAGGCCCGAGCCCGTTGTGCATCGTTTGGGTTTACGGATCGCCACGATCACTCAGGTTATCGAGATTATGCAACGGGTTAAGGTTTCGAGCTTGGTTTAATTGTTTTGGGCTTATTGGGCCAAGTTGGGCCCAATTGGTTAACGGTGGAGGTTTGGCTTAAGTCTTGACAACGATTTTGGTTTGTGATGTTTTGTTTCGTAAAAAAAATTGTTCGAGTCGGTTACATCAGTTTTTCAGAAATCGGATATAGTTTTCAGTTTTATACACGGGTTACAGTTAACGTTTTCAGTTTGTCAGTTTGTAACAATTTTAAGCTCGATCGTCCAGGTTGTTTAAAACCGAATAGTTCTAAACGTACGATCGCTTATCAGTTTTGACGTGTCGATTATATAAACATTCGACGTCGGTTCCAGATAAAATATAAAAATACATTTTATATTTATTTTTCTTGTTATTGAAATTCCATAATTAATCTATGGAATCTCTATGAAATTTACGGGTATATGCTTCAAGTACAAACGCGGGATTAGGTGTATGTCATCAGTTAACAGTCAGACACAGTAATTAACAGTTTAAACAGTAAACAAATCGGTTAATGCACCTTAATACTTAATTAGAAAGTCAAAGTAAAGAGGTTTGACCTAGGTTTTCAGACGAGGTGTCACAATTTGGGTTTATAAACTTTGTTGTAATCATGTATACAAAATCATACAAAAATGTGTCACCAGTTACAACTTGATGACAACAAAAATACATCCCGTCTAACAATTGGGATCGTATCGCAGCCCAGAAAACACTTCCTGCAATGTTTTGTAGGTAAAGAAGATACGATCTCAAATAAAACCGCAAAACCCAAACTTAAGAAAGAACACATGTCAATTTAAAGTAAAGAACCAAAGATCAAAACTCAAATTTCACATAGCAAACCAGTTTACATGTCCCTAAAAAGGAGAGTTCTTATTTTGTACCTCTCAAAACTTTACAGTTTGGACCATGCTTTAAAATTTTCACAGCTTGTGGCTTTGCTGGCTCATCATAAGAACTCTCCTTAGAATCAAGGTTATCTTCCCCAACTTTAGAAGGTGGTTTAGTCTTGGATAGCTACAAATATATTACTAATTATGAGCATAAAACAAATAAAACTAAAGTTCTATCATCACTTTGAAAGTTCTTACAAAGGCAGCTGCTATAAATCCAAAAACATTTTTTTTGAGACTTTTAATCGTCAGATGAACTTTCTTCTTCGGAACCTGAACTTCAAAAAAAAAGTGCATACTCAACATACAACTGGAAATCCCTACTAAAAACCAAAAAGAAGAATAGCAACAATCCAAACAGAAAAAGTAAAAAATTAATAGAATAACAGGCAATAGAATATATTGTCTCGATATGCTTTTGTTGTAACATATTCAAATTATCAGATGTTGAGAGATTTGCAAATCTGACTACTTAAAAAACTATGAAAAGAACATCTTAACCATGTTTCTAACAACAGAGATTGCTTTCTTTGGTGCCACCTTAACCATGTTTTTAACATAAAGAACATCAATAACAATGCGAAAAAAAATATTCAATGAAACATTACAAAGATCTGATAAAAAATAGGATTAATCCATATAGTCACCGACATGTACACAAAAGAAATCCACTTGCCTCAGCAGTTGCCCAAGCCCCAACTGTTGTCTGCAATAGTGATAAATCGGTGATGAAAGTGTAAATATCATTTGCTTACATAAGAGAATAATTATGATCATAGTATAGAGTGAATTAGAGCTTGGCTAACCTTGATCTATATTGCATTAATACCGATAAAATTGATCTACTTAAGAGGCAATTCCTGTCCAAATCAACAGAAAGCAATTCAATCGAACCAACGAAATATGAGATATGCGACCAAAAATATTCGAGTAATCAATATACCGTCCTGAAGACGTTATTGGAATATTGATTGCAAAAGAAGAAATTGGCATCAAACAAATAATATATGATACAAAAGGTCCAACAACAATATCTATTTTATTGAATGAAAAAAGAAAGGAGAAAATTATGTTTTTGGCTATTAAGTTTAAAAAGCCAGTTTCTCAAGTCATTGGATATGTTTTAAACACAACTCACAGTATTTGAACTATCATGTAACAAAGTCATTTTGAGATTTCAAGTATCTAAAAACTCACAGTATCCTTCCTCCAGGTGAACAAACCTGCATATGATTGTATAACTATAGCATAACAGAAGGAAAATAACTCACCAGTATGATTCATTAAAATTAAAGGTCGTTTCCATGAGTTCAGCCATCTTCTGCTGGTGGTTTGATTTGCAAAATCTGCTACCATTGTTAGACCTGCTTGAGAAGAAAAACGATGGCATGAGACAAAAAGGAAACATAAAAGATGTAACATGGGTCTTACCTAGACAGCCAGTAAGGCCAACTCATTCACGATTGTAACCGATTAGATCAAAAGAACAAAGTCGACAAACGAATTCTAAAGAGCTGATTAATCCCATTATTTCAAGCGAAATAGCTAAAAACATATAACTGATGGAAGACTTTTACAAACAAATTGGGCTATAGATCACGATTGTAACCGATTAGATCAAGAGAAAGCCCAAATTACCTGCAATCTTTTGATGAAATTATTTGAACTATCAAATTTACAGTAAATCAACAACTGATATAGACATTAAGTACGAAAAAAAACCCTAGAAATCAACAATTAATGTCTAGATCTACTCACTAGATGCCTTTAAATCCTCACTCGAACATCAACAAAACTACAAAGAAATGGATGATCAGTACGAAGAACAATAAATAAAAAAACTAATGAGCTCACCAGATTATCTTGCCGAGAGAGAATCAAGGATTTGCGAGACTGTATTCCAGATCTTGTTGCCTAAAGCGGTTTTTATAGGATGCCAGAAGACGTATACAGCAGGAGATAAATGAAAACCCATCAATTTGCTTTTGTGATTTGAACTGTGATCGCCGTAAATGATTTTGATCGAGACCTGTGATGGCCAATTGAAGGGAGGAGAGAAGATGGAGACGTGGTTCACGAAGGCGGCGCTCTGCGGTTGTGTTGTTCGATGGAAGGAAGCGTGATAGGAGAGTAAATGCAGATAAAGGCAATAACGTTAATTCCTAATTTAACCTCACTTTATTGAACGGGATTATCTTTGTATGAATGATGCTTTAATTTTAATGCTTAACACACTTGTACATTTTGCATCAATGTTTGTACGCGTCTGTAAGATTAAGGAAATTTGATGACAAAATTGCCCTTTTGAGCAATATGTATTATATATAGTAATAGATATAGGGAGGGATATAATGAAAACCTCTCCGAGTTTAGAAAACCGTGAAAATCAAGCTAAAAAATTCGATTTTTGTTCCGATTTTTTATGGTGATTCTCTAAGTTAAAAAGACCCTCTTTATGCAAAAAAAATTAAAAAAAAACACATTTTTAAAAAAAATATTTTATAACCGAGGTTAAATATGTAACAGTATATGTAACTTCGGTTATAAAATATTTTTTTAAAAAAATTTTACTAGGCGTTTTTTTTTATTTTTTTGCATAAAGAGGGTCTTTTTAACTTAGAGAATCACCATAAAAAAATCGGAACAAAAATCGAATTTTTTAGCTTGGTTTTCACGGTTTTCCAAACTCGGAGATGTTTTCATTTTATCCTTCCTCTATATATATATATATATATATATATATATATATATATATATATATATATATAGGTAGGGATCAATGGAAAACCTATATTTTCTAGAAAACCTGAAAAACCTCTTTTTAGCCATTGATTACAAGATTAATGGTCTAGATTAAATAAGGGCTAGAGTGTAAATAATCAGGGTATTATTGTAATTTGGCTTACAAAATTTAACCTCCAAAAACTAAAATCCTAAATTTACGTTTCATCCCAACCTCTCTCTTCTCAAATTTGTTCCAGGTTAGTGAATCTTGCACACAAAAAAAAAAACAACCGATCATTTAGTTAGGGTTTTGAAGAAGGGACGGTGCTTAAAGTTAGTAGTTGGGAAGAAGAAAATCTTAGAGTAGCGAACTGCTTGGAGCATCGATGGCGACCTCGATTTTGAAAGGCGACGGCGACCTGGAATTCATCTCGGCGACGACGATCGGAGTTCACTCAATTAGGGTACAGTGACGAAGGCGATTCCATATAGGTTACGACGAACGCGATCAAGTATGTTACCTCCTATCACAACATCCATATTCTTGGTCTATTTGCTTGATTATTTAATGTAACAAGATGGGGTATGATTTGAAACTGAATGTATACAAATCATGGGGGTTAAATCACGTAGTTTCCTTACACTCCTTACACATCAATTTGGATTTTTTTTTTGTTGATTTTGTAAACAGTTACAGTGCTGTAAGCAACAAATGTGGTTTTTTTTTTTGATGATTTTGTGCATAGAATTGGTTCTTGTTACTGAATAAAGTTTAATCATCATGTAAATATGGCATTAGGTGACAATTGGAAAAGGATTAATTTTTAACTGTTACATTGTTGTTACAAGGCTGTTATGGCATTAGGTGACAACTGGAAAATGATTGATTTTTAACTCATAATGTTGTATTGATGATATTTGTTTGTGGGATGTTACAAGGTTACTGTGGTTTTTTTGTAATAATGTACAGTGTTGTTAGTAGTTTGTATACTTGTGACTCATAATGTTGTATTGATGATATGTGTTTATGGGATGTTACAAGGCTGTTATGGTTTTTTTTGTGATAATGTTACAGTGTTGTTAGTAGTTTGTATAATTGTGATTCATAATGTTGTATTGATAATATTTGTTTGTGGGATGTTACAAGGCTGTTATGGTTTTTTGGTAATAATGTTACAGTGTTGTTAGTAGTTTGTAAAATATAAGATGTCACATGGTTGATATTTGTTTGTAGATGTAAGATGCAATCAAATTATATGTTTCATAGCTTATAGTATGATAAGAGTTACAATTTTTTTACAATATTGTTACATATTTTTATTATTTGTGCAGACTTACATATTACATTGTTGTTTGATTGTCACTTGGTATTGTAACTGTAGACATGGAAAAAACGGTAACCAATGTATTACTTTTCTTAAATATTTTTCAACCATAGACCATGTATGGAATGAGTTTTAATTTATGTTGATAACAATTATAGGGGAGAAGCTGAAGCTAAAGCTTGTGAAGAAAGCTAAGAAATCAAATGATCATTTTGAAGTGTTACAAGATAAAAAACTCGGGGAGACGCCTCAATTTAGTGAGTCTTCTTATGATTTTTCTTTTCTTATGATAACATTTTGTAATTCATATGTAACATTTTTGTTCTCATACCTTCTAAGAACAGTAGCCCGAAGGGATGCAGCACACAATAGAATTATGGGTGATATATATGGTGCATTCCAAAATTTTCGAGAAAAGCGATTAGAAGGTATTTAATAGTCTGTAACACTGATGTAATAATTTTGTTAGCTAGTTATCAATTTATGTTTGGTTATATTTAGGACTACGAGAAGGTGATGATGATGTAAGCTCTGATGGTGATGATGATAGTCTAGCTAAGGCCTATCAGAAGGCTAGGAAGAGAACCAAACAATAAAAAAAGAAAGGTTTGTTTTTATTTAAATTTGTAACCAAATAGAATTGACTTGCAAAATTCAAGATTACCAATAGATACATTACTCCGGGGGAAATTGTAAAAGGAAATGAAAGAAAGAGGCAATTGACGAGCACTGTTGAGGTAGACGAAAAGGTAACGTTAACACCATGCTAATAATAAATAATAAATCAATATTAAATATTGATTTTGTTAATACTTTTGTTTATGTTTTGTATTTTTTTATGATTTTTTAGATGCCCGTAATGAAAATGAAACCGAAGAGTTGGTAAAAGGGCAAAGAGGGATGAAGTGAGCAAGAAGAAGAAGAAATCTGCAACACAAAAATACATGAAGACACGTAATTTTTAATATACGTAGGTTCATTAATGTACTAAAACTACGTTAGTATATTTGTATTAAAAAATACAATGATTACAGCACTGTAATATATGTAACTGTTTAGTGAGTTTTTATCACTAAATATGTGTAACTGTAATCAATGGTTACAGTACTGTAACAATTTAATTGTTTGTATATTGTATATGGTACAAAAATGATTTTTACAGGGTAATTACATGTTTTATTAGAAGTTACAAATTTTATGACTAAAAAATATGTAACTTTTTGTTAAATGTTTGAAATTTCGGAAATAGATGCAGTAAATGATTTGTATAATTTCATGTTTAATTGCATTAATTTTTAAAAAAATACTTTACTAAAATAGAAATGTTAAAAGTACCTTAATACCCTTTTATTAAAAGGAAAAAAAACAATTAAATGAAATTATATGATTGGTGGAGAAGGGTTTTCCAAGTTTTTCAAAAAATAAAGGGTTTTCAAATGATCCTTTTCCTATATATATATATATATATATATATATATTATATATATATATATATTATATATATATATATATATATATATATATATATATATATATATATATATATATATATATATATATATATATATATATATATGTAATATATATATATATATAAGTGAGGTTCATTGTAGACACTCTCAAAAGTGTAGACAGATAGACACCTATTTTACATGTGAAATTACTCTATTTCGCATGTGAAATTCAATAATTTTTCTAAAATTTTATGTAAATAAATAAATAAAATCTAAGATAAATAATGAGAATTGTGAAAAATTTAATTCATGAATGATGACGTAATGAAATCTATAATGCACATGGCTTGATTTTGGAAAAAATAGTAAAATGAAAGGATCAGAATAAGTGTGCGTAATCTGCATCATTCATTAATTAAAATTTTCACAATTCTCATTGTTTATCTTAGATTTTATTTATTTATTTACATAAAATCTATAAAAAAAAATTAATTGAATTTCACATGCGAAATAGAGCAATTTCACATGCGAAATAGGGTGTCTACCTGTCTACACTTATGGGGGTGTCTACAATGAATTTTTCACATATATATATATATATATATATATATATATATATATATACTAGCCTAGTGCCCGCGTGTTGCGGCGGCGGCAGTTCATGGCGCGTTACTCATCTTTGTCCGCACCTTGCGGCAGAACGACAATTTACAATGCGGTACTCGTTTTTCTATCTACGCGATGCAGCGACGACGACGATATTCGACCAACGCAGTACTTTTTTTTCAGTGAGTTTATCAATCCCATTGGTTTTGAACTAATTCAGCGGATCTTAACATTTTATTAAAATTTTAGCTCATTAAAATGAAGGGTTTGAAATAAATGAGCAATATCTTAACATTTTAGCTCGTTGGTTCCTGGTCTAGTGATGGATCTGTCAGCTACATATATTATCACAATTTGGGGCTTCTATTACACCACGGATTGAACTTATATGGTAACACACAAAAAACTTCTCATCTTGCAAGAACTTACATGGTATTATATTATACACAAACTTATTATACATTTATACATAAATATATAGAACTACACAAACTTATTATACATTTATACATTTATCAAGCACAGACGTATGTCATATACAATTATACATATATATACACAAACATACACACATAATTATATTATCAAACACAAACGCATGTCATATACAATTATATATAAATCTATATTATCAAACGAAAAGAATTTGGTGGCTTTGAATATTGATTCTTCATTCTGGTAGCTAAGTATTTACCAACGGAATCTATTAAGAAATAAAAAAAATCCTTATTCCAACCAAAAACATCTATATGTAACCAAATATTCCTAACATTCTTTTTTATTGAACTGCAATATAATTTTATTTAGCTAAGCCAATGGCTAGAAGTAAGAAACATACAACATAATTTTATTTAGATAAGCCCATGGCTAAAAGTAAGGAACAAAGAAAGAAGTAAATCTAGGAATATAACAGAAATGAACTAAGGTACAGAGAATGCACAGTTGCTGCTGTAACAATCTTTTAGCTATTACTTTGGTAGCTCTCTATTGTTAATAATTAATAAGACATTCTAGTTAATTAACAATATACCCTATAATGTGTTTACAACAACATATGTATATAATGTTGAATCTAAAGACCTGACTCTTATTTGAATCAAATATGTTTACAACATTATTTTGCTAGGTTGCTGAATATAGTTACAGATTATTTTGTAACACACAAGATTTCCTACCCTCACTTCGCGTCAGGGGGATACAATGTTAACCTACAAAGATAGTTTATTCAAGAAATTGAGTGTAAATCTTAAATTATGAAGAAAACAAAACCAAAACTTTAAAGCAAAAAAATGGATATGCCAATAACTGGCCTATTTATCTTGCAAGTCTTCACATCTTAGAAATCCTCCATGCTAGCTCTTATATCTTTGAAACTTAAATTACCACATCCTAATTTTCCATTTTCACTGTATATATGAATGTTGATATGAATGTTGATATGAAAGCAACATGAAAAAATTGCATCCTTGGTTAATCTACATCAAATGAATTAAGATAGAATTAGACATTCAATAAATAAAGTAAGAACAAACTGAGTTTGCTGATGAAAAAGAGAAATCTAAACTCTTATCTAGCAACGACAATTTGCCGCATGTAGTTCATTTTGGTTGTTTTGTGAAATAAATAAAATAATCAAATTCAAAGTCGAGCAAATAATACAATAACATTCAAGCAAGAGAGGATTAACCATTTTAACTTTATTATTTATTAAGTTAATTATTTTTTCTTAAAAGGAACAAAGGCCTCATGAGGTATAAACCAAAATCTCAAGAAGCTAAATGCATATTAGCCCTTATAAAATCATGTTTAATAAGTGAATATAGTGATCTTTAAAGTAACTTCACATCTCTTCAAATTAAAAGCATAAACAATAAAATAGAACTGTGCATAAAATAGCAGAAACATACCAAAACTAAAATTTCCAAATAAGTAAACAAGTTAAGAAGAAACATTGGCAAATGCAGCAAACAAAAACATCAAAGAGTAAAATTAAGACATACCGCTACGCAAGGGAATTGAGTTTCAGACTGCACAAATAAAAACAACCACATTCAAGAAACATAAAATCGAAGAAATCAACGATGACAATAAATCGTAAACATCATACTGTAAATTTGTTGATACATAGTCCTGATCGTCATGTGAAGTATCGAATACAAGATGAATCACACAAGACTGCTGAGGTCCGAACTCAGGCCGAACCTGAAGTTCGGACATGGCCGAACGTTGGGCCGAACCTCAGGTTCGGACCAGCGGGTTTAGCTTTGTATAAATATGTTATCTTGTGTAGAATTCACAAGCCTGAGTGTCATATCTTCTCTGTGTACTTTGTGGTCATCTCTATGGTTAATACAAGTCATTTGTATTTATTCTTTGTGTTTTACTCGTTTATATTGATTTCATTACGACTAAGTAGAAGATCCACACGCTCAAGCATTTTCAAGTGGTATCAGAGCAATTGGTTTGCTCTACTAGTCAGAAATCAGTGTTTCTCGGAGTTTTGAGTTCAAATTCATGATTTTGCAAAAATGTCAATCATTTTTGAGTTCGTTTGATTGTTTCGAGTGTGCTTTTTATTCAAAATTCACTCCTCAGTTGTTTCTATCAAGTTAGCTTGAATTCCTGTCGAAAATTCCAGTTAAAAACGTTGAAAATCGAGAAAATGACGTCGAGTGAAATCTGTCTCGTCTGAGGTTCGAACAAGCTCGGCATAACCGCTCTGAACTCGAGGTTCGGACAACGGTCGGTCATTATCGTGTTTCGTTGAGAGTTCGGTGAGGGATTGGTCGACGTTCAGATAGATTTTGGTGAGTGTTCGGAGTTGTTTGGTTTTTTGCTCGTTCGAAGGTCAGGTTCGGAGAGAGTTCGGTGTAGCTAAGTTTGGAGTAAGTTCGGTCGAGGTTCGGAGTGAACAGTAACCAGTTTTTTGAAAATATCTGATTTTCAAGCGTTCACGGCTATTCAAAATTCGGTTCAAGCTACAATGCAAACGATGATGAACTATGATAATGAAATCGGAACAAGTCCGAAAGTTCCCAAATTGCTAAAATTGGAAGATTATCATAGTTGGGTTAAACGGTTTGAAGCGTTTGTCGATACAAATGACATTGATATGTGGTTATCTTTCACTGAGCAATATGTTTACCCTAAAGATGAAACTGGTGAACCTATTCTTCAAAGAAAAATGTCATCTGAACAAAAGAAAGCTTATCAAGCTGAGAAAAAGGCGTATGGTACTTTAACGATGGCATTGCCTAAAGAGTTACTTCATCAATTTGCTGGTAACTACACATCAAAAAGTCTATGGGATGCTTTGGAAAAACGATGTGAAGGCAATGATCAATACAAGAAAAGTCGACAAAAGGTTTTGAAGAAAGAGTTTGATAGTTTTAAGCATTATCAAAATGAAATGATTCCCAATTTGATTGCAAGATTCGCTCATCTGATGAGTGAAATGCGGTTGGTGAATCTTACTAAAGAAGAACCTAATATGAAAGAAAAGATTTTGGAAGCTATGCCTGAAAAATGGGAGAATTATGTGATGATGATTACTCACGATAAGGATTTTTCAGGATTGTCTTTCAATGATTTAATTCAAAGAATTCAGGAGATATGGAGTTAATGGTGAATAAATCACTTCCTACACAAATTCAGAATCCTGCAGTGTATCATGGTGAAAATGACTCTACAATGAATGTTGGGAAGTCTAATATTCTTAGTTCTGCTCCTCCTACAGCATTTCTGGCAGGTAAATCTGAAATTTCAAGTTATTCTTCTGCTGGTTGTACTGTGTCAATTCCAAGTTCTTCGACTCAAAGTGCATTGTCTGTTCAAACTGTCGATGATTATAATGCGTTGATGTCTGCATTAGTATCTTCATACTTTGGTGTTATCACTGGTGCTGTGAGTAATGCTGAGTTAGCAAATGAAGACTACGATCAGATTGATTATGATCATTTAGAGGAAATGGATTTAAACTGGCAATATGCTATGTTGGTTCGTAGAACAAAGAAATATTTCAATAGAACTGGTAAGAAGAGACTGAATCAGGAAGGGAAGATTGGATTGGACAAGTCTAAGGTGAAATGTTATAAGTGTTCAGTTTATAGTCACTTTGCTCGAGAATGTCCAAGTTCTGCGGATATAATAAATTGAAGACTGGTCAACATGCACATTAAGTTTTTCATCCATCAAATGAAGCTGAAAAGGTTGAGAAGAAATCTGCTACTCTTTCTCATGATTGGACTAATACATTTGTGCACTTAAATGAATTTGCTTGGAATGCAGATTCAGCAGTTAAAAAGAATCATACTCCAATCTCAATTGCTTTAACTGTTCAACATGCTGATGATGACAACTTTTTAACTGAGTCTGATTCTTCTTCAAGTGTATCTTTGGTTCAAGAAGCATTACCTAAAGTTTCTACAAGTTCAAAGGTTGACAAGTTTGAATGTCTTAAATGTAAAAGATTGCTTCAGCAGGTTGCAGGTTTTGAACAAAGATGTCAACTATCAACTGAAGAAATTGCGGTGCTCAAGAAAGAGGTGGAAGATTTTCAAACGAAGTATTATGAATTAGTTCATGTTCATGACGATGTTTTGAAAGAAAAGGCTCAATTGGCCGAAGAGTGTGTGAAGGCTAAAGCTGAAGCTTTAGACGCAGCTCAAGATTTTGAGAATTTGTTTGAAAAAAGTTATCCAGTTCAGCAAAAATATGAGGCAGCTACTACTCTTATTGCTACAACTGCTGTTACTGTTGAAAAGCTTCAAAATAAAATATCTATGCTTCAAGATAAGAATGTTATGTACAGAGACAAGAATGAAGTATTAACTAAGGATGTTGAGATATATAAGCAGAAGCGTGAAAGTGTTCTTCAAGAATTGTTTGCAGAATGTGAGATCAGGAAGTTACAAACTTATGAGTATGATGATCTCAATGCAAAATTTATCAAGTCACAAAAGGAGGTGTTTGAGGCTCAACAACAGATCAATAATTTGAAATTGGAAATTTTAGAGCTAAAAAGACAAGTGAAGAATTGCAATTTGTCTCCGACATTGCTAAATTTTTTATAGAAGCAGGATCAGAGTTCAGAAAGTTCTAAAAAAGAGGATGTTCACTCGGTTCCTCAACCAGTGGATTTAATTGAAGTCACTTCTGCTCCGCTTGATCCTAAGGCTGAAGGGCATGATTATTCAAAATTTGCCACTCCACCCAAGAAGTCCAAGTCTACGTCTAAAAAGAAGGAGAAACCTTTGGGTGAAGCTCCAAAATTTGTTTCAAAGTCTATGCTTCTGGAAAATGAAAAGGTTTTTGATAAGGTTGCTTCAAGTTCTTCATCCGCAACTGAAGAAGAAAAAGGGTTAATTGAGAAGAACAAGCTGAAAGATATCAAAGAAAAATTCACTAGTGACGCTAAGTCAAGAGTTGCTTCGGTTTCTTCGTTCAATTTTTCAAAGACTCAAGGATTCAAACATAAAGCTTTGGGTTACGAAGTGAACGAAGCACTGGTTCAAGCAAAGAAATCAGTGAAGGCTGAGAAGGCTTCTAAGGCAAAAGTTGCAAAGATATCACCATCTCAGAAGGAATTTTCTTATTATTCTGAAAGTTCTTCATCTTTAAGGAGTCCATCTCCTAGGTATGATTCATTAGATGGTTTCTTTGATAACTTTCATTCTGAACATTCATCTGATTCTCAAAAATCAAAACAGTTTTCAAACAATTTTAGAGAAAGACTTTGTTATGTATGTCGTCAACCGGGTTATCTAGCTGCTGATTGTCCGACGACTGCATATATCCACAAAACTGCCAAATATGTGGATAACGAAGGTCAAATTTTCGATGAACCATGGTCCCCAAAGATTAAATCAACTTGTAAATCGTCTTGGTCTAAATCGAGTACGTCGGATGAATCTGATTCCGGTTCTGATAAAAAATTAAAACTTTTACAAATTTGGAAACCAAAAGTTGTTTCCAAGGTCAACAAGGACTTTGTGGAAGACACCAGGCGACCCGACGCTGTTGAATCGGGTCGATCCCAAAGCAACTAATGGTTTATTTGGTGTCACGCAGGTGTTTCAGGAAGACCTTTCGGTGATTGCATAATTACTGATTGTGAAATATCTGTTTTAATTAAATTTAATTTCAAAATCAATTTTGTTTTCCAAAGGCTAAACTGAGAGTATTTGTGTTGGTTGATCAATTTTTCTTGGTTTTTCACTCCGTCTCATTCTGAGGGGGAGTTTGTTTTTGCCAAACTACAAAAATAGTGTGTTGTTTTTTCAAATAGTAAAAATGAAAATCTATAAATAGAGTTGTCATTTTTAGGGGGAGAAATTTGAAAAAGACAAAAACATTTGAGAAAAAGACAAAAACATTTGAAAAATGCAAAAAGCCAAAAACATTGAAAAATAAGAATTTGTATCCGACATGATTGGGAAATGATGGTACATTGGCTGACATTGTCTGACTCATGGATAAAGTAAGTGAAAAAGCCATAAGACCTTTTGATCGATGTGCAAGGTAGGCTCGGCAAATCAGAAAGTATACAAATGTGATATACACTAAATCTGATGCTTGACCTAGTGGACAACATCTTGATGCATATCTCATTATATATCAAGAAAATGATATGTGAAAAATAAAATGAGAAGTCACTGTGTATACATGTGTTCATTTTGCAAAGATTTAAACTTGTTTGATTTTCTTTATTTTGTCAAACGATCGGACTTTCTCTGCGTATCGTAAGATCGACTTGATCGTTGTTCGTTTGACGTTCTGCTTTATTTTCTTTGGTGTTTCGTATAACTCATCGCACTTTCTCTGCGTGTACGGGAGTACCGACCTGATTGTTGTTGAGTTATACAATTTCAACTTGTTTTATTTTCTTATTTTGTTAAATCCGAGGCCTTATCTGCGTATCGAAAGATCGACCTTAAGGTAGACGATTTAACGTTCTTATTTCTTTTTGCATGGAACACAGTTGACTATATCATGAATAAAATCATTATGTGATTAAAATCACAAATGAAATTACAAAATGTGATAAGCAAAGCATATCTGAGTTTGTTTGATAGTGTGGGATACACTGGTCAATGCAAATGTAATCAATATCTTAACATATCCAGATGTTATGAGTATGATTCTGCCAGAGTTTAAAGTTGGACAAATTATATCTGCAATTGACATGGCTTATGTGCTTCAATAATTGAAATTGAAATGTAGTTCAGCATGTTATGACCAATATGATCCCAAGTTGTGATCTTTCTCACAAAAGACAAAAATAGTGTCTGATTCTGTATTGCATTTACATTTCTTTTCAGAAAATACCAAAAAGATTTTAGGTGTGTTTTTTAATATAAAGTTTCTAAAAGCCAAAAAGATTTTGTTTCTTATTTGTTTTCGATTGATCAACACGAAATACAAAATCAATTTCTAAAATCAAAATATCTTGGAGTCTCGAAGAGACATTTTGCACCAAGATTATTTATGTTGGCAGGTTTCTATGTGGGAAATGAACATCACATTTTCAAGTCTTCTGAAGATTGTCGATAAAAAGATTACACACGATGCAATATCAAGTATTCAAGATTGATCTCATCGTCAAGATCGAGGAAGAATTTGATTGATGATACAAGATACAAGTTTGTATAAAGGAGATGATACTGCACATGCCGAGGGGGAGTTTGTTGATACATAGTCCTGATCGTCATGTGAAGTATCGAATACAAGATGAATCACATAAGACTGCTGAGGTCCGAACTCAGGCCGAACCTGAAGTTCGGACATGGCCGAACGTTGGGCCGAACCTCAGGTTTGGACCAGCGGGTTTAGCTTTGTATAAATATGTTATCTTGTGTAGAATTCACAAGCCTGAGTGTCATATCTTCTTTGTGTACTTTGTGGTCATCTCTGTGGTTAATACAAGTCATTTGTATTTACTCTCTGTGTTTTACTCGTTTATATTGATTTCATTACGACTAAGTAGA
>JBCNJP010000023.1:9001401-9041859 GCA_039602395.1 Deinandra increscens subsp. villosa
GTTTATTTCTAATTAACAATTAATTAGATTTAATAGTCCGTTGACCCGGGTGTAACTCTTACGGGTCAATATCGGTCGGGTTCGTTAATTCGTCGGGTCAGGACACCATATATCCAACACCTTTAACTTTAGTTTTTGATCGAGCTGCCACTTTCGATCAACTTGGAAAAATGGAGGCTATTTCAAACAGGAAGCAAGCGTGTATGTGTGGTATAGTATCCTATTTGATAAAGATTCTTGGGATAGTGTTCTAGAAGCCGAACAAAATGCTATGTTCCAGCATCTCAGAGTGATGCTGAAGACTAAAGTTCTCATTCCAGGATAAAATACTATTTTATGATGAAGCTGATAAGTTGTTTTATGTGAATAGAGAGAATGGTTCATACACAAGACATAAAATTATCAGTTTTCAAAATGTACGACCAAATGAAGATGACTTGAATAGATTGTGCTCAATCAACCCTGATAGAGATGATGATGTTAGTGACCGATTCTTAAATACTTCTGTAAGTATGAGGACCAAGCTTGAGTGATGGTGTTCTTAAAGAACTTGTGTACAACCAAAGGTGGTGGTGGTGGTGGTGTTCTTGCAAGTAATAAAACAAAAGGTGGTGGTGGTGGTGATGGTGGTGGTGGTGATGGTGGTGGTGGTCAGGTGAGTTGTAATGTGAAGATGAAATAAACATAGGATTATAAGTTATTTTTTAATTAAGAGGTTTAAGATAAGATAATCATAAGAAAAAAAAAACAGTCTTCAGGGCATATGTCTGCGCGCCTGCAGACATAACCTTCCCTGAAGATGTTTTAAGCAAAAACAAACAGCCCCTAAATGTTAATAATTTCACCCGTTCAAACTAAAACTTGTATGCATTTATATGTATGTATGTAAAATGACCCGTTTTACTCGAAACTTGTATGTTTGTATATGTATGGTATTAGTTTGTCTTTTTTAGTAGAATTGGTAAAGTTAGTAGTTATGTAACGTTAGTAAGTATTTAGATGTTAGATGTTACTATTTGTTAAATATTAGTAGCTTGACCTGTTTGACCTGAAACTTGTATGCATTTATATGTATGTATGTATGTAAAATGACCCGTTCGACTCGAAACTTGTATATTTGTATATGTATTTCTTGGTAGAATTGGTAAATGTTAGTAGATATGTAACGTTAGTAAGTCTTTAGATGTTAGTCTTTATTAAATGTTAGTAGCCTGACCTAGTTAACCAGAAACTTGTATACATGTATATGTATGTATGTATGTATGTAAAATGACCCGTTTGACTAGAAACTTATATGTTTGTATATGTATGGTATAAGTTTGGTATTTCTTGGTAGAATTGGTAAATTTTAGTAGATATGTAATGTTAGTAAGTATTTAGATGTTAGTATATGTAAATGTTAGTAGCTTGACCCGTTTGACCCGAAACTTGTATGCATTTATATGTATGTATGTAAAATGATCCATTTGACACTAAACTTGTATGCTTGTATATGTATGGTATTAGTTATAGGTAAATATTAGTAGAATTCGTAAATGTTAGTTGTATATTTGTATATATATGTATGGTATTAGTTTGATAAATGTTAGTAAGTAGTTATAATGTTAGTATTTGTATGTTTGTAAAATGACCCGTTTGACCGAAACTTGTATGTTTGTATATGTATGGCATTAGTTTGGTAAATGTTAGTAAAATAGTTATGATGTTAGTATTTGTATGTTTGTAAAATGACCCGTAAACTTGTATATTTGTAATATTTTGTAGGAAAAAATCACAAGTCTGTGTCAAAATCTAATCTTTCGAGCTCAACTCTCCAAGATGACGGGCATTGATATTGGAACACAAAATGTAGACAACGAAGAAGATGATGAGGGGAACGAAAACGATGAAAATGAAGACGACAATGAATGATGGGTCCTCATACTTAAGTATCAAGTTTTATGGTTCTAATTGTTAGTTTGTATTTTAACCAATTGAAGTTGTCAAACTTCTAGGTAACTACTACGGTTATGTAAATTTTGATTATGTTTTTAACGGTTCGCATATGTACGTAATATTTGTGGGAATCTGCAGTTTTGGTAATGTCTGTATTTGACAAACTGTAAACATATAAAAATACGGAAAAAATACGTTTTTGCAGTTCAGGAGCAATAGCAGCGACACTCACACCAATAGCCACAAACATTTAGCAGCGACATACGGCGCCATTAATAGCATTAGCGGCGACGCCCTTCACCACTAAAGACTCCTTTTTTTTTGTAGCGGTGATGTAAATCGCCATTAAAAATGTCGACCCTAACAAAGACATTTTTTTTAACGACAAAATTTGAATTAATCACCTAACGACCACCTCAGTAAGGCACAATACAACCTAACACCAAGGGGCCCCAAAATTACATGAAGGAAAAGTTATTCCAGTCTAGACCTTTTTACATCTATTGTTTAACCAAAATTTACTCAAGCACCTAATATCTTTTTTAACTTTATTGACCGAAGGGGTCAAACCATGAAAATTAAACCGCCTCATTTCTTCCGATCCATAGGCTTCAAAAAGCAGTGAGACTTATAGCATACACGACATCGCGTCTCTTCACTCCAATGCCTGGGTCCAAGTGAACTTTCAAGATGTCTTCCATGCATGATATAGATTTTACAGGGACTTTGCACCAAATCATGACCCAAGCCCAAATACTCATCGCAAAATGGCAGTAACAAAAAATATGAGCCTTAGTCTTGACATAGTGACCATAGAAGCGGCAATTGGATTGCTCCAACTGAACGTTCCGCAGTAATAACGAATCTGCAGTAGCAATCCTCTTCCGACGTGTGCGCCAAACAAGTAGATTTACCTTGACACTAGATTGCACCATTGATGCAGGACCCCTTCATCGACCGACGTGTCTTCAACAATCGTGTTCCGCATTCCTCTAGTACAAAGACATTTCTTGTAGTGAAAATAAAAATGTATGGTTTTATAATATCGTTAAATAAGTGTAAATTTTTTTTTCTTTAACCGATTTTGATCCGAGGTGTTCTAACCCTATACATATGAGCCGCCACTAATTATGTGTGGAGTTACTCGAAGTAGAGTTAATTGCAAGAATCGTCCCTGTGGTTTGGTGGTATTTGCATTATCATCCAAAATGAAAGTTTTTTACAATTGATACTCTGTGGTTTGGGTTTATTGCAAAAACATCTAAAACACTAACTCAGTTAGAGAATCTCTGTTAAGTCTAGGGGTACTTTTGTCTTTCTAACTAAGTTACAACATGTTAATGCTTGGTACAATCTCTTAATGCATATAAATAATTTTTATAATTATATTAAAGTTCAAGGACTGTTTATGCATTTTGCTCAAAGTAATTAAAAATAAAAAATATATGTAGATGTTAACCTTCTGGTTTATCCTCTTTTCGATCAGTTCATCCACCACCACTAAAACACCGGACACCACCACACCACCATTGATTCCACCACTACACCACCATTTTAATCCGTATTGTTTAATGGAGATACCCAACCAACCAGTTTCCAAAATCTAATTCAGACCTAATATGAAATCTCTAATTCTCCATCACTGCACCACCATCTCCAATTCAACTCTCTCCTCGTCTTCCTTAAATTGACAGGATATTCGTTGCAGCAAACGGTTTCTCTCCCTAAAATCTAAATGGAAGTGAGTGATGAACGAGACCTGCTATTAAACTCCGTGATGTTGAGCAACGGTGGTGGTCGAACCTTTCAGTGGTTCCGGAACGATAAAGACATGAAATCTATATCGACACTCCACGACTATCTTTGTGATTTTCACTTGGGGTCGATTCAAAAGCCAATCGTCTTCGAGAAGTAGCACATCACTTCTACATATAGAAAAGAGACTCGATTTAGAAGATGCTGACATCGCTCAGCACACCTCTATGTCCTTGGATATGAGCGGTAACGGTGGGACAACGACACCGGATAATGACATTTATCCAGTTGGATTTTGGGGTGGAAATTAGGTTGGTTTTCGGCCGCCATGATTGGAATCGGAATACGGTGGTTGATGGTAGTAAGATCGAAGGAGCACGGCCGATTGAGGGAGGACGTGGGCGAAAAGGCATCTGAATCACGATCATACGACGGAACGGAGAATTGGCGACATTTCTATAACGTTTTGATTTTGACTCTGATCTGAGAGAGACAGTTTTGTATATATTTTTTTTTGTTTTTTAATTTATTTTCAATTAACAGTTCTTGAACTTTAATATAATTATAAAAATCGATTATATGTATTAATAGATTATACCTAGTAGTAATAATTTGTATTTTAGCTAAAAAGACAAAGATGCCCCTGGACTTAACAGAAAATTCTCTAACAGGGTTAGTGTTTTGGATGTTTTTACAATAAACCCACAAACTACAGAGTATCAAATGCAAAAAGTTTTATTTTGGATGGCATTGCAAATACCACCAAACTATAGGGACGATTCTTGCAATTAACTCCTCGAAGTAAATATCTCGTTTCATAAATATAAAACTTAATTGTGTAAAAAAACACATCACTTTTTATATATAAAACACCCACTATATTGTGAGTCATAAAACACCCCTAATCTTAATTCTTAAACACTGTTTTTATTTAGAATGTGCTTGTAAGATGTTTTTGTTTATATATTACATTAAACTATTTTTCATCCCTAGGTCGATGAATGTTATTTCTACGCGTCTATATTTTGCTATTCAGAAAGGGTTGACGACACAACTTGTTGTCTTTCTTCTTTGTAGGGTGCCTTGAGTTGTATCTGTGTATACCTTTATAGTTTAGTGGAAAGAAATTTCTTAAAAAAAAAACAAACTATCCACTTATCCAGCCTAGCAAACAAGAAAGATACAATATTATATGGCAGTTAAATATACTTCCAATGCCGACGGCTCACAATAGAGAATATAGCTTAGCTTTGTCGAATACATATCCGGCGGCCGGACCCTCCATTATTAATCGACTCCCCAGCCACAAAACGAAAAAGACAATAAATAATAAAATAACGGCTAGCCGTTATCTGATTCAATTTTGATCACATGATGAATAATCAATATGTCGGCAGTAACGAGTTTATCGAGTGATGTGATCAATAAACGACCCAAACTCTGTTTGACTAGCGCCGCCGTCTAAAGCCGACTTTCTGACCCGGTGACCCAACGCCGCCGCCCTCCTCCGCACCTCCTCCCCTTCAGTTAACCCCATCAATCTCCTCACCGCATTCTCCACCGCCGATGAAACCACCACCTCCTCTTTCCGGCACCATTCTTTCACCAAAAACCCTATTTTCAAAATCTTGGTTATCAAAACGGCGTTATTTGGCTGGTCCGAGTGTACGGGCCAGGCGGCTATCGGAACACCCATTGACACGCTTTCAATACACGAGTTCCACCCACAGTGACTCATAAACCCGCCGACTGATGGGTGCCCCAGTATGTCCAACTGGGGCGCCCATTCTCGGACCACTAATCCTTGATCTTTGACGCGATTTTCGTACCCTTCGGGGAGTTTGACGTGAATAATATCGTCGCGAAAAATGTCTCCTCTATCGGCTTCTCGAACCACCCACACGAACTTGTGACCGCTGTTTTCCAACCCGGTTGCGATTTCGGTGATTTGTTGTTGAGAAAATGAGGTGGTGGTGCCGAAAGAAACGAATATCACACTTTTTGATGCTTGTTTGTCAAGCCAATTCAGGCATTGTTCCACTGGACCATATTCTTTTCTCGAGACTTTTGACACACTATGTACAACAAATATATCGTTAGTTTGTTAATTATGCAAGTATAATGTCAAAATCATAGGGAAATTAAATGAAAAACATTTTATAAAATCTACAATAGTTTAGAGTATGTGTCACGGATGTTTGTTGGAAAATTACTCGTGGCAAAAGGTTTTTGAGACGCAACCATGTGACACTTTTGCGACAAGAAATAAAAGCTAAAGCTTTAGCCAAACTTTTGCTATTTTAATTAGGCAAATGTTATTATTATATTTTAAATATACTCAAACCAATGCAAGTGACATATTTTAGCACGTGAGTAATTCAAAGCGATTCGAGAATAATTTGAAAGATTCTTGAGATAAAATAAATAAATGATTTATGTTGGCAAACGTGTTGTGCTATAAACATTGTAAAAATAATAGTTAAAAAGTACAAAAAGATACTCAACCCCAATTAAATATGATATTAAAAAACTAGATATTTAAAAGTAACGGCGTAAAATTAAAACTAATAAAATGTTTTAAAAAACAAAAAAAAATAATATAAAAAATAAATAATAAAGAATTTCATTTAAGCTACACAAAACTAGATATTTAAATAAAATAATATAGAACTAAACTAAAAAAACTAAAAAAAACTAAAAACAAAATTTATTAATCAATTTGTGCCATGTAGCTGCCACGTAGCCAGCCACGTGGCATGAATTATTCGTATAAACTTGATTTTGTAAAGTTGGTAATATACTCAAACCATTACAGTGACATATTTTTGCACGTGAGTAAATCATTCATACCGATTGTAGAATATATTCGATCAAAAAGTTGTAATAACGACCTTTTTAATTCCAAAGGATTGAAGGGTCCAAGAGCCCAAAGTAACTTGTTCGCACTTCTTGCCTCGGTTTCAAGTAGCTCCAAGATCGGCTGCTCAATGATTCTGCATGTATTATATATGCGACCCGAGCTGAGTTTCGCGTACTCGTGTTGGACCGCGATGAATTTCTTGAATTCCGGAGTGAAACATCCGTCGAACGAGAGATCTTCTTTCGTTTGTGGTCCGATTAGCTTTCGGATTTGTTCTCCAACTTTCTTGGAAGTGAATAAAGCAATGGAGAAAGCGGATACGCTATGAAAAGTGTAAGATTCCGCGTTTGGGAGGGAAACAAAGTCTTGGACGACGGAACTCATGAGGGAGTCGTGGATTACGACGAGTCGGCGAGTGGAGGGGGAGAGTTTTCGGAGGAGGGAGGTGATGGGGCGGCGGAGATGGGTGGCGGCTTCACATAATGGTTGAAGATGAGAAGGGAAGTTGGTGGTGGAATTAGGGGTGGGAGGTGGGCATATGAAGGGTGGAATAGGGAGGTCATGGAAGAAGATGGTGGCGATTTTGTTCGGGTTCCATCCTTGGAGTCGCATCTTTACTTGGCGGCCGTGGGCCGTCGTGCACGCGAAGTGGACCGGGACGTTGTGGCCGGAGATAAGGCGGGATAGGTGGAGGAGTTGGTTAAGGTGGCCTTGTAATGGAAGTGGAATCATAACTACAACCACCGTATGCTTTTGATCAACAACCATATTGTAGGTGTAATCGGAGGGGTGTAATAATAGATGTGTAACTAGTTTGATGAGATTTTGGAGCTTTATAACAAGTTTCACGTGTGATTAAGATGGAGTTGCCATCTTTGTCCACAAATTACTTCTCTATTGAATACTTTCAAAGAAAGATAACTCTTAATTAACATGTGGTGGTCCATTTGGGATTAAGATATTCGAATCACAAGTGTCTTGGTTGGTTAGGATGCTCACATGAAAAATAGCCTAATAATAACTTAATTTCAAGCTAGTTAATTAAAACGTATTTAGCTCAATGGAATTTTGACGTGTTAAATGGTGTCTGTTAATATTTTCAAAGAAAATTAGTAAAAATTAGGTTTTTTTAATAAGTGTCAAAATGAGTTTTTTATCAACTTTGGAGAGAAATAAATTGCTGAAAACTAAGGTTATAGTAGCTGTCTTTTCTGGGTTTGTGTAGTAAGTTGTGTGGGCTTTTTAACGCACCAAACCGCGTTTAAAACCGAGCTCGTATGAATGAGATATCGATGCTCTAAGTTAAGGTTTTAAGGCTGTGAAAAGCTGCGAAAAATGAGAGAAATTGGCTAAGTATATAGTGGAACTTATCCCACATTGATTGGGGATAAAACTTAAAGTGGTTTGTATGGAGGGAACTTTACCTAAGATTGTTTTTTTTCTTTTGTAGGAGACATCTCTTGAACCCTGAGGATGCACCCCTAACTCGCAATCGCACACGTGCGCGCATGCGCGACTTGGGCGTATGGACGCAATGTGCCGCTTTGATGACGCACTTTACACTTCACACGTTAGAAAGCCACCTTATTGTTTTTAGGTTCAACCGGAAGTTGTTCCGGGTGAAGATCAGACGGATCAGTTCAAGCAGAAGTGTAGAGTTAAACTGGAAGAAAGGGCTCGGGCGGAACCCGTTTGGTTCAAGCGGATATAGTTCAGCTGGAAACGTGGACCTAAAGAACAGGTTCAGGCGGAACCTCTGTGTTCAGCCGGAAAAGTTGAACCGAAACTCCAGTTCAGTCTGAAAAATTTTCTTATGCATTAAACCACTTAAATTTTGAGCTGAAACGGCGTGAAGTCGTTTCCGGTCTTCATGGGGCTCCAAGGGGGTCAAGACCTGTCCCCTGCAGGCGTCAAACGGCTGGGGTTTGGAGGAACATCTGTAGTATTGACGTGGCCTTATCCAAGTTAGATGTTGATCTCGTGGAGATGTGTAACGTCTCGGCGGAGCCTATGTCGGTCTCCACTCTCAAAAAGAAGATTCATGGCGGGATACCCAGGCCGGATTTCGTTTTAGATTGGAACAAGTGTGTTCCTTTGAAAGTTAATATATTCGTTTGGAGAGCTCAGCTTGGGAGGATTGCTACTTACGACGGGTTGAGGAGAAGAAATATCGGGGTGGGGTTGGGGTTATGCCCGTTGTGCAGAAATTGCGAGGAGACGGTGGAGCATCTCCTTATTTCCTGTGAGGTGGCGGCTTTGGTGTGGAGTATTGTTTCGGACTGGTGCTGCATCCCCCAGCTCTATGCCTTTTCGATCTCGGATCTCTTGCGGTTCCACACGTCTCGGAGCGTGGAAGACAGGAGGAGAAATATAGTGTTGTCGGTTATTTTCGTGACCTGTTGGGTTCTGTGGAAGACCCGTAATGAGGCGGTGTTCAACCAAAAATCCACGTCGGTTGGGGCTATAATCATGGAGATCAAATGTCTATGCTTGCTGTGGATCAATAGCAGGTCTAAAGTGGTGTTAAGAGATAGGCTTGAGCTTTGTTAATGCTTATGTTTATGTCTGTGCTTTTGTAATGGCTGTGGGGTTCCTCCAGCTCCTTGCTGGAGGCCTTTTGTTTTGTCCCCTTTTGGTGCTCAATAAAGTTTGCTGTTCAAAAAAAAAAAGTCAATTAAACTGAATTCATATTGAAGACATTTATAAAACTGTCATAATTTATAAAAATTAAAGAGTATATGACGCGCATTTATGTGTGTCATTAAATAACTTTCGTAAAGAGAGAGAAAAATACGGATGAGAGTTTTAAAATGTGCGTCATCCCCTTCTTTCACTTTATACTTTTATTTCCCGCTCCCCACGAAATCCTTCCCGCTTATTCTTACCTCGTTCTGCCAAAAAATTGCTCCATCTCAACAAGCCGACATTTTAGCCCTAATCCTCTCTCCTTATCTCGCTCCCATCTCCACACTTATCCGTCACGCCGACCATTGACATTTTCTTCTCTTGCTCTATCTCTGCTATAGCCCTAATCTCCACCACACTCCATCTCTGCCCTAATCGATCATTGACACGGCGGCGCTCTGCCCTAATCGACCATTGAGACGGGGACACTCCATCCGTGCAAAATCTGTGTCATCGAAGAGCTGGTCGGAAAATAACTAGCCACAAGGCTGCAGTCAGTGACTCCTAGTAAGTTTTTTGCAGCTTCCTCATCAGATTCAACATATCTCACAAATTCATGCTCAACTTCATCCTTGTAAACTCTTCGAAGATAACCAGAAACTCTAATTTCATAGCAGTTAGGTATATCATTGGAATCTATATTGTGGCTTCCTTTATTTAGCTATACTGATAAATTATCTATTGTTTCGTCTTTGGATTATCTAGAATCTTGTGCCGATTAAACTTGCGGATCGTTTGATTTCGTGATATTGAATGTAGTAGAGCTCTAAGTATGGACAATGACGCTCACCGATCTGTGTCTTTTACGCTCTAGCAGTCGGCCTGACCGTTCAATTTATGATTCGAGATGCAAAGTAATTTGCGAAAATTGATTGTACAATATATATTTCATTACATACATACATAATTGAGTGTTGATAGGTTTATGGCATTACTCTGTGATTCATTACGGATTAAGATCTCAAGACCAGGCAACCCGATAGACCCAAGACCCGCCCGACATAATGATGTTTTCTTAAAGATAACCGGGACGATAAATGAAGATAAAGTAGAAGAGTTGGCCGTAACGGTAGTGAACACAAGGCGTTGAAATGTTCCATTTGATCCAGGTGACTCTAGTGGTTTTGATGGCCGTTAACTTTTTGACGAGTTTTTTAAAGAAGGGGAGAATGATATGGGTTATGAAAAAGCCCGTATCCATGCAACGAGTTGGGCCATCGACTCATTATCTTTATTTAACCAATTTTAGTATCTTGTTTTCTAAGTTATTGTTTTCCTATTTAAACCTTGGTGTGTTTCATTAGTGGTAGTTAAGTTTTGATTAATTAATAAAGATCCTGGAGTTTTATCCAAGAACCCTAGTCGCATGGGTTTAGGTTGACTGATTCAGTATCATATAGTATCTTGGACATGCTTGTATAAAGTTATCCTTTTTCTGCCCTCTTGTATGAAATTTACTGGATAGATATAGATATTATTTCAGGTGTTGTATGCATATCACAGTGTATTTCTGCTGATATTGAGTGCAATGAGAAGTGGTTTGCTGAATTTGGATCTGTATAATCGGGATCTGGGTCGATGCACATTCACGAGGCAAGTATCGTTCTTGTTTTCTTGATCAGCTTCTTAGGTACACCCAGTGAAGAAATCTGGCCAGGAGTAAACAAGCTCAAGGACTGGGAAACTTATGTGGCAAACGTCATTTTTCGGGATCTGGAGTAGTGTCATATATTTCTGAAGTTTTGTAAGCTTTTGTGGTTAACTTTGGAAATCGTAACTAGTAGTTGTATGCATATGAAACGCATTGTTTTAAGTGCTATATATATGAAGTGCATTATTTTGGTATATGTGTGTTTTATTTTGTATTATGAGGTTAATTTCTATTTAATGTGGAAATTAGTAATTCTATAAAATTTTTAAAAAAACCAAGACACGCAAAAATGCATGTCATAAACAGATGACACAAAAAGTCAAGCTATTTTAATTTTTTAAAGTCATTTGAAATATGACGCGCATTTTACGTGTCATAAATGCGCGTCGTGAATGCGTGTCATAAGCAGATGACACGCAAATTGCGTGCCATCTCCCTTTTTGACAGGGACTTCCTTGACGTGCATTTGCACGTCATCTGACCCATTTATGACGCGCATTGCGCATCATAAAAGGTTGTTTTTCTAGTAGTGGATCCCTATGTTTCCTAATGATGAGCCTTGCCCTAGTAGTGGATCCCTATGTTTCCTAATGATGAGACATAATTGTGTTAGGGATGTTTTGTCTGATGCTCTTAAGCGTGTGGGGATCTCTGCTAAAAAGTAGGCTCCCGTGAACTTCTTGACGGATTCGCTTGAAGGTAAGTCTACTTTACTGTCGGCTGATGTTCTTGTGTTTGGTTGGGCAGGGGGGAAACACGCCTGTGTGGACCTTACTGGCGTGTCACCTCTTGTTGGGCTTAGGGATAATGAGTTTGTTGCGGGGCAAGCTGTGTTGAAGGCGGAATCGAGCAAAGTTGCTAAACACGAGAAAACCTGTCTCGAAAAGGAAAATCAACACGTGTTTATCTACTTTGTTTTTGATACATTTGGGTTCTTTGCCCCGGAGGCTGTCGAATTCCTACGTAGGGTACAAAGAGTCATCCCCTAAGACTCAAAACTTTGTTTTCAATAGGATTGGATTTAATATCCAAAAGGTGGTTGTGACGCCGTTTGTTGCCCCCGTTTACCCACCACTTCTTTGTAATTGCTGTTTTTTTTCTTAATGAATGAAAAAGCCCATTGTAAAAAAGATAAAAAATTAAATAAATCCCGAAAATTTGAATATTTGGGTGGGCAAACATCGGATATAATATCCAAAAATGGTAAAACCTTCCATATGTAAAATCTAGGCAGCCTATCTTTAGAAACGGTTGGGCTTGGCTCCTCGGACCACCTGCCCATAATGTGTTTGCTTGGCCATTTTAATATATGACGGTAGGACGCACATGGCGTTTAAATATACTTGCCATTTTTGGATTGGAGATAGATGGGACTACACAAAACGGAGATTGATAATGTATTATAATCATAAAATTTGATCCTATTGTGACTGTTTGGATAAAGCCAACTCGTTACGCAACTTAAACGGATATAGATCTGAAGAAAACGATAGATTATATTGTGGATTTGTGGGCAAATTCAGGTTGCTCCATCATTTTATTTTAAAATTGTTCCTTTTCACAATTTATTTTTTTGTTTATGTTTTTTTTTTCTATGATTCTCATAAATCAAGATATTATGGTTGTTTGCCCTTCCTTAATACTTTATAAGAAAGTTAACGGTTCGATATACATAACATACCATCGGTAACAGGTTATACAACTTCATTATCTTTCTGCAAATGCACTTATTTTATGTTTTCAAAGGGAACAACTTGTTGGTAAATTGATTACTCTTTAGTAAAAATTTATGGTTTCAAATCGTACAGAATACAAATGTGATGATTTTTGTCGTGAAAAAAGAAAAAAAATGTAATCGTTAGAAAACCAAAAAACTAACTATTTCTAAAACTCCTCAAAAAATTTAGGAACCAATTATTTCAGAATTAATTAGAGATAACTTGAAAATTTAAATAAATAAACCTAAAAAATAGAAGATAACATTCAAATTATGACCTCGTCAGGTTTCGCTCGGAATGCTCCTACATCATACATCCCGGGTTGGAATTAAAAAACTCAGACCTCGAATCTTACACACGCCTACTAGGTCAAAAGGAATATCTAGACCTCTTTCCTTACATAATGTTGTCACACTACTAGAAACAGGGCCTTTCTTGACGCACGAACGATGACACGCGTTGTTTAATGACGCGCAAAAACGCGTGTCATAAAAAAACTGTCAAGAATTGTAAAAACTTAAGGCTAAATGACGCGCCTTTTTTCGCGTCAATAAATTTATGTCATAAATAACGAAAAAAAAAACACGGAGTACACATTAGAAAAGCGCGTCATAAATAAACTGTCGCTTTATATTTTTATATTTTTATATTTTTATATTTTTCATTTATTTTTCATTTCCCCCTTAAAATTTTTGCCCTAAAAATTTCATTCCCGCTAACAGCTCTCCATTCACCTTCGTTTCTTCCTTTCTCCAAAAGCACCGTTCCCAAATCTTCAACCTCTCTACTCCATCTCTCTGCTCCATCTTATTCACCTGGCATCGTGACAATTTTGAGCCCTAACCCTAATATATGCTCTATTTCAACCAAGCACTCCTCTCCGCTCAAGATCAAACACGACAACCATCATTTCCGCATTCGCGCATCAGCAACCCTAGAATCCAACAACGGCGCCGCCACCGCCACTTCTTACTGCAGGCGGTACTTCGCGCTCGCCGCTGGATGCGATGAAAAGCCTTCTCCACAACCACCAACACCGCCTTCAATTCGGAATTCGGACTAGGGTTTTAACCCTGTCACCGCCAACGTCCTTCAGCTTCACTTCAATCGTCAGATAGAAAGAGCAGTTGCCGAGAGAGAGGTTCGTTCCCTGAACAATAAGCCTTTGTGTGTTATTGTTATTTATCAGCACTACTACTGTATACTTTTTGAATTGTTCTTCTGCAATTTGAAACGATGTTGAATCCCTAATTTATTATATGCATACTAGTCTGGAATTGGGATTTCATGTGAATAAGCGCTTCCTTTGATAAATTTATTCACAGCTCTTGTTATTTTCTTCATGTGAGTTTATAATTAACTGCAAGATTAATCATATGTTGTGTGTTCGGAAGTTGTTATCCTCATCAGGCTTTGGCCTATTTATCATTAATTCTGGAATAGAATTTTGTTCATGTGATAAATTTAATTATGTCTATCAGATAAAAATGGAGTTAACTTCAGGTCTTTGGTTCACTTAGCCCTAAATCACTTTGTTTAATCAAGCATTGTTTAATCAAGTAGGTTGTTTGTTATATAATGTTGGGGACTTACTTTTGTAATCAGTCACATATGCATGGCCTTGTATAAAGGATAAAAAGAAAGCACTTCCCTTCCCCGGTTCAGTTATTCTTTTTTCTTTTCTTTGTTTTAACGTGAATCATATACTGTAACTGTGTTTTCTTAGGGAAAAAGGAAGAACAAAATTTTACTCGGATTATATTAAGGATTCCGCATGGGTATCTTTTCTTTATGACATTCCAATCTTTGTCAAATACGTTAATGTTGGTTTTTCTTATAAAAGAATGTGCTTGAATGATTCAATCCAGTTAACAACCAAATCTGGACATTTATTTTGTAGACTGTAATTTATCTGCGTTTCATCTAGAACCCCTATGTTGTAGGTTGTTTATTATATAATGTTAGGGAAAGTTCCTAACATACATAGAACCAGGTTAGGGAAAGTTCCTAACATACATAGACCCAGTTTATTATATAATTTTAGAACTGCCCTCTTCATTCATTTTTACACAATCCTATAATTTACAAATGCATGGTTATGAAAGTTCCTATTTGATGGCCTTGTTTATTTATGGATATGCAGAAAACAAGCTGGAAAAACTTCTTTGCATACTTGGGTCCTGGTTTTCTTGTTTCCATAGCATACATAGACTCAGGAAACTGTAAGATTCTTCTTTCTCATGTTTCCATAGCATGCAATGGAGAGTTGGATTGCTCCTTTCTTTACAGTCGTCTTTGGAAGGTTCGATTCCTGTTTATTTTACCCTATTATTAACTACCCTTTGGCTTAAGATGAAGGAAACATATGGTGATCGATGATCTTACCATAAACCTATTCATTTAACAACAAACTCATATCAACTGAATCATAAAAGTAAAGATGCTCTCAATGACAAAAGTTAAGTATCATATTTGATAATACATCATTTAACTATTAAACAATTTGGTATGGTAACATCAGCTTCTAAAAGTACCTTATGCTTTACTTTGGAAAGTTAGAAGATCAATACCCCAGGTAACATGATCCAAAGTCCAGTTATAGAATTATAATTGTTCATTTTTTTTATTGAACACAAAAGAAAAAGAATAAACTAATTTCTCATTTTTTGTTACATCGCTGGATAGAATGCAAAGTAAAATAGAGGTTTATTTTTTTGCTACATCGCTGGTCTATGTAATTACTAATTATACTTCAGTACTGTCTGGCAATGATTGATTACAATTATGCAGGTTGCAACATTTGCTTTTAAAGTCCAGTTATGAAATGTGCATGTCTTCATCTCCACAAAAACAAACATGTATAAGCTATTCTTTAATAGTCATGTAAGTGTATTCTGCTGTGGACTTTACATGACAAATTAAAGTATTTCTTATTGTTTTTAGATGGCTTATGTATGCGGTTCTCAAAGTAGTTTGATGTGCATTTGGTGGGCCTTCACAAGACTATTTACAAAGGTTAGTTTTTTATTTGCTACATTTGTTTATATTGATTCCTTTCTTTGTTGCTATTATTTTTCAACTTGGTTGCTTAACTTTTCCACTGTCCTGCTGGAAATTAAGTTTCTTGATTACAGTTCTATTTTCTTACGTCTGTTATCCTCTATTCTTCATTACTATCTGCAATATATTAGGCTCATAAATGTTTTATAAGATTATGTTTTTCGTCATATTATTGTTAGATTGTTTTCCTGATTGCCTTAGGATCACTCCATGACTTGGAGAATGCTCAATACAAGTACTTAATATGATTCGATTGTAAGTGTGGCTGACTAGCTTGTAATGACTAAGATATACGAGTGGCATCCCCAAAATGAAAATTATGAAGTCTGAAATGTATTCAATTTGGCAACCATGAACGAATTTTAACAAACTTTTATATGATTTAAGTAATGAAAATGTTGTTATGCAGCTGGTCGAAGATGTCAACTATGCCAAATTAAGCAAAGAAGTCGCTGAAAGAACTCTTAAATTAAGGTACATTACATTCTCATGAGTTACTTTTTCATAACTTGTTCATGATCCTTTTTATGTTGCAGAAACTATTAAGAAAGTAACCAAACCGAAGGCATGGAAGCATTTTGAACCGGTAACAGCAGATGCGTGATGAGTTTTGGGATACTACGCCATATTGGTTTGTTAAAATAGAGGTTTTTATTATAGCAAGAACTTTTTAACTTTGTAACTCCACCAAACTTGGTCACTTTGTAATGTTTGTTATATATATGAAATCCATTATTTTGCTATATGTGTATTGTATTTTGTATTGAGGTTAATAGTCATTAGGAGCTTGATTGTCATTAATGTGGAAATTAGTGAATCTACAAAAATATTTTTTTTTTAAATTTTGTTTTAATTCATGACGCGCATTTATGCGTGTCATAAGCATATTTATGACGGGGGCTTCCTTGACACGCTTTTTATGACACGCTTTGCGCGTCATAAAATGCGCGTCATTGTTCGCGCATCAAGAGGATTCTTGACCCTACCTTCCTTGACGCTTTTTTGCGCGTCATCTGGGCCCTTTCTTGACGCGCAAAAAGCGTCAAGAAAGGCCATTTTTGTAGTAGTGTCATGACCTCTTGCCACATGGCTACTCACCCTCTCGGTGATTTTGGCCGGTCCCCACGCTTTGTATTTCAGGTGGAATGATTATCCACTTTGTCCAGATCTTTGTTGTCTAAAAAAGCTACGCATTTTCTATTAAATTTGAACTATATTTTTTAACAGCAATCTATTATACGTCTACTATTAAACTACACTCAAATACTTAAACATGTCAGATTGGAATTAAACCTAAAATCTCAGCAAATGGTTCACCGGTGAAACATTACCAGCTAGGTAGTGAGTTTAAATGTAGACACGTACGTACGTAAGTGTAAACGAGGTATAAGTTTGTGAAGTGGTTATATTTCATGTATAATGAACTTTTATAAAAGATGAATAGAAAACAACGACATTTAGGCATTGAAAAGCAAAACAAAAAAATGTTTGGTGTAGGTAATGAGTAGCAAAAGCATAGTAAGTTACTACACTTTTGCTACACATTTACTATAAACAGATATATTTTTTTTGTTTTAAAATGCTTAAATGTTGTTTTTTCCAACTAATCTGTTCTACAAGTTTGTTTTTTGTGAAATACTTTCATTTCACAACTTTGAAAATATTTTACGTATATGTACATACATCTACACCGTTACAATTATACTTATAAACTTAAGAAACATTACCAGCTAGGTAGTGAGTTTAAATGTAAACACGTACGTACGTAAGTGTAAACGAGGTATAAGTTTGTGAATATATGACATTTCCTTAGAATAAACTTCTACAAAATATGGATCTAAAACTATGATGTTTAAGGGTTAGAAAAAAATAAGCAATATCAAAATGTTGACAATGTGTAGCAAATGCGTAGCAACTTGCTATGGATTTGCTAGGCACACGTTAAAAACAAACATCAATATATTAAAAATAAACTAGGCATCGCAATTGCGTCGCAACATTATAAAACAAATATTAAAAGTTAATTGTGCCTCGCAATTGCGTCGCAACTTTCTGAAATAATTATTAAAAATAAATTATGCCTCACAATTGCGTCGTATCCAACTTTCGTTTTCCTTTATACGATTTATCCGTTGTATTTTCAGGACTTATAAGATTTAAAAATACATAAATACAATTTTTCATCACATTTACTACGCATTTGTGAGAAAACCTTGTATTTTTTTTATTTGTGTTGCCATTTCCTCGCAAAAGGGTAGTAAAATAAGCTGAGTTGTCAAGTGTCGCAAAGTTGTTGCAAATGTGTCTCAGTTTGCGACGTAACTTTTTGCGTCGCAAATTTCAGTAGCAAAATGAACTAATTTCTAATAGTGGTACCTAGAGGCAATGACTAACTCCAAGTTAAACATGTATTGATCTAATCTGTTTGTTTAGATATTTCTAGCAATAAAAAGTGTCCGAAAAACTTCTTGGGAAATTTTATAGGTTTTATAAGTATGAACATTTAAGCTATTGTAAATATTTATAAACTGTTGTTTTATTTACATATGAGTATCATATGATAAACGTATAAACAAAAAACTAACGGTATATTTGTTGTAGTGTGTTAAAAGTCTCGAGAACAGATTATGGTTCCAGTGGAACAATGCCGGCGCTACTCAAACAGAATTTGGATCGTTCATTGGTCACATCACTCGATAAACTCAATTGATATATCGATCATTCATCATGTGATTAAAATTGAATCGGATAGCGGCTAGCCGTTATTTTATGTCATCTTCTTTTTTTGTGGCTGAGGAGGCGATTAATGATGGAGGGTCCGGCCGCCAGCGCCGCCGTATGAGGTTTCGAGACAACTACAGGCTATCTTTGTGGTGCCGACATATATAAGACACAAGTTAGTGATATGTTTTAGTAAAATGTCAGGTGTTACTTTTCTATTTCATTAGGATAGGGGTATGGTTGCCTAAAATAAAATAAAAAATTACCAAATTCCTAAAAAAAATAAAAATTACAAAGTCCTAAAATAAAATAAAAACATCAAATTCATTAATTTAAAAATAAAAATTACAAAGTCCTAAAATAAAATAAAAAATTACCAAATTCCTAAAAAAAATCTAGGTTGGAGGATTTGCGATTAGCTCTGCTTCCGTTAGCTCGACCTCCAAGTTTGCGGCGATGTGCTCTGTAATATCGAATCGTAGCTGAAAGTGTGTCTCGATATACCGTATCTCCATATAAACATCCTCATTGTCGTTCGGCTGGACGGGAGGATCACGAATGTGTACGTACCGGTGATATAGTTGCGCCCTCGTCTTTCAGTGTCATGTTGTGAAGTATCATGCAAGCGTACATGATATTCTCCATCAAATCTGTGTCTGTTGGCCGTGCTTTTCGATCGATTATGGCCCACTTAGCTTTTAACCTACGAAACGCTCTTTCGACGTCTTTTCTTGCAGCCTCTTGCACCTTCTTCATTTTCTTCTCCTTGATTGCATATGGATGTGTATACGCTTTTACAAAAGTAGACCAAGTGGGATATATACCATCGGCAAGGTAGTAGCCCCGTTTGTATTCCCGACCATTAACAATAAAAGGAGCTTTCAGAGCAATACCTTTCAACTCGTTCGTGAACAACGTTGAATGATTTAGCACGTTTATGTCATTGTTCGAACCTGCGACACCAAAAAAAGCATGCCAAAACCACATTTCTTGTGACGCAACTGCCTATAGTATTATCGTTGGTTTTGGATGATCACCACGATGATACTGTCCTCTATATTTTGTTGGACAGTTTCTCCATTCCCAGTGCATACAATCGATGCTACCAATCATGCCAGGAAGGTCATGTCTTTCTAAATGGGCCTAATATAAAAGAGCAAGATCATGGCTAGTCGGTGAACGCAAAAATTCATCTTTATAAAGCTTAATTATAGCATCACAAAAGTAGTGTAAGCATTCACGTGATGTTCTTTCGGACATTTCCAAAAATTCATCGTATTCATCAGGCACGTTACCGGTTGCCAATTGACGAATAGCTACCGTACATTTCTGTAAAGCCGTGAAACTTGGACGCCCCCTCGCGTCGAAACGAAAAGTAAACCACTCGAAATTACTCTCAACATCATTCAAAATACGATTAAACAAATTCTTACACATTCGAAATCTATCTTTAAAAATACCTTCGTGAAAACGTGGCTCGTCGGCGAAATATAGCTCAATCAATCGATCATGACTCGCCCTACGATTCCGATAAATACTCGTCCTTGTATTCGTCTCTCGAGCTTCTTCGTCTAAGACAACGCGATAACAACTCCTCATGAACTTCATCGCATCCTCGTCCGACCCACTCGAACTACTAGATGAAGTCATAAGTTCGGGTGGGAGTATATATTTTGGGCGAGGACGAACCATGTTTGGGAGAAAAATATAGAGGTTTTTTTTGTGATTGAATTGAAGGAGAAGAGGTATAAAATTTATGAGAAATGGTGTGGTTTATATAGTATTTGAATTTGATTAAAAAAAAAAGGGGTAACGGTCCGATTTATGACCGTTCAACGGTCAAAAGGGTTGGTTGTTTCTCGGCAACTAGTCGCCGAAAATGGGGGTATGGGACGCCGAAGGAGGGATGCCGAGAGGGGGGGGGGGGTATGGTCGCCGATTTGATGCCAGAGGGTTGCCGAGGGGTATGCCGAGACGTACCCCCCACCCTTACTTGGTAATTACAATACTTGGTTTAATATGATTTTTCTAATTGATAAACATCCTAATCATGATAAAATCTCTAACTAATATCTAATTTACATATGATATTTCAATAATTCATTTACACTTTCATATATATAGTTTCGTTTCTGAAGAATTTGCAAAATCAACAGGTAAAAATTTTTCAAAAATTTTCCAAACGTCCAATAACAAATTATCACAATTATTTCTGACAAAACATTTCTTGTCGAAAATTTTGGCATTGTATTGACAGAAACAATAGGGTGTTTGTTTCATGGAGTTCGTTAAAATTTGAATTCAAAAGAATTAAAAATTAAAGTAATTGGAATTTGAGTGAACTGAAATCCATTGGAATTAGATTTTAAATTAAAATTCATTAAAAATAATTAAAAATACTAAAAATCCCGACCAACCGGACCATCATACCAAACACCCGCTAAGTATATTCAAATTGGTCACAACAAAAAAATACAACTCATAATTTTACAACACGTCTTATAAATTACTAATCACACACACACATATATATATATATATATATATATATATATATATAGGGTAAGGATCATGTGAAAACAACTTTTATTGCGAAAACACGAAAACAAATATTAAAACCTCTAAAACTTTTTCATACGTTAATATTTTTTTTTTAAAAATTGCACCAAAATCCTTAAAATTATGTTATATTTAGTTCTGGAAAAAATTTAAAAAAAACAAATTTTTTTAAAAAATTATTATTGCACCTGTGCAATATTTTTTTTATTATTATTGCACATATGCAATAATATTAAAACCTTTTATAACTTTTTCATATGTTAAAATTTTTTATAAAAACTTGCATTATAAATCTTATAATTCTGCTATCTTTAATTTTGGAGAAAATAAAAAAAAATTCGACGTTTTTTAATTTTTTTTATTATTGCAGATGTGCAATAAAAAGTTATTATTGCACATGTGCAATAATATTAAAATCTCTATAACTTTTTCATACGTTAATATTTTTGATAAAAAATTGTACCATAGATCTTATAATCCTGTTATCTTTAATTCTTGAAATTTTTTTTAAAAAAATTAAGAGTAAACTTCGTTTTTAGTCCCCAACGTTTACACATTTTAACAATTTTAGTCCCAACTTTTTAAAAATCTCGATTTATTGTCTCAGATTTTATTTTTTTTTCAATTTTGGTCTCAATGTTGACATTTGTTTAAAAAGCCGTTAGAATGCCCTCGTGTCGTCCCCACATAAGGTGTACTTTTGTCATTTCCGTTTGTTTTAAAATATGAGTTAAAACAAACGGAAATGACAAAAGTACACATCATGTGGGACCACACGAGGACAGTCTAACGGCTCTTTAAACAACTGTTAACGTTGAGACCAAAATTGAAACAAAAAATGAAATCTGAGACACTAAATCGAGATTTTTAAAAAGTTGGGACTAAAATTGTTAAAATGTGCAAACGTTGAGGACTAAAAACGAAGTTTACTCAAAAATTAATGTTTTTTGTTAATATTGCACATGTGTAATATAATTAATACGTATTATTGCACATGTGCAATAATAAAAAAAATCACGAAATTTTATATGTTTAATTTTTTTTCCCAGAATTAAAGGTGACATAATTTTAAGACTTTTGGTGCAAATTTTTTAAAAAATTATTAACGTATGAGGAAGTTATAGAGGTTTTAATATTTGTTTTCGTGTTTTCGCAATAACATATTGTTTTTATTTGATCCTTCCCCTATATATATATATATATATATATATATATATATATAGGGAGAGGATCATTTGAGAACTAATTTGATATGAGAACTAAAAAGAACTAATTTGAGCCACAAGTTTATTACATGTATCTCCCCTCCCATGAATTGTAGTGGTCCCCCTGAAATCTGTGGTTGAGATTTAGTTCTCAAAAGTTCTCAAAATAAAAAGTTCTCATTTGAACCTAACCCTATATATATATTATATACTAGCATGGTGCCCGCGCGTTGCGGCGACGACAGTTTATAGCGCATTATTCGTCATTTGTTCGCACGTTATGACGGTACGACAATGTACATCGTGGTATTTGTTTCTGTAGTATAAATATACAAAACATCTAGGGGAAACCCGCGCGTTGCGACTGCGTCAAAAATAACCGACGCGACACTTGTTGCTATTATCGATCATTTCATGATATCTTGTATCGTATGTTTGTTTGTTTTATCGTTCATAATATTGATGTGGTCTTTCTGTATCATAAGTCTAACATATCTCAACTAAATAACAAAGTCTCGGTAGATCGATTAGATTAGATTATAGGTCTGGCTTTTTGAACAATATTTTTACCTTTTTTTTCTTGGATCTCAATTAAATAATAATGCCACTACAAAAAAATATGTTTGTATTAATAATTTTCAAATAAATATAAAAAACTATGTATTGCCGTTTAACATACCAAACTACGCATCAAAAAGTAATTGTCAGGAAGCATAGATTGAAAGGTCTACATGTCATCCTAGAATAAATATCGAAAGGTTAAATTTATAGTATCATAGGGAATTCTCGCTTCGATGAGGGATGGCGGTATTGTGGACTTTGTTCGGTTTGGCTTGTCAAAATGGTTTTTATTCCTAGCATATTTGATGTGTGTAATAGTTGTGCTAATCGGAACTGCTTTAAAGATATGGATTCTTATAGTAGTTAAGAAGCTTGCTAAGCTGTAAGTGTTTACTAAAGATTTTCACTGGCTAGTACAAAAGATTCTAACTACATTAGTTAGTAGTTAAAGCATCTCCATCTTCAAAATATGGCATAGAACCTGCAGTTGCAATTCCTTATCACCTGAGGTTAAAACCAACAAAAAAAATTGAGACATGATCCTTTTTTAAAAGTTTAAAGAAGAAACTTCACACATTTGACAACAGGCTTGTACAACAAAAATCATTATCTGGTAAACTATACAAATACAACAGCTATATTAACCAATTTTATCTATATTTCAAAACAAACACTAAGTAATGTTGTCCTTCTATACTCATACAGAAAAGGAACATACCTAAATAGTTGAAAACGTGTAGATAGCTTAGCACAACACCTACTTCACACTTGTAGAAAAGGCAGAACCAAAATAGAAATTAAGTACCTAGGAAATAATTACATACCTGACAAGCTAGAAAGTAAAAAAATGGTGGTCTTATAACATAATTGTTAAAAATTTGGCAGCACTCTTTAGATAATATGAAAAGCAGCAATGTCACTGTTAAACAAAATTAAAGAAAGTCTTCGTGGTTTCAAAGAAAACTCCACAAAATTTGACTGGTTTTTCTATTTTTTATCATCGAGTCTGTACATTTTTAACCAAGAAGTGACTTTGAGCACCTAACCTTAAACTTAAACACATCTTTTGCTTCTCTTGATCTTCACGGATCGTGCATCCTTCCTTCTTGCAGTCAGAAGCAAATCCTTGATCTCGTAAATTTGGTTAGGCTACACAAAATCAAATCAAAATTAGGTCAAACTTGCAACTAAAAGTGTTAATTTCACAAACTAAAAACTAATGCGCAAAATCAAATCAAAATTAGGTCAAATTTGGTTAGGCTACACAAAATCAAATCAAAATTAGGTCAAACAGCAAGAAGAATTAGGTTCGTAAGAAACCATCATTCATCTACCTTAAAACTAAGTGAACATCATATTGATCATAGGGCGAAACCCTAACTGTGATAACTGAAGATTGAGTTTAGCTATGTATGTGGAGCTCACCTATGAAGATTTGGATTATTGACAAATTTCAAGTCTAAAAAAACTCACATGAAAAGGATGATGCCCGAAATTTTGCAGATACACATTTATTTGATTCTTCAGCCTTTGACACTATGTGATTCTGCAGGTGATGTCAAACAAATTTATACACGCAAATCAACCAAATGCATGCATCACAAAGCTGATCGCTGAGCTGTTTAGAAATTGTATACGTTTATCATTACACAGCCCGATCCAAACCCATATTGATAGGTGAAACTCACATGAGAGCACTAAAACATGAGACTATTTTAGCATGTGCCAGCCATCACAGAACTGATCACTGAGCTGTGATTCAAACAAAAGAAGAAATATTTGATGGAGGTGATAAAAAATTAAATCAAATTAGACTCAAGTAGTTAAGACACCATAAAAAAACCAATTTAAGAATCCACTTACAGAAAGGCAATTGAAGTGGTAGTAAGTTGTTTTGTTGAATTACATAGATTCTTAACAGGATCTTAACCAAATAACATCTGAATATACAAGTTTGCTAATAGGAAGTATTGTAAATTTAACACCCAGATGTAAATTAACACCCGATTCTTCAAATACATGTTTGCTTATAGATAATAAACCAAAATACCTTTGGTTATCAAAGAACAAAGCACTCACAACTGCCTGAAACAAAATCAGATGACAATGCAATAACCCATATAAAGAGCTTTAGAGCAACAACGATAAGCATGTAAATTTTGTAATTTGAAGGAAGACTGAAGCACACCAAATTAACCGTCCACTACTTGCTCATAAAGGGGAAATCCCATAAAGAATAAGATAAACTATTAGACTATGGAATGTAACGAACAAAATCATTGTCCATCCGTCCATCTAGGATACCTGTGTTAAACATCTTTTAGGAGCTTGCAAACCAACAACCAGGTAAACATCAGTTCAAAACCTTCATCCATATAAGAAGGCTTATTAATAGTCTCAAAATAATACCAAGTAAGCCTCAGATCATCTTCAAAGCAGCCTTAAATCATTCAAAATTGCCTCTATCTGTTATGCTATAGAGATATAGATATTCGGTTAGTTTAATATTTCCTATTCAACCATGAAGCCAAATATTCTCATGGGCTACAAGGAGAATATAAATCATATGGAAGGAGAAGATGCAACTAAAAACATACATTTGCTTCCGATTGGCCAAAGCTAAACCTGAAGAAAAAGAATGGTGAATATGTATGAGATATGTCTGTCAGTTGTGCTTCCTTTACCCATCCCTGCCAGAAACACACAAAAAATATATAAATAAAAAAGCATACAATAAATACAACCAGTAAACAAAATTCCCCTTTTCTTAACTTATGGAAATCATTAGAAACCAAATAACCCCAAACTTGTCTCGAGATAGTGGTTGAGATTCTGTCAATGAACAAGTTAAGAGCTTAAAAGCAAATAATCATGAGATAAGAGAAAACAGAAGGGTGGACAGGTTATCTTACCATTACAGAAATTTCGTTGGTGGTTAATATGTATCGCAGATGTATCAAGCCATACACCCTCTCTGCTGTTGATTCAACAAGTTCCTTATGCTCTTCACTGATCATATGATAAATCACAATAGTTACACTCTAGTTTTAAAATTGTTGTTACCATATTTGGTTGAAAACCTGCATCCTGCAATTCACAATATAGAGAAATTGCTTCTACATAGGAACCAAATTTGCATTTCGGAACTAATTATTATGATTTGTCACAAATGATATTGGAGAAATCTGATAAACAAGAATACTCACAACTTTGTAATCAAGCCTTTCACTCATATCTTCTTCTATAATGATGATGGCTGATGAAAAACCAAGAACAACTACAACCATCTAAATAATTATTGCTTTGTTTCTGTTGTCGAGGAGCGGAATCCAAAACCTCAGCCCTAACACCACCTGTAAAGAAAAGAAAAGACACATGTAGCCAGCAATGAAATCATCAAATTACTTCTCGGAACAAACAAACCTAACAAAAAATTTAACATCAAACCTACTCTGCGAAATTGGTTGAATTCAAAACTCGAAGATAACAATACCTTCAGGAAATCACAAGTTTGAGTGGAATCAAACCAGAGAACTGGATGAAGAACAGGTGGACGATGTGAATCAGATATGGTCTATCTCTCTCACTCTCTCTCTCTCTCTCTCTCTCTCTATGTAATTCGAATTTTGAATCTGGCCGAAAACTTTGTATCTAGCCAGCAAAACGGAATAGCCAATTGAAGGGAGGAGAATTGTGGTTCACGAAGCGGCGTCTGGTGGTTTTGGTGGTTCGATGCAAGCGTGCGTGCGAAGGAGGTTGAAAGGAGAGTAAATGCAGAATCGAGAGAGAGCAGATTTCAAGCCAATCAATGGGATGTTCACGAGCACGCTAAAGAGAGAGAGGCTGAAGCTAATGCGTGCTTTTTCAAGCTGTACACGGGTCGAAGAGATTAGGGTTTAAGACTTTAAGCTCCTTTAGAGGCTTGTACATGTTGCACAACTGCTTGTACGCGTCGTAAGGATTAAGCATTTTTTATGACAAAAATGCCCTTTAGGGCAATATGTATTATATATAGTAATAGATATATAGATTTATTTTGTTGTCTTATTCATAATTTTATACCATTATATATCCTGACTATTTACTAACATTTCATTTTTGTTTTGCTATAATATGTGTTTCCGTCATAATGCACGAAGGGTAAAGTTCTAGTACAAACCAATATTATTGTAAGAACTTAAGAACTAATGTAAGAACCATTAAATTTCAATTGGATTAAGGTTATTTACATAATTTTTATGCTTCTTCTTCTTTTTCCCTTCATGTCTATACACATTATGGCAACTTAACGAGCTAAAAAACAAAAAACTAAACAAAAATCTTTTTTTTTTGTTTTTTTTGTAAATCCGACTATGTTGCATATATGCAACAAATGAAAATATATAATGTTGCATATATGCAACATATGAAAACATATAATGTTGCACATATGCAACATATGAAACATATAATGTTGCATATAAAACATATGAAACATACCATGTTGCATATAAAAACATATGAAACATATATGTTGCATTTTTTATGCTTCTTCTTCTTTTTCCCTTCATGTCTATACACATTATGGCAACTTAACGACCTAAAAAAACAAAAAACTAAACAAAAATCTTTTTTTTTTGTTTTTTTTTGTAAATCCGACTATGTTGCATATATGCAACAAAAGAAAATATATAATGTTGCATATATGCAACATATGAAAACATATAATGTTGCACATATGCAACATATGAAACATATAATGTTGCATATATGCAACATTATATGTTGCATATAAAACATATGAAACATACCATGTTGCATATAAAAACATATGAAACATATCATGTTGCATATATGCAACATTGTATGTTTTATATGTTGCATATATGCAACATAGTCGGACAGACAAAAAAAAACTTTTTTTTAAGTCATCGGATGGATATGGGTGGATATACGTGAAATTAAATTTAAAAAGAATATCAAATTACGCAAAAAAACTTTATTTGAAATAATTTCCCTTGGTTCTTACAAGTTTGTACAATAGAAAACAAGATATCTTTATCATAAATGTAGTGGATGAATTAAAAAGAAAGGACAAAATTACTTAATTATCCATCATTTAAGTTGGTTCTTAAGTTCTTACAATAGATAATGGTTCTTACATGAACTTTACCCAATGCACGAAATTAAATAATCTTGATTAATTAATATGTAAAGAATGTGCCATGTATATCATTTGACAACTTTTTGTCAAACACGCATCACCAAATTCGCTTGAGTTCAACATCGCACTACTAATCAAACGTTATAAACATCGAACTAATTAAACGTTAACACAACTTTCTTCCACCTAACGAAGCTAAATTAAGTACACCTAAAAAGCCAAATTGAATAGCCGAAATAGTGACGTGTCATGTACAATCTGTAAAACAGTTATGATGATGTTGTACTTTTTTTTACAAGGCCACCCAAACCGGCTACTCCATATCTACTGTCTCAACTCCAAACACAACATCCATCCACTTAGTCAGCAGCACCACTCACTACTGCCGTCGTCATCATCCGCCGCTAGCTTGTTGCATGTTATGCACGACTTTCTCATTGGTTCCGTTATCCAAGACTCTGTAACCATTCCCAACTCCAAGTCCTACACTTTTCATAGCTTATATATGCTTTTACTATTTTGTTTTGTTGTACACACCAAGAACCCTCGTAAATAGTTTTGAAACATAACTGAACTACAAGGATTAACCTATAATCACTTGTCGTTCGAGGATTGTTTGACCGAGGTCAAAGATTTACCATTGCTAGGTATTATGCCTCCGCGGTTGATGACTTAGGGATTCAGTTAAGGCTACCAAAATTGATACACTACTATGGCTCGAGCCTAAGAACTTGACAATAGATCTAATCAACATCTAAATATATACAAACGAGAGGTAATAGATCGAGGAGCCATTAACGCAAAGGAAATAATCAAATAGATGAAATATGAACCAGCTCTTGAAGAATCAATAACCCATGACGGACAAACCAAGCCATAAAATCAATAGTTAAAACCCTAATCAAGACATGGTGTCGGCAACCCCTTTCTTTCGTCCTCTCCGTTCTAAAAAAGCAACAAAAAAGTTGCTTCCTATTTCTTTTCGTTGTTGACGTGAAAGAACAGCCACACACAAATAAAGATCAAATTAAACCGACTCAAACCCCACAATCTTGCCGTACCGCCAGACCATGTGTAAATGATTAGACAGAGATGCGATGAAGAGAGTGTCGTACCTAGATCTAGTTATTATTTGTAGTTCTCAGCAAACTAAAAAAGGACCTCCTATACACCTATGTTACCACTTTTCGTCAAACACATATCACCACTTTAGCCACATATATAGAAAGAATATTCAACATCGCATCACGAATTGAACACGTTATAAATATCAAACAATCCAAACACAACTCGAATACACTTCCACCTACATAATCTAAATCCTAAATCCTAAATCCTATGGCCAATAACGATAATTGTGAGCTGTCACCGTCTCCGGCAGCCGTGGTGATGGTTCCACTTCCGTTACAAGGTCATCTAAACCAGCTCCTCCACCTCTCCCGCCTCATCTCTAACCACAAAATCCCCGTCCACTTTGTCAGCACCACCACCCATTGCCGCCAGGCCAAAATCCGCGTACAAGGGTGGAACCCACTCGCGGTTAACAACATTCATTTCCATGAACTCCAAACCCCTAGTTATGTATCCCCTACACTAAACCCTAATTCCACCACCAAATTCCCTTCCCATCTCCAACCTTTATGTGAAGCCACCACCCAACTCCGCCATCCGATGGCTTCCCTCCTCCGGAAACTCTCCACCACCACCCGCCGCCTTGTTATCATCCACGACTCCCTCATGGGCTCCGTCATCCAAGACTTTGTAACCATTCCCAACTCTGAGTCCTACACTTTTCATAGCGTATCGGCTTTTACTATTTTGTTGTTTACTTTAAGAACCATTCGTAAACAGTTTCAAAACATAATTGATCCAAAAGTGTTAACCTATGATTACTTGTTGTTCGAGGATTGTTTCACGAGCGAGTTCAAGAAGTTCATGGCTATGCAACATGATTTCACGAAACTAAACTCCGGTCGCATCTACAACTCGTGTCGAATCATGGAGCACCCAATGTTAGACGTGCTAGAAAAAGAAGAGATGAATCGAAACAAAAAGTTGTGGGCTTTTGGTCCTTTTAATCCGGTAGACATCAAGAGGACAACAAAGAGAGATAAAGGTAAGTGTTGATGAAACAAAATTTCTAATTAGTTGAAGGTATATCATCATATATACCACCACCCGCAGCCTTGTTATCATCCACGACTCCCTCATGGGATCCGTAGTTCAAGACTTTGTAACCATTCCCAACTCTGAGTCCTACACTTTTCATAGCGTCTCGGCTTTTACTATTTTGTTGTTTAGTTCAAGAACCATTTGTCAACAGTTTCAAAACATAATTGGTCCAAAAGAATTGAACTTGGACAACATGTCGTTCGAGGATTGTTTCACAGTCGAGTTCAAGAAGTTCATCGCTATGCAACATGATTTTGCGAAACTGAACTCGGGTCGGATATACAACTCGTGTGGGATCATGGAGCAACCCATGTTAGACGTACTTGAAAAAGAAGAGAGAAATCGAAACAAAACATTGTGGGCTCGTGGTCCTTTTAATCCCATAGACATCAAAGGGACAACAAAAACAGATAGAGGTACTGATAGAGAACCAAAACTTGTTAGTCAGATTCAATTTTCTATCGATTATAAGAGTGTTACAACAGGTGAGTTTTCTAAAAAACAATCCACTTCCAAATTTAAAAGTTTAACTAGTTTTCATCATATAAGTGGTAAATAGATACCGGTTTCACCCCTAAGTTAGGTTTTCTATTTTTTAATTTTTAAACTTTTTTCACACCTTATGCCAGTAAAAGAAACAAACACACTTACCAATGGAACCAAGGTCTCTTTGTCGCGCTACCAGCACAACCAAAAAGGTAAAAAAAAAAAAAAAAAATTAACAGTACCATCAATGGAGCCTTTCACAACTTGTGCTAAAAAAAAATATAGAAAAACCTCGGCAGTGGAACCAAGATAAAAAAATCAACATATGCCTACTCTACAGTGTTAGAAAAAAAAAACAAAAAAAAAAACATTTATTCAAATTAACAAAACTGTACTTGAATTAAAGATAAAATTTTCGACCAATTTTATGGAGACTTTTTTAAAAAATAATGTCTTATAAGAAAGTTATAACCGTATAAAAACAAGGAAAAACTTGAAAAAAAATATCAACAAGAGTGACTCTTCCTATTTCACCATTCTCTCTTTTTAATTGGCCACATGAAACCCTCATCGAATTCATTAATGAATGGTCAAGATCACTTCTTACGTTTTTTAAATAAAACTCAACTTCTCATTTAAACATCTCTCCACATCCACGACATATATATAGCAACTGAAGGCTTGAAGCAACAAGAGCGTGGAAAAAGACTACAAAAGCAATTAAGCATGTCTGCGACGGTCTTTTAGGGAAACAAATAAAGAGTTTTTTATTATAATTTTATTTTGACATAATCTCAACCCCCCCAAGACTTTAATGCGCTATTTTAAAACATTTTGTGATACCAAGATCCATATTCCTTTTACCATATGTTTAGGTCACTCAAATCAGAGAAGAAAACGAATTGAAATCATCACGAATTCTCTTATTGCATAACAATGATTTACAAGAAAAAGGAAAAACGATTACAATGAACAAATGAGAACAAAACTATATAAAAATGGTGATGATCCTAACGACTAACAAACTCAGGTTAACGCTAGCTAACCTTCCGTTAATCTCAACGGTAATATAACCCGAATTATAGAAATGTTACATACTGCACCTCTGTACTATCTGAATATTATCAAACCAAGCCCAGAAGATTGTAACTTGAGAATTACCAAACTAACCTCACATTTCTCCACCTAAATCTCAAGTTAACAAGATTAACTTTCAGAATCATAATGGTTTAATCACTTCTGCTTATTAACAGGAAAAACTCAGCAATAAGATTACAATAATTAAACTTCATCATTAGCATCTAGTACTAGAGGTCCATAGACTTATGTACTATGATGTGAATCCATCTAACCACTGTAATTGAGCTGAGAAAACTGTTAAATAGATTTAACCAATCCCTAATGTTTGTAAACAACTGAAAAACTTTGATCCTGGTAAGGCCTTTGTAAGCATATCAGCTGCATTATCACTGGTATGCACTCTGATTACTTTTACCTCTTCACTTTTGATCACATCCCTAATGATGTGTAACTTCACATTAATATGCTTTGTTTTCTCATGAAACACAACATTCTTTGTCAACTGCATTGCACTCTGGTTATCACAGTGAATAACTGTTTCATGAAATTCAATTCCCAATTCACCTATAAAACCTCTCAACCAAATTCCCTCCTTTACTGCCTCTGTCAAAGCAACATATTCTGCTTTTGTTGTGCTAAGAGCAACAACATGTTGAAGTGTAGCCTTCCAGCTCACTAACCCACCTAGCACTTTAAATGAGTAACCAGTCATTGATCTCCCTCTATCCATGTCCTTAGCATAGTCAGCATCAACATAACCTTCAATAGTTTTACTTGTCAGTTTATTACCATAAACAATCCCAACTGATCTTGTCCCATTAAGATACCTTAGCAACCACTTAACAGCCAACCAATGTTGTTTACCTGAATTAGCTAAGTATCTACTTACCAAACTGACTCCATAACCTATATCAGGTCTGGTGCAAACCATAAGATACATCAGGCTTCCTACAATATTTGCATAAGGTACCTTATCCATGTAGACTTGCTCTTCCACTGATTTAGGTGAATCATCAGCAGACAAATTAAAATGCTGAGCCATAGGGATTCTTACTGGCTTACAGTCATAGAACCCATATTTCTTAAGCAGTCTTTCCAAGTAACCTGTTTGAGAAAGTTTCAATTGACAACTGTTTCTGTCTCTTTCAATTTCCATGCTAAGAATTATTTAGCTAACCCCAAGTCCTTCATCTCAAATTCTCTTTGTAGCATAGCCTTAGTCAGCCTAATCTCTTCCCTATCTTCACATGCAATTAGCATGTCATCAACATAAAGGAGAAGATAGACAAATTTACCTGTCCTATATTCCCTATAATCTACACATGCATCATAACTGCTTCTATTGAAACCTTGAGACACTATGTAATCATCAAACCTAACATACCATTGCCTAGGAGCTTGTTTCAGCCCATACAATGACTTAAGTAACCTACACACCTTATTCTCACTACCTTTAACCTCAAAACCAAGTGGTTGTGTCATGTAGATCTCTTCCTCTATATATCCATGTAAAAAGGCTGTCTTTACATCCATTTGATCAAGTTCAAGGTTTAACATTGCACTAAGAGATAGAATAATTCTTATGGAAGAGTGCTTAACAACAGGAGAGAATATCTCAGAATAATCTATCCCTTCTCTTTGAGTAAATCCCTTTGCAACTAAACTTGCCTTAAACCTTACATCTTCACTACCTGATATGCCTTCTTTTACCTTATATAGCCATTTACATGGTATAATTTTCTTTCCACTAGGCTTATCAACAAGTTGCCAGGTTTTATTCTTATGCAAGGACTCTATCTCTTCTCTCATGGCTTCTAACCACCTTTCACTATCAAGAGACTTACAAGCTTGATCAAATGTAACAGGTGTAGTACTTTCTTCAGTTTCAGCAGCTAAGAACACTAAGGCTGTCATATCATCCTCATTGTCATCCCTATATCTAATGGGCTTAACAATTTTCCTTTTAGGCCTATTTTGAGTATTACTAACTTCTTTCCCCTGAACTTGAGTAGTTTGATCATCTCCATCATTATGATCAGTGCCTTGAGAACTACTATGCTTATTGGAGCTACGTATAAGTTCAGAGTTAGTATGACCTGATTTAATATTAAAACCACTCATCTCCACCTCAAACTGATCACTATCAGTTTCTAACACCTCAGTTCTTTTTCCATTTTCCATTGCATCCTTGTAAAACAGATCTTCTTTGAATACAACATCCCTACTCACAAACATCTTAGGCCCTCCCTCACTTAACTTCCAAAGTTTATATCCTTTTACTCCCTCTGGATATCCTATGAAAACACACTTAACAACTCTAGGATCTAGTTTACCTTCCTTAATATGTGCATAAGCTAATGACCCAAAAGTTCTCAAATTACTATAGTCCTGTTTATAACCTGTCCAAACCTCCATAGGTGTTTTCATATCCAATGCCACAGAGGGAGATCTATTTACTAAGTAAGTGGCTGTGTTAACAGCCTCAGCCCAAAGACAGTTAGGTAGACCTGAACTATGCAACATACACCTAACCTTGTTTAGTAGAGTTCTATTCATCCTTTCTACAAGACCATTCTGCTGTGGTGTTCCTGGTACAGATAGATGCCTAACAACTCCACCTTTCTTACACAAACTTTCAAACTTAGCATTACAAAACTCTAACCCATTATCAGTTCTGAGTTTCTTAAGTTTTCTCCCAGTTGTGTCTCAACATTTACCTTCCATTCCTTAAACTTATCATATGCTTCATCTTTTCCTTTCAAGAAATAGACCCAAACTCTCCTGGAGCAATCATCTATTATTGAAAGAAAATATCTAGCACCCCCTAAAGATTGGGTCCTGGCAGGCCCCCATAAATCAGCATGAGCATAATCAAGAATTCCTTTGGTAACATGTTGACTCCTAGTGAACTTAACCCTGTGAGATTTTCCCATGACACAGTGCTCACAAAATCCTATTCCTGTTCCATTATATTTACCTAGAACACCTTGTTTCTTTAACTCCATAAGCCCTTGATCACTCATATATCCTAATCTATTATGCCACATGACTCCTTCTTTTTCATCACTGTTTACCATAGCAGCATTGCATTCTATATTTACCTTACCATATAACAGATATACATTATTATCACACCTGGTTCCTGACATAACAACCAAGGATCCCTTGATCACCTTTGCCTTACCATTCTTCAGACTTACATTGTGACCTCTTTTCTCAAAGGTTCCTAGAGACAACAGATTTCTAGTTAACTTTGGAATGTACCTCACATCATCAAGCCTTAGATGAACACCACTATCAAGAATCAAGTCTATAGTTCCTATTCCCAGAATCTCACACAGTCTACTATCTCCTAGTTTAACTGTCCCTAAATTTATCATCTTCAAATTACTAAAATAGTGCTTATTTGGTGTCATATGATATGAACAACCACTGTCAAGTATCCAACTATCATTACTTACATTAGTACTAACCATCAATACATTAGCACTATCAAAACTATCACAAGATTCAGTAGAAGCTACATTACCTTGGCTCTTACCATAATTTGAAGATGAGTACTGGGAATCAAACTTCTTTCTCCTGTCAGGACAATCCCTTTTTAAATGTCTATATGAATTGCAGATATAACACCTTCTTTTCCCTTTTGATTTTGACCTTCCTCTGTTCTTGTTTTTGTAATCTCTTTGTTCATTTCTTCCCCTCACATACAAGCCATCACCACTGCTATCTTGTGGTTCCACCTTCCTTTTTAACTCTCTTGAATTAAGAGCAGACATAACATCATCCATTGATAATTCTTCCCTGCCATACATCAAAGTTTCTACAAAATGATCATATGAACTTGGCAGGGAAGTTAGGAACAAAATTGCCTGATCTTCATCCTCTATTTTGATGTCTATATTCTCAAGACCCAAAATGATTTTGTTAAACTCATTAGAGTGATCATCAAGAGACTTATCTGAATTCATTGAGAATGTATACAATTTCTTCTTGAGGTACAGGCGATTGGCGAGACTCTTTGTCATGTACAACGCCTCCAATTTGGCCCACATAGATGCAACACTCTCTTCCCGTGACACTTCTCTCAATACTTTGTCACCCAGGCTTAGTATGATGGCGCTTTTGGCCTTTGCGAGTTTATCCAGCCACTTTGCATATGTAATTCCTTCAGGTCGATCACCCAAAGCTTCCGCAATCCCCTAGTACACAAGTAGGGCTCTCATTTTTACTCTCCACAGGCCGAAATCATTCTTGCCGTCGAACTTCTCGATTTCGTACTTCGTCGATGACATTGATCACAGATACAGATCAATCGAACCTTCAATTTCACCAAATTGAACCTCTGAATTTGAATCGAGCTACCACTGTAGCTCTGATACCAATTGTTGTAATCAACACTCAAATCAGAGAAGAAAACGAATTGAAATCATCACAAATTCTCTTATTGCATAACAATGATTTACAAGAAAAAGGAAGAACGATTACAATGAACAAATGAGAACAAAACTATATAACAATGGTGATGATCCTAACGACTAACAAACTCAGGTTAACGCTAGCTAACCTTCCGTTAATCTCAACGGTAATATAACCCGAATTATAGAAATGTTACATACTGCACCTCTGTACTATCTGAATATTATCAAACCAAGCCCAGAAGATTGTAACTTGAGAATTACCAAACTAACCTCACATTTCTCCACCTAAATCTCAAGTTAACAAGATTAACTTTCAGAATCATAATGGTTTAATCACTTCTGCTTATTAACAGGAAAAACTCAGCAATAAGATTACAATAATTAAACTTCATCATTAGCATCTAGTACTAGAGGTCCATAGACTTATGTACTATGATGTGAATCCATCTAACCACTGTAATTGAGCTGAGAAAACTGTTAAATAGATTTAACCAATCCCTAATGTTTGTAAACAACTGAAAAACTTTGATCCTGGTAAGGCCTTTGTAAGCATATCAGCTGCATTATCACTGGTATGCACTCTGATTACTTTTACCTCTTCACTTTTGATCACATCCCTAATGATGTGTAACTTCACATTAATATGCTTTGTTTTCTCATGAAACACAACATTCTTTGTCAACTGCATTGCACTCTGGTTATCACAGTGAATAACTGTTTCATGAAATTCAATTCCCAATTCACCTATAAAACCTCTCAACCAAATTCCCTCCTTTACTGCCTCTGTCAAAGCAACATATTCTGCTTCTGTTGTGCTAAGAGCAACAACATGTTGAAGTGTAGCCTTCCAGCTCACTAACCCACCTAGCACTTTAAATGAGTAACCAGTCATTGATCTCCCTCTTTAATCCCGTAGACATCAAACGGAAAAAAAAAAAAAAAAAGATAGAGGTAAACCCTAATAGAGAACCGAAGCTTGATAGGTTATCAAGATTCAATTTTCAATAGATTCTAAATTAAAGGTGGTACAACGGATGATTTTTCTTAAAAATATTCCACTTATACATATTGAAAACAAACTAGTTTTGATCATTTAAGTAGTAAATAGATCCTTTTGACCTACAGAATAGAGAACCAAAAAAAATAGAAGATAGAGGTAAACACTAATAGAGAACCAAAGCTTCATTGTTTATCAAGATTCAATTTTCTATTGATTATAAAAGTGGTACAACATATGATTTTTCTTAAAAACAATCCACTTACACATATAAAAACCAAACTACTTTTGATCGTATAAGTAGTAAATAGATCCTTTTGACTTAATGAATTTACTCCTTCGCCCTTAGAGAATTCATTAATTTGTATGCTTCTTCTTGTAGGGTCTACGTGTCTTAAATGGCTTGATATTCAAAACCAGATACCGTGATCTTTGTTTCTTTCGGGACAACAACCTCGTTCACCAAAGAACAAATAACACAGATGGCCATAGGGTTGGAAAAGAGCGAGCAAAAGTTCATATGGGCGCTAAGAGATGCAGCTAAAGGTGATGGCTTTGTTGACATTATCAAACTTGAATTGCCAGAAGGATATGAAGATCGAATAAAAGGGAGAGGGTTGGTGGTTCGAGAATGGGCACCACAACTAGAAATCTTGGCACACCAGGCTACAGGCGGGTTCATGAGTCATTATGGATGGAACTCGTGTATGGAGAGTATATCAATGGGTGTGCCAATTGTTGCATGGCCAATGCATTCCGATCAGCCAACTAACTCGGTGCTTGTTACCAATTTTATGAAAGTTGGATTAACGGTTAGAGATTGGAAGCGGAGATATGAGATTGTGGTTGCTGAAGATATTGAAAAGGCGGTGAGGACATTGATGGCTACAAAAGAAGGGGCAGAGATACGAAAGAGGGCAATGGAGATGGGCGACAATGTCAGAAAGTCGATGAGAGAAGATGGACTCTCTTGGTTGCAGTTACAATCGTTTATTGAACACATCACTAGATGATTAACGTAATACAAAGGTATATGAATTTAAATACTAAATTTTCAAAGATAAAATTACCACTAACTGTATAATATTATTTTCAAACTCACACTATTTCGATTAAAGTGGCATCTTATTTACCATCATGTTGCTCTCCTAAGAGTTGTGTTCATAAACAAATACTTGAGGTGTGTATTTGTACTTACAGACGTTGTGTGATAAATACATAAATTCAAGAATTCATCGATATACTAATTAACAAAAACCACCCGCTAATTTAAGAGATAACATGTATTGTTCATTATGAATGGACTGGCTGCCCCTTCCTTCTATTCTGCTTTTTTTTAACAGCAACATATATTCAAAAAAAAACAAGCTAGCAAGAAGCTAGCGAAGTACATAAACTTGGAAATACAATCGGAAAAAGAACACGCGCGGCGCAATGCAACCATCCAAAAGACAGCACCCTTAAAACAATGTTGTCCCATTATAAATCCAACATCTGTTCAGTTTCACCTTGAAGGTACCTTCAGGAATTTGACAATAACAGCATTCATTTATTGATCTTAAAAAGGAATTAATATGGACTTATTGAGGGATTAAAGAAAGTTGTGTTTAATTTCTCATTTGACTTGGGAGACGGTTGTAGTCTACAATTATTATGTGCTTTATTTTTTATTTCAAATGAATCCATATCCTCAAAGGGATACTTTATGTTTCTGAAATACATTCTCAAACAACTTACAATTGTAGATGATCCAGTAAAGAAGAACTTAGAGAAACAAGATTAGTATGATATCTTATTGAAAAGAGGAATTTTTTACTGCCTTTAACATTAACTTACCTCTTTTCAGTCAACAATATATCAACACCCATGTGAAGCTAACCTGACTTGGATCACATCTTTTGTCAGCCATGTCAGGCATCATCTACTGTTGTGCTTTTGTGGTTGAACCAGTTTGACATAGTCCACATCTTTTGTAACTAAATGACTAAAACAATAGACATGCTAGCTATGATCTTTTTTTCTCCAGTTGGTGTATATATTTATCATTATCTATGACTAGCAAAGTAATCTAACTTGTGTGTATATCCATCTTTGATACCGAAACTAACATCACCAAAATCATACAATGACAACTTCTGACCTGCCGCAACGCGCGGGTCGGTTGTCTTGTTTTCCTTATTTGTGGTTTGAAGACTTTTAGTTGTTGCAAGTCCTTCTCGAAAGAGGAAATATTGTTTGTTTGATGAAAAATTGAGAGTATTATCTCAAAGTTTGTTTTCTGTTCCATTATTGTTGAGTTCTCTTCTCTTCAAGATCCCCATCACATAGTTTTACATGAATTGAGTTGTGTTCATTTTACTTGTTAATTGTATAGTTCACCAACTTTTAAGTACTCAACTTATGTGTGAATATGCGTGTAGTGAGTGACTAGGGTTGGCTTAAGGGTAAGTTAAATAAAGCTAGGGCTTTAGGCCCCATTTCAATAGGGCCTCAAATTGAAAAATAAAGAATATACATGTTTTATATGGTTCGACCATTCTATAATCTAACAACCATAGAAGTGATATATGTTTGAAAGGGCCTCCGGATATTGTGTTTGCTTTGGGTTTTCAAAGTTGTTAAGACGCCCCTGTGAGTGACACATCTAATAACTCTAACCCTATGTAATGCATGCATGTATGTTTGTTTGAAATCAGATATATCGTGTTTGCCAGAAGTAACCTGAACATGTTTGATGTCACAATAAAATAATAATAATAATACATGTCGGGTGTAGCATCGGGTGTCAATTTATGAACACGCTATGGTTGTTGCATTTATATCTTTCTGACTACCATGCCGTAGCCGCGACGCTAGCCGCTTGCCACCCCGCTTTGCCCTTACGACTTTATTTGTCATTTACCTAGCACATATATTATGTAACTGAACTTGAATCTTTTCTACATATAAAAGTTTTATTATATGATATTCGATCGGGGTTATCCATTGCATTTGTAGAGAGAAAGTTATGACTATATAAAGTCACAAAAACGTTCTTACAACAAAATGTAAACGAGTAAATCGATACATGCTCAAGTTGTTGTCAACTTGTGAAATATACAAAAAATTGTGCAAAAATTGCTGTCAACTTGTAATTAAAAATAATATAATTAAGTTCTGATTGAAACGGTTCCACGCATTGACATGTACGGCCACACAACCTGCCCTATGGACACACTCCGATAATTTAAAGTTGTTGTTTGGAACATACTATAACGACATAAATTTATAAATTTAACAATCTTAACAAATCCTTTGTACGAGGCTTTTACAAGTGTTTGTAGTGGGAGTATTAAACAACCCATGTGGTCACCATATAATGTTGGAACATCAACCATGTGTGTGATAGGGATATGTTTAGCCTCCCCGTGAAGCCATGAATGGGTGTGAAGTGTAGAAATTAAAATCGA
>JBCNJP010000023.1:9042359-9078974 GCA_039602395.1 Deinandra increscens subsp. villosa
GTTGTAATCACACAAGATACTGTTTGGGTGCTATGTTGGAGCAGAAATAATCGTGTCATGATTATCGTGTCTTCAAGGGCATCACCTCTTCTCTCAATGGAATCATTGCTGAGATCAAATTTCTTTGAAGTGTTTTTTTTTGTTTTTTTTATTACAAACGTAGAGTAAAAGGGTGGAAAGAGGAGTGTTTTTAAACCGATATAAATTTAAATTTTCAATGGGGCCGGTGTGAGCATTTTGCTCGTCGGTTTCCGCAGTGTATTCTAATGAAATCGCTGTTAAAAAAATCATACAAGATACAAAATGAAAATAAAGTTTATATGAACGATAAAATAGTTTTTCCTCTTCTTTACCTTTTATGTAAACATAATTTTTTTAATCGTAACAAATTTAGTATAAAAGTTGATGGTATAATATATACAGTCATGTAACTTTTATATACCAGGATCAAATACTTTTAGTGTTTGGTTTCTTATTTTTACGTTCTTTCACATGTTTTTGTATTCACCAACTCTTTTTCTTCTTTTTATATATCTTCATCTTCCATTTTCATAAACCATATCTTCAGCATCATTTTAGAAACCCAGAAACCCTTTTGCATAAACCATATCTTCATCTTCATTTCAGAAACCCAGAAACCCATAAATAGGAGGCGGCGAACCCTCCATTGATCATGGGGTTTCTTAGGGACACCCCCCCCCCCCCTTTTTTAATACACCAGCTCTATACGTGAAGGATAGGGCTTCCCTTCACGTATAGGAGGGGTGTCAAAATAAAGCAGGTCCCACTTCTCCCTCCCCTTCACGTGTAGAGGGGGTGTACGAATTAAGGGGTGAAGGATAAACCTATCATTCACGTATAACTGTCAGAGCATGATAGTACAACGTCAGGGAATGTCGGGGTGTGTTGGGGGATGTCTAAGAACCCTCACGTAGAGCTCTCTACGTGAAGGTAGAAATTAAGGGGTGAAGGATAAACTTATCCTTCACGTATAACTGTCAGAGCATGATAGTACAACGTCCGGGAATATCGGGTGTGTGTGCTGGGGGATGTCTAAGAACCGTCACGTAAAGCTCTCTACGTGAAGGTTAGGTCAAACTTTTTTTTTAATTTTTTAGCATTGTTCTATAAACTAGATAATTAACAAAATACAAGAAACATACAAAAAGTGGTAACTGAAGCATACAAAAATTAAAAGTAGATCCACAAACATCTTTTTTAAATTTATTATTTCTTTTAATTAAGATTACCACTAAGCTATCCCAAATTTTTTTTAACTATAGTTGCATCATATTTGGGTTCTTTGTCGATAGTATAAGACACACTATATCTTTATTTGTTGTACAACTTTAAAATTTCATATTTATCAAACAAAAAGTTTTAATAAATGGGAGCTAAAGATCTTAAATGGAAGCCGTACACGTCACCATTGGCCCTATATGTGACCCATTTTTTACTTCCACACGTCACCCTAAGGCCTATACGTGACCCCTTATTTTTTTTCCTCCATACTTGACCTCTGCCATTTACACGACAGCTCAACACCATAGTTTCAGTCACCTATACCTCACGAATGAGTCTCCACGTTAAGTATAGATATTTTTTTTGTAACCTAAAATAATATAAAGATTAACTCAACAATAAAAATACTAATTACTAATAATACTAATAGAAACAATAATAATAATCCAAAAATCATAATATAATAATAATAATAATAATAATAATAATAATAATAATAATAATAATAATAACAATAATAATAATAAAAGTAACAGTAATAATAATAAATAAATAATAATCTCAAAACTAGTTATTAAATTTCATACATGTAATAGTTTATTTAAATTTTAATATTTTACGTTTGATTACAATGTTTATCGTATATTTAGACCACTCTAATAATAATAATTGTAATAACATTAATATTACTACAATAATCATAGTAATAATATACGTTTGTGTACATGCACTTAATACATATAACATTACTAACATTATTGTTCCATAGACTCGTATCCATGTGACTATATGTATGTATGTATGCATAGACTTGCATTAACGTGACTATATGTATGTATATATGAAAGCATACTAAGTTTATTTGTATGAGTCTTGTGTTTTTATATGTGTGTGGTTTATCTGTATCGATATCGTATGAGTATGTGTGTGTATGTATGTATGCGTGTATCTTCTAATAATAATAATAGACAATCGTATCGTCTATATATGCTTGATAATAATAGCAACGTATCTATATCGTATGGTTATGTCTATGTATGTAGGCACGTTAATTACACGTGTAAATACAAATATAAAGCTGGAGTATACGTCTAAATGGGAGCTAAACATCTTAAATGGGAGCTGTACACGTCACCATTAGCCCTATATGTGACCCCTTTTTTTACCTCTATACGTCACCCTAAGGCCTATACGTGACCCTTTTTTTCCTCCATACTTGACCTCTGCCCATTTACACGGCAGCTCAACATCATAGTTTCAGTCACCTAATTTTTTTCTTCAAATAAACGGTACTTTTTAACCGAATACCGGTTAGCACTTTAAAAAATCAACGTGGAGTTTCATATTTCTAAAATTGAATAATTTAAACCGAATACCCAATTAGTGTTTAAATTTGTCTTAAGTATGTTTAGGTGTTCGAAGTGTTGTTTAAGAGTGTTAGGTATTGTTTAAGTGTGTTTTAGTGTGTTTGCAAATTTGTATCAATAAAAATGTTCGTATTAATACAAATTTTCTTATACATAAAGGTAAACTTAAGGAGACTAGTTTAGAAAAAAGACGTTCTTATTTTTATAAGAAACTATAGTTTGCCACTGGCTATGTTCTTTGCATTTATAAGCGACTTTTAACAACAATTAAAACATTTTATAAGTATATATAGATGATTTCATTTTAAGGAACCATTTTTCTGAATATCTTTAAAAAAAACATTTTTTAATAAAATAATTAAATCAGTTTCATAGAAAAAGATTATTGAATAAAAAACTAACACATAATTATAAGTTAATTTGAATATTACTATTTTTTCTTTTAGTTTCATTACATATTCAAACCAGAACCAACTATATTAGAATATATTATTATTAGGATTTATTAGTACATGTTTATTATTAGGATTTGTTAGAATATGTTTGACGTTAAAATATCAAGTGATTTATAGAAAAAAATTATTAGTTAAACCTAACAATCATCTGGACTTGCTGTTTTGAGGGGTGAAGGAGGGCTCTAAACGTGAGCATTTACTGTTTTGAGGGTGAAGGATGACTCTAAACGTGAGCATTTACGTGAAGGATAAAAAACTTCCCACAAACTCCGTCAGTTGACTGGACTTGCTGTTTTAAGGGGTGAAGGAGGGAACTAAACGTGAGCATTTATCTTTACACCCCCACTATACGTGAAGGATAGCGCTATCCTTCACGTCTTAAGATGGTGTATTAAAAAAGGGGTTTCTTAGGGACACCCCCTCTTTTTTTTAATACACCAGCTCTATACGTTAAGGATAGGGCTCCCCTTCACGTATAGGAGGGGTGTCAAAATAAAGCAGCTCCCACTTCTCCCTCCCTTTCACGTGTAGAGGGGGTGTAAGAATTAAGAGCTGAAGGATAAACCTATCCTTCACGTATAACTGTCAGAGCATGATAGTACAACGTCAGGGAATACGATCGGGGGGGGGGGGGGTGTTGGGGGATGTCTAAGAACCCTCACGTAGAGCTCTGTGCGTGAAGGTAAGAATTAAGGGGTGAAGGATAAACTTATCCTTCACGTATAATTGTTAGAGTATGATAGTACAACGTCCGGGAATATCGGGTTTGTGTGCCGGGGGATGTCTAAGAACCGTCACGTGAAGCTCTCTACGTGAAGGTTAGGTCAAACTTTTTTTTTAATTATTTTAGCATTGTTCTATAAACTAGATAATTAACAAAATACAAGAAACATACAAAAAGTGGTAACTGAAGCATACAAAAATTAAAAGTAGATCCACACACATCTTTTTTAAATTTATTATTTCTTTTAATTAGGATTACCACTAAGCTATCACAATTTTTTTTAACTATAGTTGCATCATATTTGGGTTCTTTGTCGATAGTATAAGACACACTATATCCTTATTTGTTGTACAAATTTAAAATTTTATATTTATCAAATAAAAAGTTTTTTTCCTCCATACTTGACCTCTGCCATTTACACGGCAGCTCAACACCATTGTTTCAGTCACCTATACCTCACGAATGGGTCTCCACGTTAAGTATAGATATTTTTTTTCGTAACCTAAAATTATATAAAGATTAACTCAACAATAAAAATACTAATTACTAATAATACTAATAGAAACAATAATAATAATCCAATAATCATAATATAATAATAATAATAATAATAATAATAATAATAATAATAATAATAATAATAATAATAATAAAAGTAACAGTAATAATAATAAATAAATAATAATCTCAAAACTAGTTATTAAATTTCATACATGTAATAGTTTATTTAAACTTTAGTATTTTACGTTTAATTACAATGTTCATCGTATATTTAGACCACTCTAATAATTATAATTGTAATAACATTAATATTACTACAATAATCATAGTAATAATATACGTTTGTGTACATGCACTTAATACATACAACATTACTAACAGTATTGTTCCATAGACTCGTATCCATGTGACTGTATGTATGTATGTATGCATAGACTTACATTAATGTGACTATATGTATGTATATATGAAAGAATACTAAGTTTATTTGTATGAGTCTTGTGTTTTTATATGTGTGTGGTTTATCTATATCGATATCGTATGAGTATGTGTATGTATGTATGCGTGTATCTTCTAATAATAATAATAGACAATCGTATCGTCTATATATGCTTGATAATAATAGCAACGTATCTATATCGTATGATTATGTCTATGTATGTAGGCACGTTAATTACACGTGTAAATACAAATATAAAGCTGGACTATAGGCCTAAATGGGAGCTAAACATCTTAAATGGGAGCTGTACACGTCACCATTAGCCCTATATGTGACCCATTTTTTACCTCTATACGTCACCCTAAGGCCTATACGTGACCCTTTTTTTTCCTCCATACTTGACCTCTGCCCTTTACATGGCAGCTCAACATCATAGTTTTTGTCACCTAATTTTTTTTCTTCAACGGTACTTTTTAACCGAATACAAGTTAGTGCTTTAAAAAATCAACGTGGAGTTTCATATTTCTAAAATTGAATAATTTAAACCGAATACCCAATTAGTGTTTAAATTTGTCTTAAGTATGTTTAGGTGTTCGAAGTGTTGTTCAAGAGTTTTAGGTATTGTTTAAGTGTGTTTTAGTGTGTTTGCAAATTTGTATCAATAAAAATATCCGTATTAATACAAATTTTCTTATACATAAAGGTAAACTTAAGGCGACTAGTTTAGAAAAAGACGATCTTATTTTTATAAAACTATAGTTTGCCACTAGCTAGGTTCTTTGCATTTATAAGCAACTTTTAACTACAATTAAAACATTTTATAAGTATATATAGATAATTTCATTTTAAGGAACCATTTTCCTGAATATCCTTAAAAAATATTTTTTAATAAAATAATTAAATCAGTTTCATAGAAAAAAATTATTGAATAAAAAACTAACACATAATTATAAGTTAATTTGAATATTACTATTTTTTCTTTTAGTTTCATTACATATTCAAACCGGAACCAACTATATTAGAATATATTATTATTAGGATTTATTATAATATGTTTGACGTTAAAGTATCAAGTGATTTATATAAAAAAAAATATTAGTTAAACCTAACAATCATCTAGACCTGCTGTTTTGAGAGGTGAAGGAGGGCTCTAAACGTGAGCATTTACTGTTTTGAGGGGTGAAGGATGGCTCTAAACGTGAGCATTTACGTGAAGGATAAAAAACTTCCGACAAACTCTGTCAGTTGACTGGACTTGTTGTTTTGAGAGGTGAAGGATGGAACTAAACGTGAGCATTTATTTTTACACCCCCACTATACGTGAAGGATAGCGCTATTCTTCACGTCTTAAGGTGGTGTATTACAAAAAAAAGGGGTGTCCCTATAAGAACCCTTACAAAAAAGGGGGTGTCCCTATAAGAACCCTTGATCATATGTACTTCTCCATCCCAACCCCCGAAAATGAGTTGCAGATTGTTGTGGGTCATGATGTTAAAGACGACGACTCCCCCATAATTTGAAACTGATGATATTTTTACAAGCGTTGCTTGGCTTACATATGTTGGGATCGATCATCATGGTTGTGTTTTTCAGTATTAATTTTTCTACTTTTTATTTGTTCTTCATTTTTGACCTGTCTTCTAGTTTACATGATAGAACTTTTTAATCATCGATTTACATGCTTTGGTTTTCAACTTTAACTTGTTTCTGTATAGTTTGTTTGAATTTTGTGACGTACCTGTTCTTATTTAATTTTTTATAAATAGTATTTTAAATCCTCTTTTTGAACTGATATTATTTAGCGTTTATGAACTGAAAACCTCCTTCTATTTCAATTATGTTTTTAGTTTACTCTTGAGAGTTTTGTTTATTCTTTGAATTAGTTGTTTGTAGCTAGGTTGAAAACCTCTTTTTGAGAAATTAAAAAAGATGTAATCACACATAACGAAATGGAAGTATGTAATAACGTACACATGAGAAAAATGGTTTTTCTGTCCGTGTAAATTCTTATAAGAAATGGAATGATGTAATCACACATACGAAATAGAAAGATGTAATCACACATAAAGTGAATGGCATTCTTTTGTTTTTTGTCACGAGAAGGTAAAAAAAGCAAAATAAAACTTGTAACACCCACACCGACAAAATGACATATAATATAATTTCATGGTAAATTTTTCGCGCATTATTTACACGATACCAACTTATAATTACCCATTATCTTGATCACTTACACAAGCACACATGCATATACAAAGCCCATAGTAGACCCATTAAGACATTAACAAGACCAACAAACCCATTAGGTACTTACAGACCATGTAGGCCCATTAGAGTTTAGGTTGGGCCGTAAGGTAGGAAGTGGTTAATTGGGTCATCCGCCCAAACTAATTGGGCTGTAAGCCCACTTAACTGGGATATCCTATTTGGATCGTAACATGCGGCTAAGGGACAAAGCCCAATTGTGTTCCTCATTTTGGGGCACGCTTAACCAACAGATATGAAGACCCAATAAGCCATGAACTTGTGCTGGTTATGCATGACAAACCCACTTGAATTTAAACACAAACACCCCGATCTATTTGGATAACTTAATATATTCTAAATAAAAGAAAGAAACATAATTGATAATGATATGATTAGATCTTGAGTCAACACAACAATCACTCGCGTGACGATAAGCACCTTTATCCAAAATAATAAGTCCAATATATATATATGTATATAAGTATATATATATATATATATATATATATATATATATATACTAGTTTTTGATACTCGTGCGACGCACGGGCGGTTTAAAAAAAATGAATATAAAATGTAACATGTTATAAAAATGTAATTCGATAATTGGAATTAAAGAAAAAAATTTAACAATCGACAATATAAAAAGTTATAAATTTGAAAATACAAACCTATAAATAACATTTGATGTTTTGTTTGTCACTTTTCCGTCTTCATCCAATATGAGAAGTTTTTGTCCATCCCTACTCTTAACCCTTGATAATGCAACATAAAGCTGACCATGACTAAAACATTGATTCTTCAAATAAAGTCCAACTCTTGATGTTTTCTGATAATATTCATCTGATTTGTTAAACATTAAATGGTCTTTCTGTATTTCATCAATTGTTTGTTGTTGAATATTCTATCTAATCCATTTTTTCGGATACAAACAATTGTTTTATAGGAGATGTTTAAATATGCGCAATTAATATTTGGGATACAAAAAATTGTGATGTCGATGTTTAAGAGTTGTTGAAAAAAAATCGTTTTTCATCAACTGTTTACTATTGAATATTCTATCTAATCAAATTTTTCGGATACGAACAATTGTTTTATAGGAGATGTTTAAATATGGGGAATTAATATTTGGGATACAAAAAATTATGATGTTGATGTGTAAGAATTGTTAAAAAAAAATCGTTTTACATATTGTGTAGTGAATAGATTTAACGAACCATATACATGAAAAACATTTTTTCGATATATAAATCTAACGTTTATACTTAAATAGTCATTAACAAAACCGTATATATCTAACTTTGAAATCGTTAAACATTTAACGAACCGTATACATTTAAATAGACATGTTGATGTTTAATTATTTATGATAAATGTTGCATAAGAAGTAAAAATCTATATGTTATACATATCAATCATAAGTAACAATTTAAAGTAGATTAAAGAATGAAATTTGAAAGTAAAGAGATGAATAGAGATAACCAGAAAGAACTTGAATATCAAGTAAGAAGAAGAAGAATGGTGATGAGGATTATGAACTCGATGTGAAACATAAGATTAGGATGTTTTAGAAAACCTCTGTTGGTGATGATGATTATGGTTTTTACGAACTCGAAGTGATTGTATACATATATATAGATTTTTAAAAAGATCATGACGCAATCATGAAATTCGAATTTTGTTTAAAAAAAAAGATGATACTTCAAATTCGGCTATATATTTAGGGAAATTAGTTGGATTAATTTGGAATTATAAAAATTCCGGAAATTTGATTGTTGAATTTTTTAAATTTGGATATTTGAATTGGTAAATGGTCAACATCCTAAAATTATGAAATTTTGTTAAATTGTAACCGAAAATTGTTTAAAAATATATAGAAATTTGAATTTAATATGCAAAATTTTCGGATATAATTTTGCAAGTATTTTTTTTTTGTGAAATTAAAATGTTTAAACAATTAAAATTTTTGGATGTTTACTTGCAAGTTATTTCCGTGAATTTCAAATTATTTTTACAATTTGATTAATTATTTAGAAAAATATATACATTTAATATTTAATATGTTTATATAATTTTTTTTCGATTGGTAAATGTTAAATTATGAAATAGTTTTTGAATAAACTTAGTAATTGATATGAATACTTGCCAAAAAAAAAGTATTCATATCCTCATTTATTATGAATTAATTTCAATTAATTTCAGTTTTTAAATTAGGATATGAGATATGCATTTAATGTCAATTACTTTGTTAAAAAATTAGTTAATGACTTTGTTAATTATTCAAACCAATTAAAAAAATATGAGGCAAACCATTTGAGCGGGAAAATAAAAAAAAGATTGTTGTGGTGATGCCATGTGGCATTCAATCTTTTCATATATATATTATATATATATATATATATATATATATATATATATATATATATATAGGGTTAGGATCCTACGAAAACACATCTTTTTGTGAAAACTGCGAAAACACATATTAAAACTCATGTAACTTTTTCATACGTTAACGATTTTTCATAAAATTTGCGCTAAAAGTCTTAGAATTACGTTATCTTTAAATCTGGAGCAAAATATTAAAAAAAAACTGAACGTTTTTTTTCCCGTGTCATGCACATGTGCATCATACAATTAAAAAAAAGTTATAAAATGCTATTTTTTTCTTTAAATCTAAAGATAACACAACTATAAGATTTAGGGTGCAATTTCTTTTTAAACTATTAATGTATATCACATGTATGAGCGTTTTATTTGGTATGATGAACATGTGCATCATTCAATAAAAACGCAAAAAAATGATGAAAATATATGACATATGGTGCGACTAAGAAAAAAAAATATTAACTCATACTAAAAGTATGAGTTTTTTTTGTGATGCACATGTGCACTACACAAAAAAAATATTTAAAAAAATAAAAAAAGCGTTAAGTTTTTTAAAACTTTTATAGGATTAAAGATAATATAATTTTAAGACTTTTGGTGCAAATTTTTTAAAAAAATATTAACGTATGAAAAAGTTATGTAGGTTTTAAGATTTGTTTACGCAGTTCTCACAAAAAAAGGGTGTTTTCGAGGATCCTTCCCATATATATATATATATATATATATATATATATATATATATATATATATATATATATATATATCCATCTAGTGTCTCAACCAATTCTGAATCCCTATCGATAATCAAATCGTCTTGTAAGATCCATCCGCACATTAGTATTATACAACTACAACCCAAGCCCATATGATCCAACGCATCACCATATCCCCATGGCCCAACCGGTTAGGCCCACACAAGAGCCCAAACCGGCGGCCCAATATACATATAAGCCTAAAATCTCATTTTGACTTATATGATTGATCCAATGGTTCACAATCACCTGCACAATCACCTGCACAATGGATGGCCAAGATCATCTTAATCCAAGGGCTCACAACCCATGCACACAAAACTAACCAATGGGGGAGTTTGCTTGTGATCACAAGCCACCTCATGACTAACCCCTCTTCACGCAAAGACTCACCTACTGGCCACACATCACCTCACCCCCATCCTATTGGTCACTCTCTCACCTCTCTCTGTCATCTATTGCCTATAAATAGAACCACCATCTCCTCCATTATTCACTCACTCATTCCCACTCCCTCCGTTCTCTCTCTCACTAAAAACCGACAACATCGTCTTCTCACTCTCTCGTTTTTCACGCACCCAACTCCCTCTCACTCTCGCTCTTGCTATCGGCCTACAACCACACCACAACCTAACCACCACTAAACCGCCACCATGAAGCCACAATAACACCACTATGAAGCCTCCATGCACCCACCACTACCACCCTCTCACCAAAACCTCACAACCGGTCATCACTCACCTACCATCCATCAAGTCCATCCACTAATAAAACCCTTGAACATTCGAATCACCTCCCATCATCATTGATCCTCACCCACACACCTAAACCACTCTCAACTCCATCACCATCTATCATCAACCATCTAGCAAAATCGAGCCAAAGGATCCTCTTGGAGCCGCACCACTCTTAGCAATCGGGTTCACTCTTCACTCCACCGTTTATGATTAGGTTTGGCATAGATCTATGTCTATGATTAGGTTTGGCATGTGTGCCGGGCTCATTGACATGAAAAATGGTAACCATCCAGACTTTGATCGAGGCATGCTTCCTTCTGAGTTCACCACGGTTCACTTGTGTTCATTTTGGTCCACTGTTGCTGATGGTGCCTACACACCTGCTACCGGTAGGTACAGATGGTACCGTGACTCACTCCACTATTACATACACCGTGTTATTTCCTAATCTCTTCATTCCAGGGGCAAGTCAAATGAGAAGGTGAATACTACTGAGGTTTTGCATTACTCACGCCCAGAAGTGAAACATAACCTACATCCTTGCAGCTACGATGGCGAGTGCTCTTGTGAAGAACAATGAGCTTGTTCTGGGACCATACATTACTCGCATAGCTCGTGGTCTTGGTATTTTATCTGATCAGGTTGCTGCCACTCTCACCTCTCTTCCTATACCCACTCCTCTAGGGTAAGACCAGCTCACTGCCACTGATATTATTGATGTGCAGGCAGACGATTCTTACTGTCTGACCCCTATTCGGTAGGTTGTGATCCTAGAGGATGATCCCACTCATTCATCCATCCAGAGGCCGATTTCTCAGCCCCCACCGCATACAAATCCCATTCCACCACCCATTTCCACTTCCAGCAGTGATAGTTCATCCTAACTAGCAGATATTTACCACTGTCTGTAGTGGCTGATTGCTGAGGCTACCCGAGCTGCCACCATACCTATTATGCCTTTCACTCCATTTACACCTAGGGCTCCAGCTGCTGCTACACAGGGTGGACATGCTGCTGCTGATGATGGTGAGGGAGACGATGATGATGACGATGATGATGATTCTGTCTTAAAATACTAGACAAGAAACGAAAATCTAGAGAATGAAAGAAGAAAAGAAAATATCTATTCATGAGGGATGTTGTTTATCTAGAATTCTAGGCTTATGTTGAGACCATGTCTACATCATGCCTTGAGTTTACTTTGGATCTTTTCCATATCGAAAATTTCCCTAAGTTGTTGGACTTTCAGCATAACTCCAACATATTTATCTTATTACCTACTCAATAGAAAATCCCAAAACCCAACCCATTAAAAGTCAATATGACCCAAGCGAAGGCTGATACAAAAAAAAAATATGTATATTATTATCTCAAAAATAAATCACAATGAAAAGTTGTGACATGGTTGTACATATACGCCAAGATATGCGTTAGGGTGGTAGTTCATATACCCGTATATATGAGCAAACGCCCGAACTTGTGCCCTCATTTCTTTAGTCAAATCCAATAGTGATACTCGGCGGCATGATCGATATATAAACCCAAGAACACAGCTAGACTTGCTTGACTTTGAGTGTTTACTGAAAATACCCTTAAAAGTCGAGAGAACATGGTAAGTGAGTGAGCTGGGAGATGTTAAGGTTGCAAGAAAACTTGAAGGTATTACCTGTGACATTTCAAAAATTCTTTATGCTCTTTAGTGTAGATCTAGTACTATGGTAAGACCCTATGGACTTAGCAAGTACAATGCAATATACGTCTATGTAGTTGAATTGTCGTTGTAGTAGTGTTGAAGGAGAGAATTCATGCAAAATATAATTTAACACTGAGATTGCTCAGGGACGAGCAATGTACATGTGGATACATGTTTTTCTATACATTTTCACACATCTATTGGTCAAATATTGGTCATTCCAACCGCAATTAGTATCGATTTGTCTTGTTTTAGCATAAACAGGTTTTTTGTGAACGAAATGATAAAGTTACACAATTTCAAGTAAAATACAGAGAAATAAAGCCATAAGCAGATTTCCACCGTTAACTTGCTGCCCAAGATTACACAATTAATGAAGAATCGTTGAAGATTTAATCCTAAAATAAAGTCAATGGTAACGAGCCGTTACCTCATAACGACTCGTTACGCCCTAATTTTTAGAAACCCTAATTTGCACTATAAATAGAACATTTTAGAACCAATTCGGGGTTAGCCACCAGAGGTCGACTCTTTGCCATTATTTACGAATTCCAGGAGGTAGAGAGGAGCGACTGAAGCATTTGGAAGCATCGAGAAGCAATTTTGATCAATCAATTAGTCGGTACACTTTGATTTCGGTTTACGATCAATTGTTTTGTTCTTTTTTTCTTAGTATAAGTCATTTTGTGTTTTGTTTCTATCATAAGTAGCTAAACTCCACAATCATCTTGGTGGATATGAATCTTGTGGTACAAAATTTTTGATTGAATGACTATTTATGCGTTTGGTTATGGAACATTGATTCAGTTGATCTCTATGTGTTGATATGTATGCCTGCATGTTGGTATAGTTGTAATGTCAATGATGTGGTTTTGCTAGGCTATAGGAATTAGCTAATCCTATGTTTTGGTAATTCTATCTTAGGTCATAGGGTTTTGGATGATATCTGACCTATGGTTATGCTTTGAAGGAAGTACCGATCATTGATTGCATGAATATGATTAACATGTGTACTGTTGAATCTAGTATCTGATTTGATGTTGGGATTATGGTGATCTTTCTCATTTTGTTATGTGCCATGTGTTAGTTAGTTCTATTATGGTAGATAGTAGGAAAAGCGGCCGCTAGTCAACATAGAAATGATCAATTGATGAGCACTATGTTAGGTCTGCTAAAATGTGTGTCTATAGCATTCTAGGATTCCTATACAGATAGATATATTATTTAGCGGGAATTTTCAGGCATTTCATCGTCATGGCTAGATTAATAGAAGCTAGGTCTAATCTAACGAGCGACCTAGTTATCCTTAGAAAGAGTTAGCATAAATAGGTATTCATGATCAGTTATTAGTTAGCAAGTGGAGTCAGTATCAAGATGATGTATTTAGTATTGTTTGAATACCCAATTTGTTTCACGTTTTATTAGGTGATTATGATTTCAGTGTTTGGTTGTTTTAGCACGTGTTCCTAGAGTTCGACACCCGATTCTATTCTGTAGGATTTATAATACAAAGAAATCGATAGGTATACTTACCTGCTTGTGCTTGTTTTATCCTTTGATAGTTTTAGGTCTATAAATGTACAACACTTCTAGTGGAATAGTCTTTAATAATTGGTATACGACTCACGCGCATCAATCGACCTTAAGATAGATGATTTAGCATTCTTATTTCTTTTTGCAGTTGACATTATCAGAAATATCAAGTACAAAGTGCATGGCAAAAAGTACTATCACATGCAAGATAATGAAACATATCTGAATATGTATGTTAGTGTGGGGTCCACAGATTTGAGAAATTAAAAGTACCTTAACATGTAATGTTGCTATGATTATGATTCTGCTTGAGTTTATAAAATTATACCAGCAATCAACCTTGGCTTATGTGCTTTAATTAGCTAAAAACTGAAATGCAGTTTAGAGCGTTATGACCAATATGATTTCATGTTGTGATCTTCCTCACAAAACATAAATAATTTTTAGTTTCTGTTTTGTTTCAATCCTTGTTTGTATTTCTGAAGTGTTTTGTTTTTGTTATAATAGTTTTAAAAAAAAATTGTTTTAGTTTTGATCTTCCATATTAAACTGATGTGATGAAAAAAAAAATCTCTTGCATGAACATGTATTTCATATTCATATGTCATTGCATATAGAAACGAACATGAATTTTGTTTTTTAATATTAAAATGATCTAACAAGAAATGTGGAGTGTTGTTGTTTTTGATTATATAGATCCTTTGCTTCTTTTGATGGCCAGTCGTCATTTGAGCTTGTTACCAGATGAATGATTTCTATACTCGTCAAGCCTACAGAAAATACTTCACCAAGTTTTCTCCTTCTACATCATCTGAGATAGTCATGAAATTGGGTGTTGCAAGCCATGACTCGTTCCTTTCCAATCAACACCGAGTAACTGAAGAGGGGGAGCATTATCGTCTTGATGAATTCAATTCAATGGCAAAACAAAATCATGATGAGATTCTATGAAGAGAAAACTAGAGCTGGAGCATACTAAACAACCCTATGCAGTAATCTAGGGGGAGATTGTTGGGTCATAATTTTAGATTGTCGCATAAGGTTGTTATTTGGAAGAATAGTTTTCTGCGAAATATAGTCCTTTAATGATCTGCGAAATGTGTGACATTTCGTAGACCATATATAACAGTATATATTGTTATGTCAACCTCTTGCGGGAGGTTGACGAATCTGAGTACAGAGAGATCTAGAGTTCTTGGGAGAGATTCAAGAGAGAGAGAGAGAGATTGAGTGTGTAAGGGTGTGCAAAGGTGTCTGTAGACATTGTTTGCATCAACAATCATTCAATTTACGTTATTTGAAGATTATCCTCCTCGTTCTCTAATCTAAATCAGTGTTAGAACCTGTTCTTCATCAAATCCATCTTTATCTTCGTGTTCTTCATCATTGTACACATAAACTCATTAAATCTAGTTCGATCATTGTGTGGAAGTGATTAGGAATATGTTTAGATCCATTTTCAGGACCTACAATAAGAAAACTATTATTAAATTCATTACCGATCCACACTTTGGATTGTTTGACTTTTTTAATTTTGAAATTTTGAAATTTTGACCCTTTATTTTTCTTAACAGGAGAATCTTTTATTGTTAGCTTCTCAGCAAAATCATATTTCTTTTGAGTGTTGTTAAACATCATTTGACTTTGTCCTGGTTTTGAAAGTAAGTATTAAATTGACATTTTACAGCAACTATTCATTGTAAATAATACATTCTCTTTCAGTTTTGATTTGAAGTTTATATGTCTTAGCATATCTTGGTGATTGGTCAGTGGTCTTTTGGTGGTAAACGGTCACACCTTTCACATTTTCCCTTCTTGGTTGATCTGAGGAGTTTGATGAGTCAATTAACACATTTGGTGCCATTTATTTAAACGTTTTGTCTATTAAGATTTTTATGGTGGAACTTGAACAGTTGTTTTTAAAATTTTTGACTTCTCAACAAACTTAGTGTTGTTGGCAGATGCCTTAACTGACTTTTTCAAAGATTTTCTCTCCATGAAACATGGCAATTTTATTTTCGTCAGGCACATCAACCTTCTTAAAATGGTTTGGAACTCATGGGATATATCAACATCCTCAATATCAGAAACTTCAGCTCAGGGTCAACGTCTAATTTTACCTTAGTTTCAATTTGAAGAGCATCCATCAGCTCTACTGCTGGAGCATAATGTCTAGACGCTTTAACAGCAGTATAGCCAATGCATGCCTTGCCATTTGCTATACTTTGCCATAGTTTCTCAGCCTTTTTAGTGGTTGCTTGGAACTTGTTACAAGTGAACTGTGAGTCAGTGGGCTTAACTTACAAAGCACCAATTTCAACATTTGTATAATTAGTTTCTTTTCTTGCAACATCAAGTTTCATAAGCAGGTCATCAATTTGTGTTACAAAGAAAGAATTCTCATGTTTCAAACTCTTGATTTCATCATTTAGACCATCAATTTTATTATTGTATGAGTTTTTTTCATGTTGAAATACTTTTAATTTCATTTAACTCTTTCACTTCATTCATCCGATTTTGATTATGATCTCTATATCTGATTACTTGTTCTATGCATACATCACTACATAAATACTCTATAACTTGATCAGGGATAGAATTTACCTCAGTATCATATGCTGAAGTTTCATTTGCCATAAGAGAATGGCTGATTGGAGCAAATTCCTGCATCACATCTTCCCAGTCAACACATCTAGTTTGACTTGCAACTATAGCAGTGATGTCGCCTTCAGAAGCACTTGTGTTGGATCTTGGAGAAGTAGGACCCCATGAAGAAGCTTTTGGTTTCTTGTACCCTTCAGTAATTATGTTCCCATTGCTTCACCCATCTCTTCTAGGTTTCTTTCACTCCTTTGCAAAGTGACCCAACTGATAACAATTATAACACTTTACATTGCTTTTAGCCAAACCGATCTGTGCATTCTCGACACCATTATCTTTTCTGCATGTTCACTTATAGAATCTTTTAGGCTCTTAGTAACACCATAGCAAGTTGTGTGATGATATCCATCTCTTCTAAATCATCATCACCAACACACTCTAAATCTTCTCTGATGAACCTGTGGGAACTTTCTGTAACCTGACCAAAGTTGTTCTCAAAATGTGTGATACAAGCTCATCACCTCTTGGTGACTTAGGATATGTAATCACAAGATTTTGTTTACAGTAGGAATATCATTTAGATTTAGATGGTTTACCATGTGAGGTGATGAGTGCTGCAGAAGTTGTTAGCAATTTGTCACTTAGCATACCTGCTTTATCATTTATCTCTATTTCATAAGCAATCATCATCCCATGAAGTTTACTTAACTTCAATGTCTTCAAGTCCTTGTTGTACTTGATGCTGACTGTGCATATAGTCCAAACTTTAGAAAGCGATCTTACTAACTTTCTGATAAGATCAACATTATCAATGATAAATTATACTTTCTGTAATTCATCCAGCAACTGCACATACCTGATATATCATGCTATCATTGTTTCACCTTTATTGTGAGTGAAATTCTCATACATTTGCCTTAGCAGGTCCTTCTTGTTCACTCTCACCTCATTTGTTCCTTCATACATTTCTATGAGAGCATTCCATAGGTCAAAGGAAGTTTTGTGTGCCTTAAACCCAACAAAGATGGAGTTAGGCAGTGCTGCTTGCAGTGCCCGGAAGCTTTAAGATCACCTTCACAAGCTTTGTGATCTGTTTCTGAATAACTTTCAAAACCTTTGGGAATTTTGACACCAGAATCAAAAGCAGATGTGACTGTGGGAATATGTGGCCCAACAGTAACTGACTTCCACATGCGATAGTCGGAATATCGAATATATCCCTTCATCCGAAGTTTTCATGTATCAAAGCCATCTGCCATGAAAATAGGCAGCTTGTTACTAATGCCATTCTTAGATTCACTCATATTGTTAAATTTTCATCAAGAATATGAAGAAAACGGTAATTGTAACACAAGAGCAAGTGAATAAAATCGATTTTGAAAAACAATAACTTTTCAAAACAAGAGCCAAAGCTCTTATACCACTTGTATGATCGTGGTTATGACCTGAATAACCATGAAAAAGAATTATCCACAAGATTAACCAGGAGGAAACAAGTTAATATTCACTCTTATACTCACCATTTGATATCTCTTAAAGTTATAAGATAAGAAAGCAAAAAAAGTAATAACACAAGTATGTTGTAAACTCGACACTACTATGTATTAATCTTGACAACTGTTACAATGGTTCAAGCAACTCTCTCACTTGTGTTCTAGTTCTGGTACTGTTGAAAAGAAAACTAATACAATATATAGTGCTAAATGGAAATCAATGATAGCATTTAATTTCCATGTGGTCATCTTGATCGTTAAGGATAATATCCACGATATTCGGAATATACTAACTAAACTATTGGATAAAATTGTCAACAGTGTCAGTATGGGCGGCTTCTGCATCGGCGGTGTCCATTGCAGTTGGTACAACCACTACAACAATACTTTTGTCAGTTCCGGGACAAGTACAAGTGAATAGTCAAACTTCCGTTTGAACTCACCTTCCGGGAGAACTCAAGTTCAATCGAAACTTGCACTTTCCGTGACAACTTGTTCTTCCGGGACAAGTAGCATCTTCCAAGATAACTTGTTCTTTCGTAACATCTTCAGTTCTTCTGGGATTTTGACTTCTCTCAGAACAATGTTTTCGTATTAACTTCTATCAAACCAAGTATACTTAGTCAAAATTGCAGTTACAGGGATAATATTCCTTACAATCTTACACATGTCAAATACACCTCAAGTTAACAAATATTATAACAATGTTAGTGAGTTAGAGTCAAATTAATGACAACCATAATTTCAAAATTACAATGATTTAAAATTTTGAAGTGAAGTAAGAAAAATAACCAAATCACATGAAAGAAAATGATACTTTAACTTTTTTTAATTGGAAAACGGTGTCTCCTTGCAATGCATTTGTTTTTACTTCTTTGGGACATAGTAAAACAAAATTGCTTAAAATAGGTATTCGTTGGTAGGTCACAATGTTCAAATTGACTTCCCATTTTTTGGGACCCAAGACATATATGACCCATCAAACACGTGATGCGTGATGCGCTCCACGTGATGCATGATATTGTTCATCGGCATTATTTTGCATGCTCTTGTCGTTTTGTGGTTAATGTCTTATTTGACCGACAAATGACAACAAAAACGTTTTTGTTTGGAGGTCAATTGCCAATTTGCATTCCAAAATTGGGGTATACGACTGAATATATTCCTTATCGACCACCAGTTCTTTCTTACTATGTAGAGGGATTGATAAAGCCATTACAACCACACACGTATACATGCTTTAAATGTATATATGGCACAACAATATGAAATACAATTAAGTTGTTAAATGTTATATAGGTAAAAATTATGTCCATCCTTTTATATAAAAGTACACTTAATAATAATACTAATATGTTCATTTTGTATTGGGATAAACACCAAAATGATCATTGTTGACTTTGAAAATTGAGTTTTGATCCGCTGACTTTATTTACACCAAAATGACCTTTTCAACTCCGAGCCTAACTCCTAGCCATTTATTTGCACCAAAATGACCTTGACACCTCATCATCTTCTTCAATTTCACTCTGCATTTTTTCACTGTCTCTCTCTCTTCACCTAATACCGACAAAGAAATGGGTCGGGTCATTTGTTCTTTTTCTTCGCAAAAATGTGGAATATCTGAATATGAATATATTGTTACAAAAGTTATCGGATACAACTTCATCTAACATGGATACGTTTTTCCGGCGGCCTGAGGCGAATTCCGGCGAGTCAAATCTGATCAGAAGTGAACTCAGGCGATCTGAGGCATCTCCGTTTTTCATGTTGTTCTATCATTGCGTTGAATTTGTCTTGCAATTCTCTGGTTAAAGTGAGCCGCCCACAAAATTAGTCCTTCGTTTTTCTTCTCCTAATCACAAAATTAGTGAGCCGCTCACAATTCTCTGGTCTCAGAAGACTCCCTCGGAATGGCTCAAGTTCTCTCGAAACAAAATAGTTCTCACGGATCTGCAGTTGAAACGGAGCTTGCAGTTGAAACGGAAGTGATGAAGTGTTCTCCCGGACTAGGTTTCAGGCGGAACTCAACGATCACCCGGAACACGATTTTCCGGTATGCAAGCTTCACAAGAACCGGATCTGCAGTTGAAACGGAAGTTTCTCCCGGACTAGTGATGAAGTGTGTTCATCTATGAACTCCGGATATGCAAGATTCTCCCGGACAAGGTTTCACCCGGAACTCAACGATCACCCGGATCTGCAGTTGAAACGGAAGTGATGAAGTCTTCTCCCGGACTAGGTTTCAGCCGTATGTTCTTCGCCGGAGAAGTTTAAATCCATGATTGGTGAATCGGAAAGGTGTGGTATGACTATTGATGTGGTCGGTGTACGTAGCAACGTGTGGGAGAAAATGAAATTAAACATTGATATGTTCATGAATCATGAATATGTGATAAATCATGTCTGAAGATAATTTTTCTGATCATTAACAGTTGAGCCGAAAGTGTTCTCCGGTAGAAAACAATTGAATTCCGGTCGCCGGAAAAACAGGTTTCGCCGGAAACGAGAGGAGCATTTTCGGGTTTTCGAGTCAGTGCACGTCGGTGGTTAAGGCTAGTCCTATTGTGTTCGTATGATCGAGAGGAGTTCGTAGACGGGTCGCACGTGATTTATCGTTGAGTATAGTGGCCGGAATGTTGAGTTAAATGGTCACCGGATTTCTTTGTTGGTTTTGGGTTTAAGTGAAGAGAGAGAGAGAGAGAGAGAGAGAGAGAGAGAGTGAAAAAATACAAAGTGAAACTGAAGAAGATGATGATGTGTCATTGTGGTTAGGAGTTAGGCTCGGAGTTGAAAATGTCATTTTGGTGCAAATAAAGTCAGCGGATCAAAACTCAATTTTCAAAGTCAACAATGGTCATTTTTGTGTTTATCCCTTTTGTCTTTGATATTACAAGGGTTGGGTTCCCTTAAAAACTTGCTTTATCCCGAAAACCAGAAAACCATGTTAGATTTGATTTATTTATAACAAAAAACGAAGTCCGCTGTCTTTTTCAAAGAAACTAAAGCTTGAGGGACAATCTGGGAAATATCAACCCCCAAATCCCCCTCTATTTCTCCAGACGATCGCGAACTAGGGCTGAAAAACAAGGAATCAACTGTCAAAATCAACGATTAAAAGACGAAATCGTCAACAGGGAGGACGAAAAACACCAGGTAATCACTCGAAAACAATGATACCATCTTTAATTTCACGTAACCACGACGATTCGATGCATATAGGGTTTGTGCAATGTTTTTTCCTTCATTTTCTGTTTGCTCCAGAGGAATTGAGAAGAGAAGACGAAGGGGTCCGCCTTCTCAGATTGAATCTAAAATTACTAAGAAACCTAGATCTATTGCCCTCTTTGTTGAGACCCCTCCTGTGTGAGCCTTTCTATAGTATGAAGAAAAACAAATTTACATACTCAATTTGTTTTTTTTAGATTCTTGATTTGTTTAATTTCGATAAATTTAGGTTGATTTGATTGTTAGAAGATCAATTGGTATGTCATTGAGTGTGGATGCTTTAATTGTATGTTCTTGCAGTGAAGTGCTTTTTATTTGTTTCCTGTAATTGGATACCAATTAGAAACTTGAGTAATGGATTTAGTGGGATTTTATCATGTACAATTAAATAACTGGCAGGATGTAACGAAAGTTGGTTCATAAACTTGTATCTAGATGTGTTTAGGTTTCTTGGAGTTGGTATTCTTTGTTTGATTGCTTATTATATAAAATGAAGTTTATTAGTAGTTAAATTATGTCGATTTGATTAGTAGTTTTGTGCACCTCTGTTCATAATTAGAGAAAGTTAAAAAGAAATGTTTGCATGTCAAGTAATAAAGTAGTTTTCTTAATCTGATGTGCTTTTTCTCATGGACCCTTTTTCTCATATTCAATGTAAAAAAGAATTTTTGTACATGTTAGTCTAGTACAGATCGGTTTTAACATGGATGCGTATGTATTGTTTATATCAATAGAGGATTGAAAAGTTTATACGAAATTATGTTGTATATATGTAACATTGCCTGAAGAAACAACATGCTCTTTTTTTTTTGTCTTTTTATCTTTGTTTATAACATAAACTTGAAAACCGTAACCTATTGTTTCATAAAAAGGCAAAAAGAAAAAAAAAAACAAAACAAAAAAGATGGACAAGCCAAGTAAGAATCAATGTCAAATATTGAATTCATATATGCATTAAACATACAAAGTTATATTGCATATATGCAACATACAGTCATGTTGAGTATATAAGTCATGTTGAGTATATACAACATATTGTCATGTTGAATATATGCGGCATACAATCATATTGCATATAGGCAGCATACAACCATGTTGAATATAAATAACACACAGTCATGTTGAGTATATGCAACATACCGTCAAGTTGAATATATGGAACATACAATCATGTTGCATATATACAACATATAGTCTTGTTGAATATAAACAACATACAGTTATGTTGTGTATAAACAACATACAGTCATGTTGCATATACGCAACACAACCATGTTTCTTATACACAACACACTATATGTTGCATATATGCAACACAACACAGTCATGATGCATATATGCAACACAACACAGTCATGATGCATATATGCAACACAATCATGTTGCATATATGCATCATAAGTACATACATATTTATTTTAGAGTTGTAAACAATATTATTTAATTTAATGTCGATGTGTAAATTTCAAGATGGAAAAGTACAAGATATATACCAAATAGTTTCACTTCCAGAATTTCATCTTAATGACACAAGTGGATGGAAACTTTTTTAAATTTTGGTAAGACAGATGAATTCACAACTTTAATCTCGTGAATAGGTTTCCAGATCGATTCATATAATTGTGAGATAAATAAAGAAGTTAAAGTGATGGAAAAGATCCCAAGTCAAAGCTAAAGAAACATGGTAAATTGGAGTTGGAGAGGCGATTCAGTGCTTGAGCCTACAAAGGATTCATTAGCTCAACGTGTGAACCTGCTACATTGAATGTGATCGTAGTTTGTTGTAATTTTTGTATTTGTGAATGTGATGTAAAATATCTACCTTTGTACCTTGTTTTGGGATTTTGCATCTTGCTTGTCCTGTTCAGTTAAAATACATCATGCTATGTAAACTGGAGTTGCATAAACGAAGAATGTAGGGATGTTGCATATATACAACATGTATTCATACTGCATAAACATAATATAATTGAAAAATACGTTGACACACAAAGCTAATAGATATTATATTGCATACACACACAACTCTAAATCCATAAAGTATAACAGCGGCAACATGTAATATTTGTAAAAACCACTACCTTTAATAGCAAGTAGATTGTCACGGAGTAAAATAAGCTTACCCGGACGGGATCTTAAACGATCCGCGCATCGAGTGACAATATCAGTAATCTCGTATCTAAGTTTAGACTATTCGATGTTGCATATGTGCAACACCGGGGGGGGGGGGTGGCGAAGTGGGGGTGGGGGTTTTATATGTGCAACACAGTTATGTTGCGTATATGCAACACGGGTGGGGGTGGGGGGTGGGTGGTTAGGGTGCGGGTTAGGGGTATATATATGCAATATAATTATGTTGCATATATGCAAGACAGGGGGTGGCGGGGGTGCGGTGTGAGGTTGTATATACGCAACACATTTGTGTTGCATATATGCAACACAGGGGGTGGGGGTGGGGGGGAGTGGCTAGGATGCGGGTTAGGGTTATATATATGTAATATAATTATGTTGCATATATGCAACACGGGGATGGGGATGGGGGTGGTATTAATAATATTTAAAATTAGATATTAAATTACTTTATTAACCTTCATTTAAGTGATTTTTAGGTTTTTAGGCTAAGGAGTGGTTTTCACATGATCTTTACCCGATATTACAATTCTTATCTCATTTTTATCTTTCGGTTTTAGAGAAAGTTATACTTAAGACTGAATAACAAATTTTAGGGGGAATTACATATACCCCTATAAATTTTATTAAGGGTGTTTTGGAAGGTTAGAGGCGGCGGCTATGGATTTCTTCATCAATCTTTGCGGGAGAGTTGCGGTTGTACAAGTTGATCGGAGGGGCACATCAAATGGCTACTGATCCATGTTGTTGAAAGGTCCTTGGTTGTTGTCGTGGTGAATGGGGTTCATGGTTTTCTGCCTGGTTACTACAATGTTGAGTCTTTCTCTTATGATGTCATGATTTCATGATTACTTCGATCAAGAACTAGATTCAGGCAATACCATTTTGGAGATGAATTGCGATCCCGCCTCAAGAAGTCTCTGTAATCCAACAATGGTCGCTGTATTTGAATCCTCTGCCAAAATTGGAACACTGAAGATGATGACATGGTTAATGTGATGCATCTTGAATCGGAATAGGAACTACACACCGTTAATCTAGATATTATTTTATGGGACATTTTATTTAATTTAAGGGTATAAATGTCATTAAACTAAAATTTATTAACAATGGGTAAATATGCAATTAATTTTATGGATTGGGTAAATATGCAATTAGGATTCAAAATAGGGGAGATATGCAATTTTTCCCAAATTGTATCCTTTAAGTTTGCACATTTTATAAATTCTGTTATTTAGCTTTACTAATAACAGTAGATGTCCTTTAAACTTTCCAAAGTTTTACTCAGTGTCTTTTGGCCCAATTTTGTTCGTTACGCCAAAGGACATTCAATGTAACTTTTATACAATCTAAAGGATACTCTATCACACCCTGACCGACGGCGGAATTACGTCGGGCGCGAAGATTGTCCAGATGCTCACAACACTAATTAAAGGTTGATATATTTAATCATGCCGCATTTCATCTCATCGATCAAACATAAATCCATACAAACATCAAAATCAAACAAAGTTCAAACATAGCATAAGAGTTCAAATTTTTATTTGAGTAGGTCTACTAAAATCCCACGCGATCCTAAGCGACGACATCATAGTCAAGCATCAGCACCTGCAACATGTGAAAAATGAAGGTCAGCTAAAAGAGTTGGTGAGTAGTCATATGTTTATATACATATGGAATCAATATACCAATCATGCGATTTAATGTTAAGTCGATGTACACAAGTATAAGAAAAAGTACTGAAATAAAGCACATGAGAGACGACGTAACCCAATCCCTCGGCATTTAGGCTTTCAATCACAAGGCGCCACACGCGAGGCAGGCCAAGTGGGTTGCCAGACCAACAGATCCATTATTGTAACGCCGGCTCAAATGAGTTAATAGGAATACGTCTATGAACATGAACATGAACATGAGCAACACAGTAGTACAACATACGCAACACACAAGTTCACATACAAGGCACATAGATTAACATAGAACTCGCACGGATTTTGAAAAGAATAACGTTCAAGAACATGATTTTGTGCGGTACATGTTGCACCCTAAAACTTAAAAAGAAAGGGGCTATGATATTCACCTGATGGTGAAGTAAACGATAGAGAAACTGAGATTGCGGCGCGATATAAAAACCCGGAGACCATCTTGAAGATTGAACGTGGTAGAGAAATACCGACAAATAAATAAGTAAACGAATAGATAAAACGTGCGACTCAAAACGACACGATGGACACGATCGGATTCACAACTCGTTGGTGAATTTGCCTAGAGATAACATACGGGATCGATTTAACAACCTAAATAATTTCAAAGTATTTTCTAAGGTAAAAGAATATTAAATACTTAGTTATTTCAAAACGTCATAAACTATTTATTTTTATGTAAAAAAATATATGTTTTCATAGAAAATGGGAAAATTGCCAAACGGTCCAAAAATAGTCCAACGAACCCAAATATATGTCCCAAAAATATTATTTTAACCTACTTTTATGCTAAAAATATAAACCTAACATTTTTATGAAAATCTAACTTTAATCTATTGGGAAAATAATGTCTTTTTACTTTTTTTTTTACCAAATCCACAAAAATATAGATTTTCCTAACAAGTCATAATCTGGATCTAGGTCATAGATGATGATCTAAACATGGTTTAATCATAGATCTAGCCTAAAGATGGTATTTTCATGGCAAAGGTCTAAGATCTAGCATCAAATTAATTCTATATTCTACAGCTAACAAACAATGTCATAAAAATGTTATTTTTTTAAAAGAAATTACTAGATCTACCCATTAGATTCAATATAATACAAGATGGTTCTCTAGAGTCTAGATTAAGGACCAAGATGGAGATTTTGGGTATATCTAAGGGCCATCATCATCATATTCAAGATCTAGTAAGATCTAGTAGGAAAAAAATAAGTTTTTTCATTTTTATGTATAAAAATCATCTTTTTTGATAATAGAAACTTAAATCTAAAGATATGATGATGATTTCTCAAACACTAATCCTAGATCTACATCCAAGAACCCATTTTTATCAAGTTCTATGAGTTAATGTTCATGCATGGGTTAGATCTACCAAGACCTTCCATGAAAAGTGAAAAAGATGTAAATTTCTATCATAAAAGCTCTTGTTTTTCAATAGATAATCATTAGATGTAACATGCAACGCAAGATCTAGGTTTAGAAACACTTAAAAATCTGATATTGATGATGGGGGACGAAAGATCCAAGAAGAAGGAGGTCGGGTTTGAGAGATCTAACCTTTCGGGATGAACAACGACATGATTCGAGACCCAAAATCTCTAACTTTGGGCTCTAGATCTTCAAAAATTTTGGCATGGGGATAACCTCAGCCGTTTTAGGGTTTTTGGGGGTAAAAATTTAGGAGCATGGGGGCTAGAATGAAATTAGGATGCTAAAATACAAGGTTTTTAGGGTTTTCTCTAAAAAAATTCGGTGGGCGTATCGCGAAGCCCCAACATGGGTTTCTTCGCGTACCTCCGCACCCCTCTAGGGTGTCGCGCACCGTTTTCGCTCTAATTTCTTTGTTCTAGCTAGGGGTGTTCAAAACCGGATATCCGAAAATTCGGATATCCGAATTTCGGATATCCGAAATTTCGGATAGTTGATTTTCACTATCCGAATCCGTATCCGAAATTTCGGATACGGATTCGGATAGTGAATTGGATATCCGAATTTTCAAAACAAAAAAAATAGTTAAAAAAATACATTCAATCTCTAAAATTACTAGTGATAAACATCTAAATGATTAAATAGTGTAATACAAGTACATTAAATAGTTAAATACCAACAAAAAAATAAAAAATGTCTCGATTTTGAAGCTCAAATTCGTGTGCAACAAGCTCGATGGCATACTACAAATCGGCAGTGTAAGGTAATGAGCTAGTGAGGGTCGAGACTTGTAGGACCACGGGATCCAAAGAGGCAAAAAGAGTGAACATCGGAGTTTAGAACTTTAGATTTAGGGTTTCCTAAGTTTAAGTATGTTAAACTAAATAATATATATAATTTAATATTTTAAAAAATATATATTTCGGATAATTTTCGGATATCCGAATATCCGAAAATGTTCAAAATCAATATCCGAATCCGAATCCGAAAATTCGGATATCCGAATTTTCGGATATTTTTACTTCGGATATTTCGGATATTTTATATTCGGATTCGGATATTTTTGAAAACCCCTAGTTCTAGCTTCGATTTGACCTCCGTTTTTTCCTATATTCCTCATTTTAAGACATATATCATATTAACCACATTTAGTCCACTCAAAATAATATAAGATATGTCCCATAACGATTAACGATTGATAAAATACTACATGAGATGCATTTTTGGTCGGTTTTGTTGTTTTTTATCACTTTTTAGCAAATCACCAACGTTTTGCAATCCGACCGAGCATGTGATGACTCATAATGTATTTTGTGATTATAAGACTTATAAACATGATAAAATTGATATGCGAAACTCAAAAACGTGATCTCCCAATTAAAATCGAAATCGCGTGGGATTTACCAAACTTCCACCGTTTTCGTTCTAGACTTTGAATTCACACCAACCTTCGCTTGTATTTGCTTGTTTGTGTAACTATTATTACCCAAAAGTGTCATACATGCTTAGATTGATCAAATCCCCGGTAAAACGTAATTAGTGACGTGTTCGCGTAAAATCCGAAATAGAGACAAATCGAACACCAAATCAATCATGAACATAATAATTGATTCAAATAACATAAAATGAGATATAATCATCATAGAAAACATAACTCTTATTAGATTATAGATAACGGGTTCGAATACAAGCAAACGGGTTGGATCTGAAGAATCGGAAAACCCGAAATGTTACACACTCGGTATAAGGTTGTTAGGCCAAAGGATACTGAGTGAAATTTATAAAGTTTAAAGAACATCCAATGTTATTAGTAAATGTAAATGACAAACTCACAAACGTGTAAACTTCTAAATTTAAAAGCCATTATTCATTTCACAAATTTATTTTTTATTGTTTTAAGGACAGTTGTGACTTAAAGAGCGAAACATAATAAAATAGATAATATTATGTATGTAAATAGGGATAGATTGAGAAAGTGAATTCTAAAAGTTATAAAAGATTGCCAAATTTAAAAAATATATATATATATATATTTAAATTTTAATTAAATAATAAAAATAAAGAAACACAATGAAATATATGAAAAGTATAATATGAAGTAAACCGTGGTTCTAAGTTTAAGGTGTTGTTTGTTTTTTGTAAAAAGATCTTCTTGGTGTCTTTTGTCTGCGTCGCGAAGACACGCGAAGACAATATGGTTTGAAGACTGTTTGTTTTCTCGAAGACGTTTTATTAAAAAAACGTCTGCGAAATGTCTTCCTGAAAAAGATGGGGTTAAGTTGCTTCTTATGTCTTTTCCTCTCATTTTCCACTTTCTAAAAAACAAAACAGCAGACAGCAGAAACCCTAGGCGCCTCCTTCATCACCAGTCGCCGGCTCCTCCTTCATCACCAGTCGCCGGTTGCCGTCGTCGCCGGCTTCGGTGGCGGCTGCATCAGACCGCCGCCCAGCCCCTCGTCCCATCGTCCTCTGCGTCGTATCCTATACAGCCGCCGTCGTTCGCCGCCCACAGTCGCCGCCCACAGTCGCCGTCGTTCGCCGCCCACAGTCGTCGTCGTTACAGCACCCCACATCAGGTTCAGATCTATTTCTTTGTTTTATTTCAGATTTCATGGGTGTGAATCTGTTTTTGTTGAATTTTTCATGGATGTTGAATCTGTTTTCATGAATGTGTGAATCTTACATGGAGAATTTTATATCATTTGCTACAAATGCTTCAGATTTCATGGCTTCAATTGTATGAATTTTTGTTATTGCATAACATGGATGTGAATCTGTTTCTTGATGCTTCTATTGTATGAACTTTTGTTATTGCATAACATGGATGTGAATCTGTTTCTTGATGCTTCAATTGTATGAATTTTTGTTGCTTGGTAAATATGGCTTCAATTGTATGAGGTTTGTAATGCATATTCTTGTTGCTTGATCGCTAGAAATGGGAGAGAAACTACATTGGTCAAATGAGCGCCTCAAATGCTTGTTGGATACTTGCATTGATGAAGTTAACACTGTGGGTAGAAAAGGAACGAGTTTGCATAGTGAATCATGGACTAAGCTAGCGGGAGTTCTAAAGGAAAAGTTTAACATGGATGTGAATCATAAACAGATGAGAAATGCGTTTGATAATCTTAGATCTAAATATGTAGGGTGGGTGTACTTGAAAAACAAAACGGGCAACATATACAATGCCCAGACAAATACTTTTACCTTAACGAATGCGGAATGGGAAGAATTTAAGAAGGTACGTCCGTACATATAATTTTTTAACATCTTCATATAAACAAATAACATATACCATTTTTTTTAACTTAGGGGCACCCGAAGGCCGCATCATTGAAAACATCTCCATTGCCTTATCCTTATCCTGAACTCTGTTCTCAATTGTTTGATGGTTTGAGTGCCACCGGGGAAGACAAATGGACCTCAACCCAAACGTCAACCGTCCATCCACTTTTGGGTTATCAAGAACTAGAGGATCATGGGTCTGCCACTGAGCGTACCGAGCGTATCTTTGAGCCTAACCCCGAGCCTACCACTGAGCGTACCGAGCGTACCTTTGAGACTAGCCATGAGCATAGCCCCGAGCCTACTCCAAAAAAGAAGGCAAAAACCTCCAAATCATCTACTATCAATCATGATGATCTAGCTGCGGATATGCAAAAGGCACTACAACATTTGATGAAAGGAAAAGAAGGGCCAACCGTTCGTGAATGTTCTGAGAAGCTCAAGTTGGTTGGGTTAGATCCGATGGATCCTCTATTTTTAGCTGCATATAATATCTTTGGAGGTAAAAGTAACATGAGAGAGGCATGGATGGATTTACCAGATATTCCTGAAGTGTTACGAGGATGGCTCGTGATGACGGCAACAACTTTAGGACTTTTAAAGTAGTTTGTTGCTTATGTTATTTGCTTTTCGGATTGGCTAATGTTTTTTGCTACCATGAACTTGTTGAACATATATTATGGTTTATTTTGGTTGAATATATTACATGGTTGTTTGTTGCTTATATTAAATGGTTTATTTTGCTTGAATATATTACAGAAATGTTGTTTGTTGCTTATATTAAATGGTTGTTTAACACAGGTTCATAATGGATTATGATAAGAAATTACTTATGGTAATTCTTATGTACTTGTATCTCCGCTTCTATATGAGGAGAGGTTTGAAACGAAAGCGAGACAATGATTCGAAGATGACGGGTCGTCATTACACTTTAGAGTTATTGCAAGGGAATCCCAAACAATGCAATGAATTGCTACGTATGTCTCGTGAATCCTTTGTCCGACTTTGTGCACTTTTTAGAACAACATATTCATTAAAGGACAGTAAACATGTATTAGTTGAGGAAAAGATGGCTATGTTTTTTATGGTAATAGGGCATAACCAACGTTACGTGGTCATCAAACGTAGATTTCAACACTCAAAGCAAACAATTCATAAATTTTTTCATGAAGTATTAGAAAAAATGATGATTTTTGCAAAAGATATGATAGTACCAACTTCTTTCAATCCGAATCCAAACATTCCGGGACATAACAAGAGGCTACGAAGGGTTTTTAAAGGAGCAGTCGGTGCACTAGATGGAACTTTGATAAATGCGGTTGTCCCTTCTAAGAAACAAGATTTATACCGGGGAAGGGGAAAAGGGGATTGTAATCAAAACGTATTAGCAATTTGTGACTTCAACATGATTTTTACGTTCATTGTGGCCGGTTGGGAGGGTGTTGCACATGATTCTAGGATACTATCAGAGGCATTGTCAGATCCGCAAGCACCATTCCCGTTTCCACCACCAGGTATGTTATTGATTTTTTAAATAATTATATCTTACTTTAATATTCTAATTAATTTTCAATATATCTTTAAAGATAAATATTATCTTTGTGATGCCGCGTACGCACACATACGCGGATTTATGGCTCCATATCGTAATGTGAGGTATTGGCTTAGAGATTTCCGTCGCAGGCGTCCGGTGACCAATAAAGAAAAATTTAATCATGCACATGCAAGACTTCGGAACGTCATTGAGCGTTCTTATGGTGTTTTGAAAGCACGGTTCCCTATATTGAAGAGGATGGCACCATTTTCGTTGGCTACACAAAGGAACGTTACCGTTGCATGTTTTGCGCTACATAATTTCATAAGGAAAGAGGGTTTGAGCGATGACTTATTTACACAATACGATCAACCCAATGTGCCATTACCAAATACTCAAGTGCTTTTGATGCTGATGAAGAGGAGGTTGAAGCTCATGGTACTGCATCAGATCGGGAATATATGACCCACTTACGAGATGAAATTGCAGAGCAGTTAATGCAATGAAGGGATGTTTTTTTTAATGTTGTTGTTGTTTTTTAGAATATTATTATTTTCAGTTGATGAGAACGTTGAAACTATTTTGAACTTTAAATAAATCAGTTTATTTAAAATACAATTTATTTAAGCAGTTTGCAGAAGTTAAAAAACAAACAGTCTTCTTCTGGCAGACTGTAGACATTTGGTCCATGTCTTCTTCTGCAGATGCCTGCAGAAGTGGACTGCAGACTGCAGACCTCTGAAAAAACAAACAGCACCTAAGAGTCAGGTTAAAGTTAAAGTGGTGAAAGAAAATAAAGAAAAAAATAAAGTAAATAAAACAAAAGGAAATACAAACAAAAAGGAGAAATAACTTTAGAAAAAATAGTCGCGGTTTATATATTACTAGATTAGTAATCCGTGTATTACACGGGTTGAATATTAGGTTTACAAGATGAGATTAATACAAAAAAAAATGAGTAAGAGGTTTGAAAATTATAAATGGCATAATTCGTTATCAATTTTGGCTGTTAAACTAGGGTTGAGTTTGTTCAAATTTAAGAGCTATAGCAATATGAAATTTATTTATCAAGTTATAGATCCACTAAAGTAATCATGTTTGGCCGATATAATATTTTATTTTTTATGTTGTAGTTTAGGTTTGATAATCAACATTTTACCGACCAAAGTTGCCATGTTAAATCTGGCTTTATACAACAACAGGACCACGGACACGGTCATTTTAATTGTTAAGGCATATTAAATAGTTATCTTATAGTTGCTAATTAAAATGAAAGATTTGTAGGCCGTTAGAATAACTATTTGTATAGTGAATAATAGATAATATTTTTAAATAGAACAAACTAACACACAACATTAGGAACTTTAACAATGACAGTTTTCTTAGATAATTAAAATATTAATCATAATTCATATCCAATGGAATAATAAATATGTATATAAATGTAAAAAGAAAAAGAACATTGTAAATTGTAAAGACATAAAGAAAATCCAATGAAAATAAAATTAAGCAACATAACAATATCCAAAAAGTAAATTGTTTACAACAATTATTGTTCAAATCAAGGATAATTATTTTTATTGATTTTGTATAAATATTAATTTGTTAACATAAAATAAAGTATTTAATTTTGTATTACATGTAATTTGAATTGTACATTTGGAAAGTTTTTGTATAAATATAATGTTAAACTGTATTTTTGGAATGTAGTAATAATATTTTGATATTCATTGTAGTGTTGACAAGTGGAATGCTGATGTGGAGGTCCTAGGAAGGGGACATGTAGATACCATTTTAGTGTTTTATTAGAATGAAAGATTACTATAAATGTTTATTTTTTAAAATTTATTTTTTAAATCATTAGAAGAAATTACGATATACTAAAGAAAAAAATAATATAATAAAGTAATTGAAACAAAATGAAAAAGAATAGAAAAATGCAAGAGTTACATTTTTCGACCTTTAAATGTCAGAACAAAATGGAACTTATAAATAACTAACATAAAAAGTAACTCTTGTTAGTAAAATTGAGACGTTAAAAAAAGGTCAATTTAAAAAATAATCATGACTGTAATTCCATAACTTAATGACACGTTTCATAATACTCTAGCTTAAATGTCAAATTTATTGTACCTACTACTTTTTTTTTGGAACGACAATAATTGTATTAAAAAAGTTCAAAAGAGCAAAAAAAAAACAAAGTTACAATTTAAGCATTGGATTCAAAATCCAATCGGACCAACGTAAATCAACTTTGTTTCGTCGAGACGAAAACCAAGAAAAAGAATAAAGTATAATAGAATCTACGAAATTGCCGTTCTAAGAATTCATGGGATGAAAAACCGAATCGTTTGGTTCCCTCCAAATCTGCCACCACGCACAATAAACAACCGTCAGCAACACATCTTTTTTAATTCTCGACAGCTTGCTCTCATCGATCTTCTTGATGGTCTCTTTGGGGTTCTCGGCCTTTAAGAAGTCACAATCCAACTACACTTGAATCTTAGATAAAACTTTAACACAGAAAACGCAACTACCGAAGAGATGGTCGACCGTTTCAGGGCGAACATTACATAACGGGCATAGGATGTGATCGATTTCCAAACCACGTTTTGAAAGATTGTAACATGCAGGAAGACGATCTAATAAAATGCGCCATGTCACCATATTAACCTTTTTTGGAACATATTTGAGCCACCTAGTTTGCGTTTCACCTTTGGGGAGCAAAGAATCATCATTATGCTTACGCAAACCTTTAACCGTGAACGTGTTATCATCTCTTAAGGACCAAATCCACTTATCTGGGTCCTCGGTCAACGCCACCTCGCCCAGAAACTTCATCAAATCGATTAGCTGCTATTGTTCTACCCCCCCCCCCCCTCGAAGTTGGCGGCGGGCCTTTTAAAAGATCAAGTGTCCGACTCGCGCATGTCACAAATGACGCGATCTTTATCTAAAGAGAGAGCAAACAACCTGGGAAATATACTTGAAAGAGGATTATCGAGTAACCAAGAATCATGTCAAAATGAAGTTTTGTTACCTTTACCAACGATTCTTCTAATGGAGTTAGTCGGGATGAGGTTCGAACTATGACACTCATCCCAACTATGCATAATCCGAGCCCAAGTAGATGAGCCGCGAGCTCTACTTTTATTACCATGATTGGCAAGAACAATGCGTGACCAAAGGGAATCCGTATTGTTGAGCTATCTCCATCTCCATTTATAAATGAGGCCCATATTCATGGCCTTTAGACTGCCAAAACCCAAACCGCCATTACTTTTACTATCCAAGACATTATCCCACTTGACCCACGACGTCTTTTTGTCCAACTCCTTGAAACCCCAAAAAAAACGAGCTCTAATCATTTCGAGATAATGTAACACTTTTTTAGGAACCGGAAAGAGAGAAAATAAATAAGACCCAATGGAACCTAACACCGAATTGAAGTAACTAAGGTTGCACGACCACCAATCAAAAGAAGGTTTCTTTTCCAAGTGTTAAGTTTCTTTTTGAACTTCTCAATCAACCTGTCCCAACTCGCACACCGGTTCATGCGCTTCCTAACCGGAAGACCGAGATAATTAAATGGAGTTGCTTCCAGTTTGCATCTAATACGAGAAGCAAGTTTCGAGGCTTCATTATGAGGGACGCCGATCCCAAAAATGGAAGATTTATTGACGTTCATAGTGATACCCGAAGCCTCCTTAAACACATTTAGGAGATCGATGATGGATGTGGCGTTAGAATCCTTCCATTTGTCAAAAAATATCAAGTCGACTGCATAAAAAAGGTGAGACAAATAAAATATCTCTAAATGAATATCTTCAACGAAACCGGCTTCTATAGCGTCTTCAATGAAAATGTGTAAACCCTCCATGCCGAGGATGAAGAGGAAAGGCGCCATCGGGTTGCCTTGGCGGAGACCTCTCGAAATAGTAAACTCTTCGGTGGGGCTATCGTTAATCAAAATAGATGATCTAGAAGAAGACAAGCAAGCACGTATCCAACTCCTACATTTCGGACCAAACTCCATGAATTCCATCATTGTGTCTAAGTAGTCCCAAGGGACCGAATCATAAGCTTTGGCAAGGTCGATTTTGAAGAGAAGAAGCTTCTTCTTTTTCGCCAAAGTAAAATCGATAACCTCGTTAAGGACCAAAGGGTCGTCAAGGATTTGACGGCCTTTAATAAAAGCCGATTGTTCGACGCTAACGACCTTAGTAATCACGTTAGCTAATCGATTTGCCATGATTTTCGATATTATTTTGTATTGGAGACCCACAAGGCTAATGTAACGATAATCATTAAAGGTGGCGGGGTGATGGGATTTGGGGAGAAGAGTGATAAAATAAGCATTACATCCAAGGGGGAAGTTGGATGTGTCGAAAAACTCAAGGACAAAATCTACAATATCGTGGCAAAGTAAGTCCCAAAACCTCTTAACGAAACCGAATGTGAAGCCGTCCGGACCTGGTGATTTATCCGAACCACAATCCCAAACGAAAAGTTTAATCTCACTGACCGAAGGAATCGCCTTTAAAAAATTACGGGACAAAGCGGATAGGGAATTGAACCTCTTATTTCTATGCACCAACTTGCGTTTAGAACCTTTCGTGAATTTAGAGGAAAAGTGATTAACGAATTGATCCTTAAATTTTTTTTAGGTTCCTCAAACAACACACCTTCCGACATAACCCCATTAATCGCATGAGCCTCCGTTTCTTGTTGATAATTCCATGAAAGAATTTGGAGTTTTCATCGCCGAGTTTACCCCACTTTACCTTTGCTTTTTGAGCAAGATCGTCATTTAAGTTCTTCTCCAAAATGTCCACACTCTTTTTAATCTCCAATCTACGGCTCAAATCGTGATCGGATGCAAAGTTTCCAATCTATCATAATATCAATATCACATAGCTCCTTTTGAAGAGTATCAAGTCTTTTGATTTTGTTCTTGAATAAGATCAAACGAGATGGATGGGAAATCGGTTTACCCCAAGAAGTTTCCACCACCTTAATTAGATCGCCATCATTGAGCCATAAATTAAAGAAACTTAAACGGGGTGGGACCAAAATCCTTACACGATTGCCTCAACAAAATGGGACGATGATCAGAAATGTTACACTCAAGGAC
>JBCNJP010000023.1:9079474-9147921 GCA_039602395.1 Deinandra increscens subsp. villosa
TAAAATACTAGACAAGAAACGAAAATCTAGAGAATGAAAGAAGAAAAGAAAATATCTATTCATGAGGGATGTTGTTTATCTAGAATTCTAGGCTTATGTTGAGACCATGTCTACATCATGCCTTGAGTTTACTTTGGATCTTTTCCATATCGAAAATTTCCCTAAGTTGTTGGACTTTCAGCATAACTCCAACATATTTATCTTATTACCTACTCAATAGAAAATCCCAAAACCCAACCCATTAAAAGTCAATATGACCCAAGCGAAGGCTGATACAAAAAAAAAAATATGTATATTATTATCTCAAAAATAAATCACAATGAAAAGTTGTGACATGGTTGTACATATACGCCAAGATATGCGTTAGGGTGGTAGTTCATATACCCGTATATATGAGCAAACGCCCGAACTTGTGCCCTCATTTCTTTAGTCAAATCCAATAGTGATACTCGGCGGCATGATCGATATATAAACCCAAGAACACAGCTAGACTTGCTTGACTTTGAGTGTTTACTGAAAATACCCTTAAAAGTCGAGAGAACATGGTAAGTGAGTGAGCTGGGAGATGTTAAGGTTGCAAGAAAACTTGAAGGTATTACCTGTGACATTTCAAAAATTCTTTATGCTCTTTAGTGTAGATCTAGTACTATGGTAAGACCCTATGGACTTAGCAAGTACAATGCAATATACGTCTATGTAGTTGAATTGTCGTTGTAGTAGTGTTGAAGGAGAGAATTCATGCAAAATATAATTTAACACTGAGATTGCTCAGGGACGAGCAATGTACATGTGGATACATGTTTTTCTATACATTTTCACACATCTATTGGTCAAATATTGGTCATTCCAACCGCAATTAGTATCGATTTGTCTTGTTTTAGCATAAACAGGTTTTTTGTGAACGAAATGATAAAGTTACACAATTTCAAGTAAAATACAGAGAAATAAAGCCATAAGCAGATTTCCACCGTTAACTTGCTGCCCAAGATTACACAATTAATGAAGAATCGTTGAAGATTTAATCCTAAAATAAAGTCAATGGTAACGAGCCGTTACCTCATAACGACTCGTTACGCCCTAATTTTTAGAAACCCTAATTTGCACTATAAATAGAACATTTTAGAACCAATTCGGGGTTAGCCACCAGAGGTCGACTCTTTGCCATTATTTACGAATTCCAGGAGGTAGAGAGGAGCGACTGAAGCATTTGGAAGCATCGAGAAGCAATTTTGATCAATCAATTAGTCGGTACACTTTGATTTCGGTTTACGATCAATTGTTTTGTTCTTTTTTTCTTAGTATAAGTCATTTTGTGTTTTGTTTCTATCATAAGTAGCTAAACTCCACAATCATCTTGGTGGATATGAATCTTGTGGTACAAAATTTTTGATTGAATGACTATTTATGCGTTTGGTTATGGAACATTGATTCAGTTGATCTCTATGTGTTGATATGTATGCCTGCATGTTGGTATAGTTGTAATGTCAATGATGTGGTTTTGCTAGGCTATAGGAATTAGCTAATCCTATGTTTTGGTAATTCTATCTTAGGTCATAGGGTTTTGGATGATATCTGACCTATGGTTATGCTTTGAAGGAAGTACCGATCATTGATTGCATGAATATGATTAACATGTGTACTGTTGAATCTAGTATCTGATTTGATGTTGGGATTATGGTGATCTTTCTCATTTTGTTATGTGCCATGTGTTAGTTAGTTCTATTATGGTAGATAGTAGGAAAAGCGGCCGCTAGTCAACATAGAAATGATCAATTGATGAGCACTATGTTAGGTCTGCTAAAATGTGTGTCTATAGCATTCTAGGATTCCTATACAGATAGATATATTATTTAGCGGGAATTTTCAGGCATTTCATCGTCATGGCTAGATTAATAGAAGCTAGGTCTAATCTAACGAGCGACCTAGTTATCCTTAGAAAGAGTTAGCATAAATAGGTATTCATGATCAGTTATTAGTTAGCAAGTGGAGTCAGTATCAAGATGATGTATTTAGTATTGTTTGAATACCCAATTTGTTTCACGTTTTATTAGGTGATTATGATTTCAGTGTTTGGTTGTTTTAGCACGTGTTCCTAGAGTTCGACACCCGATTCTATTCTGTAGGATTTATAATACAAAGAAATCGATAGGTATACTTACCTGCTTGTGCTTGTTTTATCCTTTGATAGTTTTAGGTCTATAAATGTACAACACTTCTAGTGGAATAGTCTTTAATAATTGGTATACGACTCACGCGCATCAATCGACCTTAAGATAGATGATTTAGCATTCTTATTTCTTTTTGCAGTTGACATTATCAGAAATATCAAGTACAAAGTGCATGGCAAAAAGTACTATCACATGCAAGATAATGAAACATATCTGAATATGTATGTTAGTGTGGGGTCCACAGATTTGAGAAATTAAAAGTACCTTAACATGTAATGTTGCTATGATTATGATTCTGCTTGAGTTTATAAAATTATACCAGCAATCAACCTTGGCTTATGTGCTTTAATTAGCTAAAAACTGAAATGCAGTTTAGAGCGTTATGACCAATATGATTTCATGTTGTGATCTTCCTCACAAAACATAAATAATTTTTAGTTTCTGTTTTGTTTCAATCCTTGTTTGTATTTCTGAAGTGTTTTGTTTTTGTTATAATAGTTTTAAAAAAAAATTGTTTTAGTTTTGATCTTCCATATTAAACTGATGTGATGAAAAAAAAAATCTCTTGCATGAACATGTATTTCATATTCATATGTCATTGCATATAGAAACGAACATGAATTTTGTTTTTTAATATTAAAATGATCTAACAAGAAATGTGGAGTGTTGTTGTTTTTGATTATATAGATCCTTTGCTTCTTTTGATGGCCAGTCGTCATTTGAGCTTGTTACCAGATGAATGATTTCTATACTCGTCAAGCCTACAGAAAATACTTCACCAAGTTTTCTCCTTCTACATCATCTGAGATAGTCATGAAATTGGGTGTTGCAAGCCATGACTCGTTCCTTTCCAATCAACACCGAGTAACTGAAGAGGGGGAGCATTATCGTCTTGATGAATTCAATTCAATGGCAAAACAAAATCATGATGAGATTCTATGAAGAGAAAACTAGAGCTGGAGCATACTAAACAACCCTATGCAGTAATCTAGGGGGAGATTGTTGGGTCATAATTTTAGATTGTCGCATAAGGTTGTTATTTGGAAGAATAGTTTTCTGCGAAATATAGTCCTTTAATGATCTGCGAAATGTGTGACATTTCGTAGACCATATATAACAGTATATATTGTTATGTCAACCTCTTGCGGGAGGTTGACGAATCTGAGTACAGAGAGATCTAGAGTTCTTGGGAGAGATTCAAGAGAGAGAGAGAGAGATTGAGTGTGTAAGGGTGTGCAAAGGTGTCTGTAGACATTGTTTGCATCAACAATCATTCAATTTACGTTATTTGAAGATTATCCTCCTCGTTCTCTAATCTAAATCAGTGTTAGAACCTGTTCTTCATCAAATCCATCTTTATCTTCGTGTTCTTCATCATTGTACACATAAACTCATTAAATCTAGTTCGATCATTGTGTGGAAGTGATTAGGAATATGTTTAGATCCATTTTCAGGACCTACAATAAGAAAACTATTATTAAATTCATTACCGATCCACACTTTGGATTGTTTGACTTTTTTAATTTTGAAATTTTGAAATTTTGACCCTTTATTTTTCTTAACAGGAGAATCTTTTATTGTTAGCTTCTCAGCAAAATCATATTTCTTTTGAGTGTTGTTAAACATCATTTGACTTTGTCCTGGTTTTGAAAGTAAGTATTAAATTGACATTTTACAGCAACTATTCATTGTAAATAATACATTCTCTTTCAGTTTTGATTTGAAGTTTATATGTCTTAGCATATCTTGGTGATTGGTCAGTGGTCTTTTGGTGGTAAACGGTCACACCTTTCACATTTTCCCTTCTTGGTTGATCTGAGGAGTTTGATGAGTCAATTAACACATTTGGTGCCATTTATTTAAACGTTTTGTCTATTAAGATTTTTATGGTGGAACTTGAACAGTTGTTTTTAAAATTTTTGACTTCTCAACAAACTTAGTGTTGTTGGCAGATGCCTTAACTGACTTTTTCAAAGATTTTCTCTCCATGAAACATGGCAATTTTATTTTCGTCAGGCACATCAACCTTCTTAAAATGGTTTGGAACTCATGGGATATATCAACATCCTCAATATCAGAAACTTCAGCTCAGGGTCAACGTCTAATTTTACCTTAGTTTCAATTTGAAGAGCATCCATCAGCTCTACTGCTGGAGCATAATGTCTAGACGCTTTAACAGCAGTATAGCCAATGCATGCCTTGCCATTTGCTATACTTTGCCATAGTTTCTCAGCCTTTTTAGTGGTTGCTTGGAACTTGTTACAAGTGAACTGTGAGTCAGTGGGCTTAACTTACAAAGCACCAATTTCAACATTTGTATAATTAGTTTCTTTTCTTGCAACATCAAGTTTCATAAGCAGGTCATCAATTTGTGTTACAAAGAAAGAATTCTCATGTTTCAAACTCTTGATTTCATCATTTAGACCATCAATTTTATTATTGTATGAGTTTTTTTCATGTTGAAATACTTTTAATTTCATTTAACTCTTTCACTTCATTCATCCGATTTTGATTATGATCTCTATATCTGATTACTTGTTCTATGCATACATCACTACATAAATACTCTATAACTTGATCAGGGATAGAATTTACCTCAGTATCATATGCTGAAGTTTCATTTGCCATAAGAGAATGGCTGATTGGAGCAAATTCCTGCATCACATCTTCCCAGTCAACACATCTAGTTTGACTTGCAACTATAGCAGTGATGTCGCCTTCAGAAGCACTTGTGTTGGATCTTGGAGAAGTAGGACCCCATGAAGAAGCTTTTGGTTTCTTGTACCCTTCAGTAATTATGTTCCCATTGCTTCACCCATCTCTTCTAGGTTTCTTTCACTCCTTTGCAAAGTGACCCAACTGATAACAATTATAACACTTTACATTGCTTTTAGCCAAACCGATCTGTGCATTCTCGACACCATTATCTTTTCTGCATGTTCACTTATAGAATCTTTTAGGCTCTTAGTAACACCATAGCAAGTTGTGTGATGATATCCATCTCTTCTAAATCATCATCACCAACACACTCTAAATCTTCTCTGATGAACCTGTGGGAACTTTCTGTAACCTGACCAAAGTTGTTCTCAAAATGTGTGATACAAGCTCATCACCTCTTGGTGACTTAGGATATGTAATCACAAGATTTTGTTTACAGTAGGAATATCATTTAGATTTAGATGGTTTACCATGTGAGGTGATGAGTGCTGCAGAAGTTGTTAGCAATTTGTCACTTAGCATACCTGCTTTATCATTTATCTCTATTTCATAAGCAATCATCATCCCATGAAGTTTACTTAACTTCAATGTCTTCAAGTCCTTGTTGTACTTGATGCTGACTGTGCATATAGTCCAAACTTTAGAAAGCGATCTTACTAACTTTCTGATAAGATCAACATTATCAATGATAAATTATACTTTCTGTAATTCATCCAGCAACTGCACATACCTGATATATCATGCTATCATTGTTTCACCTTTATTGTGAGTGAAATTCTCATACATTTGCCTTAGCAGGTCCTTCTTGTTCACTCTCACCTCATTTGTTCCTTCATACATTTCTATGAGAGCATTCCATAGGTCAAAGGAAGTTTTGTGTGCCTTAAACCCAACAAAGATGGAGTTAGGCAGTGCTGCTTGCAGTGCCCGGAAGCTTTAAGATCACCTTCACAAGCTTTGTGATCTGTTTCTGAATAACTTTCAAAACCTTTGGGAAATCTGACACCAGAATCAAAAGCAGATGTGACTGTGGGAATATGTGGCCCAACAGTAACTGACTTCCACATGCGATAGTCGGAATATCGAATATATCCCTTCATCCGAAGTTTTCATGTATCAAAGCCATCTGCCATGAAAATAGGCAGCTTGTTACTAATGCCATTCTTAGATTCACTCATATTGTTAAATTTTCATCAAGAATATGAAGAAAACGGTAATTGTAACACAAGAGCAAGTGAATAAAATCGATTTTGAAAAACAATAACTTTTCAAAACAAGAGCCAAAGCTCTTATACCACTTGTATGATCGTGGTTATGACCTGAATAACCATGAAAAAGAATTATCCACAAGATTAACCAGGAGGAAACAAGTTAATATTCACTCTTATACTCACCATTTGATATCTCTTAAAGTTATAAGATAAGAAAGCAAAAAAAGTAATAACACAAGTATGTTGTAAACTCGACACTACTATGTATTAATCTTGACAACTGTTACAATGGTTCAAGCAACTCTCTCACTTGTGTTCTAGTTCTGGTACTGTTGAAAAGAAAACTAATACAATATATAGTGCTAAATGGAAATCAATGATAGCATTTAATTTCCATGTGGTCATCTTGATCGTTAAGGATAATATCCATGATATTCGGAATATACTAACTAAACTATTGGATAAAATTGTCAACAGTGTCAGTATGGGCGGCTTCTGCATCGGCGGTGTCCATTGCAGTTGGTACAACCACTACAACAATACTTTTGTCAGTTCCGGGACAAGTACAAGTGAATAGTCAAACTTCCGTTTGAACTCACCTTCCGGGAGAACTCAAGTTCAATCGAAACTTGCACTTTCCGTGACAACTTGTTCTTCCGGGACAAGTAGCATCTTCCAAGATAACTTGTTCTTTCGTAACATCTTCAGTTCTTCTGGGATTTTGACTTCTCTCAGAACAATGTTTTCGTATTAACTTCTATCAAACCAAGTATACTTAGCCAAAATTGCAGTTACAGGGATAATATTCCTTACAATCTTACACATGTCAAATACACCTCAAGTTAACAAATATTATAACAATGTTAGTGAGTTAGAGTCAAGTTAATGCCAACCATAATTTCAAAATTACAATGATTTAAAATTTTGAAGTGAAGTAAGAAAAATAACCAAATCACATGAAAGAAAATGATACTTTAACTTCTTTTAATTGGAAAACAGTGTCTCCTTGCAATGCATTTGTTTTTACTTCTTTGGGACATAGTAAAACAAAATTGCTTAAAATAGGTATTCGTTGGTAGGTCACAATGTTAAAATTGACTTCCCATTTTTTGGGACCCAAGACATATATGACCCATCAAACACGTGATGCGTGATGCGCTCCACGTGATGCATGATATTGTTCATCGGCATTATTTTGCATGCTCTTGTCGTTTTGTGGTTAATGTCTTATTTGACCGACAAATGACAACAAAACGTTTTTGTTTGGAGGTCAATTGCCAATTTGCATTCCAAAATTGGGGTATACGACTCTGGGCCGGCCGGCGTAGATGGCGCAGGAGGCTCAAATGAGCCGGGCCCAATGGATTTAGGGGCACCAGAATTTTTATCAAGTTCATTATATATATTACTCAGCTAATACAAAAGGTCTGTGAACTTTTTATTTTCTTTATAAAGAGAAAAAAAAAACGAAAATAAACTAGGTTTTTAGTTTTTTTAATCAAGTCTAGTTTTTTTATCACGTATTCATATTATTCGCTAGTTACCTGGAAGCCTGAAAAAAAAAACCTACGAGAAGAAGAAGACTACGACTCGTAAGTGTACAGTCAACATTAAGAATTCAAGATCGCAAGCCTGTAAGTCTCTCAATCTTCGATTTTGATTGCTAGTTTGCTAGAGACATCATGTAGAATTAACTATCAAGTCTATTTCAATTTATTATAATATAGGGGCACTTTTTTTTTCTTGCGCCGGACCCAATTTTTTTTTAACGTTCTCAGAAACGGCTCTGATACGACTGAATATATTCCTTATCGACCACCAGTTCTTTCTTACTATGTAGAGGGATTGATAAAGCCATTAGAACCACACACGTATACATGCTTTAGATGTATATAAGGTACAACAATATGAAATACAATTAAGTTGTAATTAAATGTTATATAGGTAAAAATTATGTCCATCCTTTTATATGGTACACTTAATAAATATACTAATATGTTCATTTTCTCTTTGATATTACAATTCTTATCCCATTTTTATCCTTCTGTTTTAGAGAAAGTTATATTTAAGAGTGAATAACAAATTTTAGAGGAATTGTATATATTCCACTATAAAACTTATTAATTTCATATTTACTCAGCCTAAAATTTTAATTGCATATTTTCTTTTCCTTTTTAGAAATATTGCAAATTTATCGATTTTCATTTATATTATTAATGAATAAGTTAAAAATTGACTAATTTACCCTTATTATACCAAAGCTTTTTAACTTGCATATAATAATTTTAAACACATAAACCCTAACAACTAACCCTTGATTCTCTCCACCTCTCACACCGTTCCATCCTTTCCACCTTCCCTTTTTTTCTACACCTAATCTATCCATTCTATTCCCTTTCTGATCAATAATTAATGATTGTGAAGGATGGTATAGTTCTCAATTGGTTGGTTCGATTTATTTGTGAATTGTGAATTAGGGTTTTTGGAAGGTTAGAGGCCGACGGCTGTGGGTTTCTTCATCAATCTTTGCGGGAGAGTTGCGGTTGTACAAGTTGATCGGAGGGGCACATCAAATGGCTACTGATCCATGTTGTTGAAAGGTCCTTGGTTGTTGTCGTGGTGAATGGGGTTCATGGTTTTCTGCCCGGTTACTACAATGTTGAGTCTTTCTCTTATGATGTCATGATTTCATGATTACTTCGATCAAGAATTAGATTCAGGCAATACCATCTTGGAGATGAATTGTGATTCCGCCTCAAGAAGTCTCTGTAATCCAACAATGGTCGCTGTATTTGAATCCTCTGCCAAAATTGGAACCACTGAAGATGATGGCATGGTTAATGTGATGCATCTTGAACCGGAATAGGAACTACACACCGTTAATCTATATATTATTATAAGGGACATTTTATTTAATTTAAGGGTATAAATGTCATTAAACTAAAATTTATTAACAATCTACTACTTTAATAAGTGAAGATTTTAGATTCCACGTGTCCACTTCTCGGAGCCTCAATTCCTCAAATTGCCGCCTAAAGCCTTCATCCCTATGGCTTCTTTTGGTTTCTTCCATCTTAAATGCGCGCTTTAATTTTTGAAGCGTCCCCATTTTTATGACCCGTCGATCATTTTCTCTCTGGGATTGAAGATCGTCTCTTCAATATATCATCTCAAAACTGAAATGACAATATATCATCTCAAAACTGAAGTTGAGGCGTCTTTGAGATTTTCAATCGCCACCGAAAAACGGTATAAACAATTCTGAAGTTTTTCCTCATCGATCGGTTCTCTCTCAAGTAAGTTCAGTCTTCTCTCTTTCTTTCCGATTTTATTTTTTCATACTTCTTTGTGATTCAATGTTGGAGATTGAAGACTGAAAATTAAAGAAATTGTACCACTGAACCAGCTAGGTTATGTATAATTATTCTGATTTTGTGTACGATTTGAATTTTGTTTGTTCGAGTAAACCCTGATTTCCTATTTCATAGATTATTTAGATGGGTTTTGATTCTTGCCTTTCTGTTTTTTAGGGTTTTCGAGAAGTGGTCCAGTTCCAACCGAGCTTCGAAAGAAGGATGTTGCACTTCGCTAGGAGTTTGACCTTGAGGATGAACGAATTGCAAGTATGTTTCATTCTATCATAAGCTGTGATAATTGTTGTAGTGCTATAAAAGTGAACTGTATACTTCCTGGTAGTTGCTTTTTGTTTTGAATTTCTTGATTACTTTTCTACATAAAGGTCATATTCATGGTGTAATTGTTTTAAGAAGGGTATGAAATCTGGTCATGGATGGTAAAGAGTTTTTTTATTCAAATTCTTAAAAGCAAAATTTATGTGTTCTTATCCTTCAAGCGACTTTACCTTCTGTTCTCTTATAATTTTCTTTTAAAAAGAAACCTATCCCAAAACATGGTTAAATCGCAAATTGCTTCTCATTCAAACCTGTTTAGTACAAAAGAATTGCAAGACAAGTCTTCGATACTATACTTTAGTGAGGTTTAGAAAATGCTCATCAAAGATTTAATTTAAACCTTCAATTGGAGGTTCAAAGCAAAGTAAAATCCGGGGCCAGTTTATCAGATCTCGTGGGTTGTTAAGGGAACACAAAGAATTTGGTATCTATGTGATTTTACTGAAAATCAATTCCACTTAAAGAATCTGATTTAGGATTTTCGCATGAACTTACTTGATTGATTAGTTATTGAACCGATTTCATGTGTTACTTAAATGTTTAAGTTTGATTAAATGGATTACAAGTTTGTTTAGTATTGAGTTTTCTATACATGCATGGCAATAATAACTTATCATAAGCACGTTTCTTCTAATATATTACTGTTGAAAATGGAATGGGTCGTTTACAAAAGGTACATTAGTTTATTAAATGGATCAACTAATTTAGATTTATAAAATGGTTCAGTTTTATTAAGTTATACGGGACAGATTTCTAGATTGGGTCAATTTTTTGTTTAGATATTACTATTAAAGTTTGACTTAAATACTTCATCATATGTAGTAGGAGCAGGCTGCATTACCATGAGTTAAGTTACATTAGTAATTCCATGAAACACCATAATCTAAAAGGATGTTTATTGTTTTAGAACTTTGAGATGTAAACCAAGATAAAGAATAGTAAATAACTAAATTTTGGGAACACAGTAACATGCATAGACAACATTGGAAAACTAGGAACTTTTGGGTAATTCAATCAAGATGAAGAGACACTCACTATGGAATTATTCAATAAGAACAAAGTAGGTTAACCTGGTCATATTGTTCAATAAGAACAAAGTAAATTAATTTGGTCATGTAGTTCAAATCCATTTTTTAAGAAAAAGCATTCTAAGTTTTTAATTGAAATTCAAATCAGAATCTTGAAACTTGATTGACTTTGCTAGGGATTCCTTAAAATTTAAACTATTAGTTTTATTAAATGGGTCAATCGAACATTTTTTATTTAACAAGCCAAACGGGTTGGGTTTATTAAAATAAATGTTATGCTTAGTACTAACCTAATATCGCTTTCTACAGTTACTTAATAGCAGAGTTAATTAATTTGTTGTGAACGTACTGTAACACGCGGACATGACTACTCTTTGGTCTATTAACCGGATTAAGGGATATTAGGTCACATATTAGCAACAAGTGATATCTTTTGAGGCTGAAGCCAAGGCTAAATTTGCTTTGAAATGTTTAGATCTCTGCTGTTGTATTGAAGATGATTGGATAATTTTGTTCTCTAAAGTAAATTAAGTCGTATATAAATCAGTTTTAAAATACACACCTTTGTCATTTATAAGCGGACGTGAAACAATTGATTTGTTTTGTACAAGAACACCATCCTAATTGTAATATGGGTCTAGCCCAATTCTTAGAAATGTAAGCATTTTCTTAGAGTGAAGTTCATGTGTTCAATACTTAATAATAATGTTTTTTTTTTTGTAATTTAAAAGAGATTAGTGGGTGTATATTTATCGTTAAAAAAATCATACTCAATTTCTTATTAAAGATCATGACAAACGTTAACAAAATCATACTCAATTTATATATTAAAGATCATCACAAAGTACCTTATTTAGTTAAGCACTATCAAGAGTTAAGAGTAGAGAAGGTCTAAGGCTGCTAATACTAGAAAAAGAAGAAATTATAACAAACACAACATCTAACGTGGTATACAAGGAAGTGAAGAAACTTGTAAATCTTACATATTCGTTAATCATGTATTATACTACGAAATGTTCATTGAAATAGTCGCAAATAATTGCATGTTCAGTAAATCTGTTCATATCAATACTTACTTGCATCCATTTTATATTACAAATAAATATTCCATATGAAAAAATTCTCTACTCACACTATTAACTAAAAAAACAAGTCTACGATAACCGTGCCAACAATATTTGCCTACCAATACTTTACTAAATACGCCCCGGGTGCCCCACGGGTAACAAACCTAGTGGGTAAATATGCAATTAATTTTATGGATTGGGTAAATATGCAATTAGGATTCAAAATAGGGGAAATATGCAATTTTTCCCAAATTGTATCCTTTAATAAGTTTGCACATTTTGTAAATTTTGTTATTTAGCTTTACTAATAACAGTAGATGTCCTTTAAACTTCACAAAGTTTCACTCAGTGTCCTTTGGCCCAATTTTGTTCGTTACGCCAAAGGACATTCAATGTAACTTTTATACGATCTAAATGATACTCTGATACACCCTGACCGACGGCGGAATTACATCGGGCACGAAGATTGTCCAGATACTCACAACACTAATTAAAGGTTGATATATTTAATCATGCCGCATTTCATCTCATCGATCAAACATAAATCCATACAAACATTCAAATCAAACAAAGTTCAAACATAGCATAAGAGTTCAAATTTTTATTTAAGTAGGTCTACTAGAATCCCACGCGATCCTAAGCGACGACATCATAGTCAAGCATCAGCACCTGCAACATGTGAAAAATAAAGGTCAGCTAAAAGCACATGAGAGGCGACGTAACCCAATCCCTCAGCATTTAGGCTTTCAATCACAAGACACCACACGCGAGGCAGGCCAAGTGGGTTGCCAGACCAACAGATCCATTATTGTAAGGCTCAAATGAGTTAATTGGAATACGTCTATTAACATGAACATGAACATGAGCAACACAGAAGTACAACATACGCAACACACAAGTTCACATACAAGGCACATAGATTAACATAGAAATCGCATGCGGTTTTTGAAAAGAATAACATTCAAGAACATGATTTTGTGCGGTACATGTTGCACCCCAAAACTTAAAAAGAAAGGGGGCTATGATATTCACCTGATGGTGAAGCAAACGAGAGAGAAACTGAGATAGCGGCGCGGTATCAAACCCGGAGACCACCTTGACGATTGAACGTGGTAGAAGAATACCGAAAAATAAATAATAAACAAATAAATAAGTAAACGAACAGATAAAACGTACGACCCAAAACGACGCGATGGAAACGATCGGATTCACAACTCGTTGGTGAATTTGCCTAGAGATAACGTACGGGATCGATTTAACAACCTATATGTTTTCAAAGTATTTTCCAAGGTAAAAGAATATTAAATACTTAGTTATTTCAAAACGTCATAAACTATTTATTTTTATGGAAAAAAATATACGTTTTCGTAGAAAATGGGAAAATTGCCAAACGGTCCAAAAATAGTCCAACGAACCCAAATATGTCCCAAAAATATTATTTTAACCTACTTTTATGCTAAAAATATAAACCTAACATTTTTATGAAAATCTAACTTAAATCTAATGGGAAAATAATGTCTTTTTACTTTTTTTTTACCAAATCCACAAAAATATAGATTTTCCTAACAAGCCATAATCTGGATCTAGGTCATAGATGATGATCTAAACATGGTTTAATCATAGATCTAGCCTAAAGATGGTATTTTCATGGCAAAGGTCCAAGATCTAGCATCAAATTAAAACTATATTCTAGAGCTAACAAACAATGTCATAAAAATGTTATTTTTTTCAAAGAAATTACTAGATCTACCCATTAGATTCAAAATAATACAAGATGGTTCTCTAGAGTTTAGATTAAGGACCACGATGAAGATTTTGGGTAGATCTAAGTGTCATCATCATCATATTCAAGATCTAGTAAGATCTAGTAAGAAAAAAAATAAGAAAGTATTCATTTTTATGTATAAAAATCATTTTTTTTTTATAATAGGAACTTGGATCTAAAGATATGATGATGGTTTCTCAGCACCAATCCTAGATCTACATCCAAGAACCCATTTTTATCAAGTTCTATGAGTTAATGTTCATGCATGGGTTAGATCTACCAAGATCTTCCATGAAAAGTGAAAAAGATGTAAATTTCTATCATAAAAGCTCTTGTTTTTCAATAGATAATCATTAGATCTAACATGCAACGCAAGCTCTCGGTTTAGAAACACTTACAAATTTGATATTGATGATGGGGGATGAAAGATCCAAGAAGAAGGAGGTCGGGTTTGAGAGATCTAACCTTTCGGGATGAAAAAGGACAAGATTCGAGACCCAAAATCTCTAACTTTGGGCTCTAGATCTTCAAAAATCTTGGTATGGGGATAACCTCAGCCGTTTTACGGTTTTTGGGGGTAAAAAATGAGGAGCATGGGGGCTAGAATTAGATTATGATGCTTAAATACAAGGTTTTTAGGGTTTTCTCTTGAAAATTTCGGTAGGCGTATCACGAAGCCCCAAAATGGGTTTCTTCGCGTACCTCCGCGCCCCTCTAGGGTGTCGCGCGCCATTTTCACTCTAATTTCTTTGTTCTAGCTTCGATTTGACCTTCGTTTTTTCTATATTCCTCATTTTAAGACATATATCATATTAACAACATTTAGTCCACTCAAAATAATATAAGATATGTTCCATAACGATTAACGATTGATAAAATATTACATGAAATGCATTTTTGGTCGGTTTTGTTATTTTTATCACTTTTTAGCAAATCACTAACGTTTTGCAATCCGACCGAGCATGTGATGACTCATAATGTATTTTGTGATTATAAGACTTATAAACACGATAAAATTGATATGCGAAACTCAAAAACGTGATCTCCCGATTAAAATCGAAATCGCGTGGGATTTACCGAACTTCCACCGTTTACGTTCTAGACCTTAAATTCACACCAACCTTCGCTTGTATTTGCTTGTTTGTGTAACTAGTATTACCCAAAAGTGTCATACATGCTTAGATTGATCAAATCCCTGGTAAAACGTAATTAGTGACGTGTTCGCGTAAAATCCGAAATAGAGACAAATCGAACACCAAATCAATCAATGAACATAATAATTGATTCAAATAACATAAAATGAGATATATTCATAACTCTTATTAGTTTATAGATCATGGGTTCGAATACAAGCAAACGGGTTGGATCTGACGAATCGAAAAACCTGAAATGTTACACACTCAGTATAAGGTTGTTAGGCCAAATGATACTGAGTGAAACTTTTTAAAGTTTAAAGAACATCCAATGTTATTAATAAATGTAAATGACAAAACTTACAAACGTGTAAACATCTAAATTTAAAAGCCATTATTCATTTCACAAATTAATTTTTTATTGTTTTAAGGACAGTTGCGACTTAAAGAGCGAAACATAATAAAATAAATAATATTATGTATGTAAATAGGGATAGATCCAAAGAGTGAATTCTAAAAGTTATAAAAGATTGCCAAATTTAAAAAATATATATATATTTAAATTTTAATTAAATAATAAAAAATAAAAGAAACAAAATGAAATATATGAAAAGTATAATATGAAATAAACCGTGGTTCTAAGTTTAAGGGTCAGGTTAAAGTTAAAGTGGTGAAAGAAAAGAAAGAAAAAAATAAAGTAAATAAAACAAAAGGAAATACAAACAAAAAGGAGAAATAACTTTAGAAAAAATAGTCGCTAAAGTTTTATATATTACTAGATTAGTAACCCGTGTATTACACGAGTTGAATATTAGGTTTACAAGATGAGATTAATACAAAAAAAAAATGACTAAGAGGTTTGAAAATTAATTATAAATGACATAATTCGTTATCAATTTTGGTTGTTAAACCAGGGTTGAGTTTGTTCAAATATAAGAGCTATAACAATATGAAATTTATTTATCAAGTTATAGATCCACTAAAGTAATCATGTTTGACCGATATAATATGTTATTTTTTATGTTGTAGTTTCTGTTTGATAGTCGACATTTTACAGACCAATGTTGCCATTTTTCAAATCTGGCTTTATAAAACAACAGGACCACGGACACGGTCATTTTAAATGTTAAAGCATATTAAATAGTTATCTTATAGTTGCTAATTGAAATGAAGAATTTGTAGGCCGTTAGAATAACTATTTGTATAGTGAATAATAGAGAATATTTTTAAATAGAACAAACTAACACACAACATTAAAAACTTTAACAATGATAGCTTTCTTAGAGAATTAAAATATTAATCATAATTCATATCCAAGGGAATAATAAATATGTATATAAATGTAAAAAGAAAAAGGAACATTGTAAATTGTAAAGACATAAAGAAAACCCAATGAAAATAAAATTAAGCAACATAACAACATACAAAAAGTAAATTGTTTACAACAATTATTGTTCACATCAAGGATAATTATTTTTATTGATTTTGTATAAATATTAACGAGATGGTTACCACCCCGCGCGTTGCTGCGGGGTTTAATTTGTATAATGAACGAAAGTAAAAAAAATAAGTGGTATAAAACGTAAAAGTCTAAAAGTCTCGTGGTGAAAGTATAAAACTATAACGAAAGTTAAAAAGTTAAGGGGTATAAAACGTAAAAGTCTAAAAGTCTCGTGGTGCACGGCGTTGTATTTATATGCTCAACGAAAGTTAAAAAGTTAGGGGTATAAAACGTAAAAGTCTAAAAGTCTCGTGATGAAAGTATAAACTATAAAAGTATACTAAAAGCGAAAGTAGAAAAGTTAAAAGTTTCGTGGTCAAAGAAGAACACAACAAAACTTAAAACAAAAAAAAAGTTTTAAAAGTTAGAGAATTAAAAAGTTAAAGGGTATAAAACGTAAAATTTTAAAAGTCTTGTGGTATAAGTATACTAAAAACAAATATAAAATGTTAAAAGTTTCGTGGCCGAAGTAAAATATAACAAAACTTAAAACAAAAAAAAAACTTTGACGAAGTATAAAACTATGAAAAAAGTCATCGTCAAAGTAAAAAACTCTAAAAGTATACTAAAAATGAAATTAGTCGAATAAAAAACGAAAGTTAAAAAGTTAAGGGGTATAAAACGTAAAATTCTCGTGATGAAAGTATAAAATATAAAATTATACTAAAAACGAAAGTAGAAAAGTTAAAAGTTTTGTGGCCAAAGTAGAAGACAACAAAACTTAAAACAAAAGCAAAAAAAAAACTTTAAAAGTTTGAGGGTAGAAAACGTAAAATTATGAAACATATGTGGCCAAACTATGAAAACCGAAAGTTTGCTATTTCATTAAAAAAACAAATTATAAAAGTTTAGGGGTAGAAAGCGTCAAAGCACCAAAGTCACGTGGCCAAACTATAAAAAACGAAAACATCACTATTCATCCTCAATTTCTATTGTATATATATATATAATTTGTTAACATAAAATAAAGTATTTAAATTTTGTATTAAATGTAATTTGGAAAGTTTTTGTATAAATATAATGTTAAACTATATTTTTGGAATGTAGTAATAATATTTTGATATTCATTATAGTGTTGACAAGTGGAATGGTGATGTGGATGATGATGTGGAGGTCCTAGGAAGGGGACATGTAGACAACATTTTAGTGTTTTATTAAAATGAAAGATTTTTATAAATATTTATTTTAAAATTATTTTTTAAATCATTAAAAGAATTTACGATATACTAAAGAAAAATAATAATAAAGTAATTGAAACAAAACGAAAAAGAATAGAAAAATGCAAGAATTACATTTTTCGACCTTTAAATGTCAGGAATAAAATAGAACTTATAAATAACTAACAGAAAAAGTAACTCTGTTAGTGAAATTGAGACGTTAAGAAAAAGGTAAATTAAAAAAATAATCATGATTGTAATTCCATAACTTAATGGCACGTTTCATAATAATCTAGCTTAAATGTCAAATTTATTCTACCTACTACTTTTTTTTTGAACGACAATAATTGTATTAAAAAAGCTCAAAAGAGCCAAAAAAAAAAAACAAAGTTACAATTTAAGCATAGGATTAAAAATCCAATCGGACCAACATAAATCAACTTTGTTTCGTCGAGACGAAAACCAAGAAAAAGAATAAAGTATAATAGAATCTACGAAATTGTCGTTCTAAGAATTAATGGGATGAAAAACCGAATCGTTTCGTGCCCTCCAAATCTGCCACCACGCACAATAGACAACCCTCAGCAACACATATTTTTTAATTCTCGACAGCTTGCTCTCGTCGATCTTCTTGATGGTCTCTTTGGGTTTCTCGGCCTTTAAGAAGTCACAATCCAACCACACTTGAATTTTAGATAAAACTTTAACACAGAAAACGCAACTACCGAAGAGATGGTCGATCGTTTCAGGGCGAACATTACATAACGGGCATAGGATGTGATTGATTTCCAAACCACGTTTTGAAAGATTGTAACGTGTAGGAAGACGATCTAATAAAATGCGCCATGTCACGATATTAACCTTTTTTGGAACATATTTGAGCCACCTAGTTTGCGTTTCACCTTTGGGGAGCAAAGAATCATCAATATGCTTACGCAAACCTTTAACCGTGAACGTGTTATCATCTCTTAAGGACCAAATCCACTTATCCGGGTCCTCGGTCAATGCCACCTCGCCCAGAAACTTCATCAAATCGATTAGCTGCTATTGTTCTACTCCCCCCCTCCCCCCCCCCCCTCGAAGTTGGCAGCGCCATTTAAAAGATCAAGTGTCCGACTTGCGCATGTCACAAATGGCGCGATCTTTATCTAAGGAGAGAGCAAACAACCTAGGAAATATACTTGAAAGAGGATTATCAAGTAACCAAGAATCATGCCAAATTGAATTTTTGTTACCTTTACCAACGATTCTTCTGATGGAGTTAGTCGGGATGAGGTTCGAATTATGACACTCATCCCAAACTATGCATAATCTGAGCCCAAGTAGATGAGCCGTGAGCTCTACTTTTATTACCATGAATGGCAAGAACAATGCGTAACCAAAGGGAATCCGTATTGTTGAGCTATCTCCATCTCCATTTATAAATGAGGGCCATATTCATGGCCTTTAGACTGCCAAAACCCAAACCGCCATTACATTTACTACCCAAGACATTATCCCACTTGACCCATGACGTCTTTTTGTCCAACTCCTTGAAACCCCAAAAAAAATACGAGCTCTAAGCATTTCGAGAGAATGTAACACTTTTTTAGGAACCGGAAAAAGAGAAAATAATTAAGACCCAATGGAACCTAACACTGAATTGAAGTAACTAAGGTTGCACGACCACCAATCGAAAGAATGTTTCTTTTCCAAGTGTTAAGTTTCTTTTTGAACTTCTCAATCAACCCGTCCCAACTCGCACACCGGTTCATGCGCTTCCTAGCTGGAAGACCGAGATAATTAAATGGAGTTGCTTCAAGTTTGCATCCAATACGAGAAGCAAGTTTCGAGGCTTCATTATGAGGGACGCCGATCCCAAAAATGAAAGATTTATTGACGTTCATAGTGATACCCAAAGCCTCCTTAAACACATTTAGGAGATCGATGATGGATGTGGCGTTGGAATCCTTCCATTTGCCAAAAAATATCACGTCGACTGCATAAAAAAGGTGAGACAAATGAATATCTCTAAATGAATATCTTCAACGAAACCGGCTTCTATAGCGTCTTCAATGAAAATGTGTAAACCCTCCATGCCGAGGATGAAGAGGAAAGGCGCCATCGGGTCGCCTTGGCGGAGACCTCTCGAAATAGTAAACTCTTCGGTGGGGCTATCGTTAATCAAAATAGATGATCTAGAAGAAGAGAAGCAAGCACGTATCTAACTCCTCCATTTCGGACCAAACTCCATGAATTCCATCATTGTGTCTAAGTAGTCCCAAGGGACCGAATCATAAGCTTTGGCAAGGTCGATTTTGAAGAGAAGAAGCTTCTTCTTTTTCGCCAAAGTAAAATCGATAACCTCGTTAAGGACCAAAGGGTCGTGATCAAGGATTTGACGGCCTTTAATAAAAGCAGATTGTTCGACGCTAACGACCTTAGTAATCACGTTAGCTAATCGATTTGCCATGATTTTCGATATTATTTTGTATTGGAGACCCACAAGGCTAATGGAACGATAATCATTAAAGGTTGCAGGGTGATGGGATTTGGGGAGAAGAGTGATAAAATAAGCATTACATCCAAGGGGGAAGTTGGATGTGTCAAAAAACTCAAGGACAAAATCTACAATATCGTGGCAAAGTAAGTCCCAAAACCTCTTAGGGTGCCCGGTATGGGGGGTGAAAATTTTCGGCAAGGAGGTTTTCGGCAAGGGCAAAATTCGGCAAACTTTCGGCATGTATACCACCATCTCGGCAAACCCCTTTTTCGGCAAACATTTTGTAAAATTCGGTATTTACTTGCCGATTGTTGCCGAGGCTTTCGACCGTTTTTTTTTAACGTTGGCTACTAGCCAACGGCTAGTAGCATTTATTTATTTATTTTTTTTGATTTTTTTTCAAGATTTCATCCTATATAAACCCCAAAAAACTCAACTTTTTACACCACCATCTACACAAATTTTCTATCCTCTCCATACGGCACGTTCGAAGAGAAGGAGAAGTATACGTCGAGATCGTGAGGCAGGGCATGAACGTTTGGTGGAACTCTATTTTGCCGATCATCCTCGTTTCAACGAAGGTATTTTTAAAGACCGTTTTCGAATGTCTAAAAGGTTGTTTTTAAAAATTGTTAGCGACATTGAACAAAATTTTGAATGGTTTCAATTACGTCAAGACGCAAGGGGGAGGACAAGCTTCTCCCCTTTACAAAAGTGTACGGTAGCTATTCGCCAACTGGCGACCGGTAACGTATACGACGAGTACGATGAAACCTTTTCGATGTCGGAAAGAACAACGCGTGAATGTTTGATAAATTTTTGTGATGCTATACTTAAGCTTTATAAAGATGAGTTTCTTCGTTCTCCTACCTCCCATGATATCGAGCGTTTATATGAGGCGCATGGGCAATATCATGGTCTTCCTGGCATGATCGGTAGCATCGATTGTACTCACTGGGAGTGGAGGAACTGTCCACGGGAGTATCATGGGCAATATCCAACGATCTATGATTAAACCGAATGTGAAACCGTCTGGACCCCGGTGATTTATCCGAACCACAATCCCAAACGACAAGTTTAATCTCACTGACCGAAGGAATCACCTCTAAAAAATTACGAGACAAAACGGATAGGGAATTGAACCTCTTACTCTATGCACCAACTTGCGTTCAGACCCTTTCGTGAATTTAGAGGAAAAGTGATTAACGAATTGATCCTTAATTTTTTTTAGGTTCCTCAAACAACACACCTTCCGACATAGCTCCATTAATCGCATGAGCCCCCGTTTCTTGTTGATAATTCCATAAAAGAATTTGGAGTTTTCATCGCCGAGTTTACCCCACTTTACCTTTGCTTTTTGAGCAAGATCGTCATTTAAGTTCTTCTCCAAAATGTCCACACTCTTTTTAATCTCCAATCTACGGCTCAAATCGTGATCGGATGCAAAGTTCCAATCTATCATAATATCAATATCACATAGCTCCTTTTGAAGAGTATCAAGTCTTTTGATTTTGTTCTTGAATAAGATCAAACGAGATGGATGGGAAATCGGTTTACCCCAAGAAGTTTCCACCACCTTAATTAGGTCGCCATCATTGAGCCATGAATTAAAGAACTTAAACGGGGTGGGACCAAAATCCTTACACGATTGCCTCAACAAAATGGGACGATGATCAGAAATGTTACACTCAAGGACTAATCCTTCCGGGTTTTCGAAACCGTTTAGAACATCCGGAGAAATCAAGAATCTATCTAGTTTACTTGCGTTTCTCCCTTTGGCATCATATCTAGTAAAGTTAAAGCCACCAAGGGGAAGATCAAAAAGGCCACTGTCGCAAATGAAACTATTCCGAACCTAAAATTTCTAATTAAAAGATACAAGTCCCTACCAAATAAGATAGATAGTGTTACATTTCACCACATCATTTGATTGGTTTTAACCCGTTATCATTTGGTTTTCCGAAAACTTAATTTCATAATTTAAGTTTTTTTTTTTTTTTTTTTTTTTTTTTTTAAGTTCAATTCATTTTTACACACGTGGCTTTGTGGTGTGTTTATATTACAGATTTAGTTTTTTTTTTTAACAAAAAGTTATTGATATACCGTCTACACAACATTTGATTTATTCGAAAAAGTGTTCAACTCAAATTTCAGGAATACATGAAAACAAAATCTAAGTGGCCATATATGTATATTTTTGATCGCGACCTAATAAAAGCAACTTTAGATTTTTGATCGCGACCTAATAAAAGCAACTTGCAGAAAATGATTAATAATTGATTGTGGAATACGGCTATACACATAACCTCATGTCCCTCCACATACGGGAAGGCAGATAAGTAGATTGGTTAAATAGCTATTTTTTTTCTTCATTAATTTCAAACTTAAATCATCCCACATATACCTTTGAATTAGAAATCATTACTTTATCATTAAATAATCTTATTATTTCATTAAGGACTTTCGTTATTATTAAATGGGAGATGTTCAAATAATAAATTTGGTTTGAGTAAAAAGGATAACAAGGAATTTCAACCATTAGATTTTAAGCTAATAAAAAAATAGGGGTATTTTAGTTTAAGCCATATTTGTTGACTTTTACCTACCCCCCCCCCCCCCCCCTCTTGAGTAAAAAGGATAACAAGAAATTTCAACCATTAGATTTTAAGCTAATAAAAAAATAGGGGTATTTTAGTTTAAGCCATATTTGTTGACTTTTTACCTACCCCCCCCCCCCCATGTTTTTTAAACATTCATAACTTTCACATACGACATTATTTAAAAATATATATATATAAACCATAAAAACGAGCATTTTCGGATGTTGTCGATTGAGGAATGTAACCAATATTGAGTTGATTGAAGGTCCTGCAAGGTAAAGGAAAACAGCTAGCCTTGTTATGAAGGGCCCCAAAGGGGGTCTTCGTAACCAAGCTCCGACGTGAGAGTAAGTGAAGGACCTGAGAGGGTAATAGACAATAAAATCTGATCGAATTTATCGGTGGAGAATAAAGTGAATCACTTACCTTCGCATATGCTACATCTATTTATACTCTCATTTACCAAGCCCAGATTCCCACAAGATATGCAATGATATCACGCATTAAATGCGGGTTAAACATGTGGCTAATCTTTCCTCGTTCCCCGTGTATTTAGCTGGAAGTGGCTGACACCTATCACATCAGCCAACGCTACTTTTTTCCTAGCTTGAGATATTTATTAAGGGTCTGTGGCCCTTATTTCTATCACCGGGTGAATAAGTCCCTTCCGCCAGGGCGACTTCCTTAGTGAACCCTTGGCCCTTTTAGATGGGTTTGGGACTTGTGGAGGCCCTTCCGGGGTATATCTCATCAAGTGCCCCCTTATCATTTGTAATTTAGCCTCAAAGTGAGAAATGCACTGTACAAAAACCTAAGCTCCTTACCATGCCCTCTACACACTTTAGAATTTTGTATGTAATTTGCTTCTCCTCCTTGTGCCCCTTCTGTGCCTTCTCTAGCCCTCTACCCTCCTACCTTTAATATATGGGTTTTACAGTTGGCCCTACATTATGTGGACAAGTTTAAGTTGCCAATCACGTCAACACGTGACATTCTAGGCGTAAAGTTCACTTCCCCTGATGGTTTACTAACTTCCCTATATTTTTTAAAAGAGGAGAAAAACCATCATATGTTCGTTTTGCTTTCGCCATCGTCTCTAGAGATTTCACTGTCGATTTTTTAAGAAAACTCATAATTAACAATTTAGTTTGCTTTACTGACAATGTCTCGTAACGATTTGGTAGTTATCTGGTCTACATAATCGTCGGCTGATCCAAAACAGTTCGTCGATGAGTTTGATCTTTCCTCCCGTCTGAGCCCTAGTCTTCCGTTGGAGGATGATCCTACTATTTCGATCAACGGCCAGGTGACGATTTACACCTCTGCATTTAAGGTGTGTAATGTCCGATATCCAATTTCTCCTTTCCTGGTTTCTGTACTCAAGTTATGTGGTTGCCACTTCTCCCACATGAACCCCTATACTCTCTGTAAAAGTATTCATTTTGAGGTTGCCCGTTGGGCGTTATCTGGTAAGCCCTTTGTGCCTCTATTTCGTCGATATTAGAAGTTAAAGCGGGACGAAGATTGGTTGACCTTTGAGAAACGAAGGACTCCCAAGTACCCTAGTTACACGAATTTTATCCTCAATTGCATCCATGACTAGAATGAAACGTATTTTTGCATGTCTGATGACTTTCTCCCTTAGCCCCTTTAGTCTTTTAATATGTTTGTGAAAGTGGAATATGAGCCCCCTGTTGATGGGTTTGACACTAATTTTTTTATCGTCTTGTTTCCAGTCCCTCTCTTTATAAAACCTTTGATGAGAAGCTACTGGTTATGGCCGACTTGAGTAAGAAAGGGCTTCTTCCAAGGTACCAATATGAGGTGATGGAAGGCAACAAAGGTTTGGTTTTTTATGGTGCCTTACATGATTCACATTTTTCCTTTGGTATATTTTCTTTGGTATATTTTTTTTTGTATTTGACAAATACTTATTTTTGTTTTTTTTCATAAATGAATGTGATGAAGATATTGGCCAATGCTGGCAAGTGTTTCAAATACACCCATGTTGTTGTCGGGGACAAGGTTGCTGGGGTGATCACGGCTCTTGACTCTTCCACTGTTGCTACTAAGGAGTTTCCCTTGCCCCCCCCCCCCCCCAAATTGTTGTGTCTCAGACAACTTCTAACACTAATAGCAATACTTCAAGTGCTGCTGAGCCCTTGGTGGAAAATGGTCCTACTTTAGTATCGAAGAAGCGTGCCGCCCCTAAGGACCTGACTGGTATCAGCAAGAAGCCCTCATTGAGGATCAATTTGAGAAGTGGCAAAAAGCCCTATGTTATCTTTGGTGATCTTTATTCAATGCCCCATCTGTCCCCTTGCTAGTTGTACCCTTAAGCTCAGTTCCTATTGCTAACATTTCCAGCTCCCTTCTGGAATATTCTACTGTTTCTGCTCCTCCCTTAGCTGTTTTTACTCATTCTCTGGTTGTCAAGCTCCCGACCTCTACTAAAGCTGGTATGTGCCTTACCTCTTCTCCTCCCATTATTACTTGTGATACTCTTGCCCTGTTTCCCAAGTTAGTTGAACTTTTTGGACCTGGTATTTAGAGAATCAACATGACTCCCGAAACCCTCAATATGATGCGGACGGTGTTAGGCCTCTTCCAGATTCATCGAAGGGGCTGTAGTTCATACCTGACTGGGATTAGTGCTAGGGCTCCCTTATTGAGGGGCCTACTACTTCGATGAACTTTATGAGGTGTCCCCCCCCCCCATGCCGAACGTTGGGCTTCCAGCCTAATTAAAACCCCTGAGCTTAACTCTTGTTTTGCCACTACTGCAGTGTATTTTTTTAAACTTTGCGATGAGATGCAAAAAAGGGTGTCCTAGCTTGAATTTTGCAACATTCGGTTGAAGGTGAAGAATGATGAATATGGAAGCAGGTTGGAGAAGGCGTTGGAGGATAAGCTAAACCTTTTGAAGGAGTTAAATGAGTAAGATGAAGCTAGGGCTGATCACGCTAGTTTGGTTGCGGATGTTACCCGTTTGAATAAGGAGTTGGGAGTGTTGGGTGCTCGATAGAAAGAGCTATCGAATGCAAAGGCTGGGCTGAAGGAGGCCCAAGTGGCCCTTGCTAAAAATCAGAAAGTGATTGATTCTTAGAAGGTATTTCCTAGGCCTTTTCCTTCTATACCTTGCATTTTTGTATTAATTAATTTTTTCTATATCGTTTGCAGGATACCATGCCTTCCTTGTCGTCCTCTTTTGAATATGCGAAGGAGGAAAGAGACAAGACTCATGTAGCCTTTGCTAAGACCCAAAAATGCCTTGAGACAGAGCTGATGAAGAATGTTCATGAAGTTCAAAAGCTGGAGAAGGATCGTAAGTGTTTAGTGATGGAGGGTTTTGCTCGACTGGTGAAGTGGGTTCAGACATGTACTCAATTTAGCAATTAATCTCTTTAATGGCATGACTCAAGATTGTGTTGACTCCAGCTACCAGATGGTCCTGGATGCAGGTTAACACTTCCACACTCAGGATTTTTTCTATGGAAGAAACTCCCTTTTATGATGTTGTGGCAGCCGATAAGGTCCTTGCCGCTGGGGCAAAATTACATATGTCTCCTTTGATGTGCTCGCTAACCTTGCTTGGTAACAATAATACATTTCTTATTTGGTCAACAAACCGAGTCAACCAATAAAAAAGGAAACCAAATAATTCCATTTTCTCACCATTTTAATTATACTCCTTTTCGCCCTCAAAATCCCATTTTCAAGCATCCGAGCCTGAAGCCCAATTCATTTGGTTAAGAAACATTATAAGTAATTGAAATTGCAACCCTTTAACCCTTCCTCTAAGTTGTCTACGCCAATTCCACACACACCCATCTTCCCTTTTCCTTCTTTAATAAAACAACTTCAATTATTTCAAGAACAAAAATCCATGGAAATTTTAATGCCAATTGTTCATATTCAATCCAAATATCAACCCAAAACTTAGTGTTATCCCCCTCCACCATAAGTTTTTTCATCGCGTGGAACGAAATAAGATTGTTGTAATTTAAGCCATGAATGACTTTTAACAATTCTATTCCAAACCCCTTTACCTCTCCCCGCCAATTTTCTTATCAAAAACATTAGATTCCGGCCCACCATTTAATTTGTCCTCGATAACCACTTCCATTTCACTTGGTGCATCTTTTTAATATTCTCACACCCACCCCAGAAAAAACTTAGCCGTTAAAACTTCCAAGATGTTTCCAACCTTATTAAAGAAAGATAATAGGTATACACATGAAATCTTCATTTCCATTTAAGCATCAACGCTTGATTAAGAGCATGTCAACTTCCGATTCCTAAACCACCATTTTCTTTGTTCGCAATAACCACTTCCATCTCATCCAATGCATCTTTTTAACATTCTCGCACCCATCCCAGAAAAACTTAGCCCGCAAACCTTCCAATATGTTTCTAACCTTATTAGGTAAAGGAAATAAAGAAAGATAATAGGTAGAATTCGAACCTAAAACTAATGCAATCAAATTTGATATTCCTTCTATCGAAAGAAGATTTTCCTTCCAAATAGCCAACTTAGATTGAAATTATTTGATAATATGATCCTGAGCTTTAACCGTGGCCATCTTCTCCCCGAGTGGGACCCCAAAATACTGAAATAAAAGAAAACCGAGACTACATCTTCTCCCCAGGGGGATTTTGTTGCGGTGTTAAACATATTCCACAAAAAAGGCAGGTTTAGCAAAGGATGTACGTCCTCATTTCTTTGTCTTATCCCTAAGATTGACGACCCCCAAGGCTTTGGAGATTTTAGACCTATTTGTTTACTTGGGTGCATTATTAAGGTGGTTTCCAAAGTATTAGCGAACCGAATGAAATTGGTGCCAGACTCGATCATTTCAAAAACTCAAATGACTTTTATGTCCAATCGTAATATTGTGGATGGCCCTCTCATTATTAATGAGGTTCTTGCATGGTTGAAAAGAAACAAACACCAAGCCATGTTCTTCAAAATTGACTTTAACAAAGCCTACGACTCATTAGATTGGGATTACTTATTCAATTCTTGAGCAAATGAATTTTCCTTGGCTATGGAGGAAATGGGTGCGCGAGATACTGATGGCTTCTCGTACATCGGTTCTAATTAACGTACGGCTCTCCCACTATGGAGTTTGATTGTTTCAAAGGTGTTAGACAAGGAGACCCGTTGTCTCCGTTCCTCTTTGTTGTTGCTATGGAAGCCTTTCATTAGATGATGAAGAAAGCGGGCTTGTTGGGCGTCTTCCATGGCATTGACATCCATATCAATGGCCCTTCTATTACTCACCTCCTTATTTGCGGATGATGTGATGATTATTGGGCAATGGACGGAATCAAATTTTCGTAATCTACGTCGACTTTTATGGTGTGTTCTTCCTTAATCAGGTCTTCGGGTGAATCTTAACAAATGCGGTGTGTATGGCGTGCACTAGCGAAGCTTGGGCGAAAAGTTTGGGGGGGGGGGGGGGGGGCGAAGAGTCATGGATCCTAATTCCGGGGAGGGGGGGGGGGGCGGTTCTCAATATATATAAAAAAAAATTCAAAAATCGCAAAAATTAGCACTACAGCCGAAAAAAACCGGGGGGGGGGGGGCGGTCGCCCCCCCCCCCCCCCAGTCTCAACTAACCTTCGCCACTGATGGCGTGAATGTGGAATCTGAAGAAATTATGGCTAAAGCGGAGATACTTGGGTGCGAAGTTTGTGAGTTCCCTTTTAAGTATTTTAGGGTTGATGGTAGGGGCTAACATGAACCTGTTTAAACATTGGCAACCGGTTATTGACACGTTTCAGAAACGATTATCTTCATGGAAAGCTAGAAACTTATCGATGGGAGGTAGATTGACCCTTGTTAAGGTGGTGTTGGATGTTGGGTTTAACAGTGGGATCCGGGTTACCGATTTTAATTTTATTAAAACCGATTTATTAATTAAATTAATTCTAAATTAATTTGGCAGCGGAAACGATTAAAACGCGGATGCAACTGTAACAGGATCAATCACCGGAACACGATAAACACAGAAAAATATATTTATTTAAAATAAATAAATAAATAACTATCTAACGAATTAGATATACCTTGGCGGGATCCGAGCAACCGCTCGAGACACCCGGATTCAACGGGCTCGCGCTAGGACGAACTGAGACGTCTGACTCGAACCTTCGAGACAAGTCATCGACGGCGGCATCGGCGGCGGCGGCGACTGGCGGCGGTGGTGGTAGGGATACCACCGGTGGTGGTGACAAAATCTTCTCCGTCGGGATAGCCACCGGAACGGATCCCACGACGATCGAATCGCCGGTGATCGGAGATGACGCGGTGGCGGTGGCCGGCGGGTATAACGGCGCGGGCCACGACGACGGGACCGGACGCGGTGGTCTAGGCTACGCCGGCAGCGCGAGAACCACCGGTCAGTGGTCGCGCGGCGGCGCGTGAGCGCCAGCGGCGGCGGCGGCGGATTGAGCCGCGGCGGCGGCTCGGGCTGCGGCTTCGGCTTCGGCTCGGGCTGCGGCTTCGGCTCGGGCTGCAACGGCTTTGCTTTCGAGTCAGGCGCAAATACTGGCAAGACGGGGATCCATCGGAGATTGCAAGGGATCACGGTGGAGGAGGCGGCGATCGGCGGTCGGCGGTCGGCGGCGGCGACGGAGCCGGCTTCGGCGGTCACGGCGCAGAGAGAGAGTGAGGGAGGAGATTAGGGTTTTTTTTTTTTTTTTTTTGACTTGTGTTGCAATCCACCTCCTCCCTTCTCCTATTAATATTAAATCGCGGACCGGGGCCTGCGAACTGGGCCCGTTCGCGATCCTCCTTTAGTCCACCAACCGATCAGTCTGTTAATCCGGTAACAACTGATCGGTTCGTCTTTTAATTAACGAGTAATTTTAAACCGATAGATTTTGTCGTTTTAATTAAATAAATAATTAATATTTATTTAACTCACCATTTAGTTCGTTTATTTCTAATTAACAATTAATTAGATCTAATAGTCCGTTGACCCGGGTGTAACTCTTACGGGTCAATATCGGTCGGGTTCGTTAATTCGTCGGGTCAGGACACCATATATCCAACAGTCTCCCACTTGGACTGAACGCGACAGTTTACCGAGCGCAGCCAGAGGCACTCTAGCTATGCGTAGCTACACCAACTAATATTGACACTTTAAGTCGTTTGCCAAAGTATATCTGATTGACCATCAAGCAGACTCACGACTTGTGCATTCATTGTCATATGTTCCTTTCTGTATAAGACATTGATGAATTATGGGACATGGACTCCCATGTTTTATTCATCGATTTTCATTCTCGATATAATTCGAAGTGATCCAACAAACACACAGTAAGTTTGGGTGAGGCCTCACACTTATCACTTGGAACCAACGAGGGCGCCTTTATGTCTAACTGTTGCCGAAGCAAGAGTACAGAATCCCTTGTTGAGGCATACAGCTCCCACTAAACCTCAGAGTCATTCCCAAAAGTAGCCGTTATGGCTGGCAGTTACGCGACAACGTTAGGCTACAATCAAAGAATGTTCTTTAGTAGAAGGGAGTTCGAATATGCGTCTCAGGTCTAAGGATACATTAGAGCATGCATTTAATCAAGCAAGCAAGACTTCCATGTTTGCGTTGCATGATGCGAGTTACGTCCAACGTCATTCACCAATGAGGTCTGTGAGTTTGAACGTTAAACAACTTTAAAGTTCAACTAGTCACAATAGTCTTTCTTTAGTATAGCTCCCACTATCTAATCGACTACGGACATTTAGGACAAGAACTTATTGTCCATGGATTAAACGTACAAATATTGAACACAGTTATGTAATTCATTATTGCATAAAACAGATGGAATAAGAATAATATAGATAACTGTTGGTGTTCATACATCCAAATACTGAATCAAAACATGTCTTTAGCTAATCTAAGCCCTATCGCTTCTCTGTGGCTTATATGAGTCTCCTGAGTCATAGGCTTAGTGAAGGGATCAGCTAAGTTTTGATCTGTGTGTACTTTGCTTATTTTGATTTCATTTCTTTCAACTACTTCTCTTATGTAGTGGAATTTCCTCAGGACGTGCTTGGGCTGCCTAATACTTGGCACAGCATCGAGATCGGATATGAATTTCTTCATCCACACGGCTTCTTTAGCAGCCCTGGCGTCTGTTGGTACCGACTTGTCACGCTCAGTGCATACGAGAAATCCGGTCGTGTGCAGAGCATGGCATACATGATAGATCCAATAGCAGAGGCAAATGGGATCGATGCCATTTGGCTTATCTCGCGCTCCGTTTTAGGTGCTTGAGATTTGTCCAAGATCGTTCCCTTAGTCATGGGAACGGTTCCTTTCTTGGAGTTGCTCATATTGAACCGAGCTATGATCTTATCTATGTATGTGCTTTGACTGAGTCCCAAAAGGCGCTTAGATCGATCTCTGTGAATTTTGATTCCCAGAATGTAAGCGGCTTCTCCAAGGTCTTTCATAGCGAAACAAGATGAAAGCCATTTCTTAACTTCGTTAAGCATGGGTATGTTGTTCCCTATGATCAATATATCGTCCACGTACAGTACGAGGAACGATATAGCACTCCCACTTGCCTTTCTGTAAACACAAGGCTCATCTTTGTTTTGTTCAAAACCAAACTCTTTGACCTTTTGATCAAAACGAAGATTCCAGCTTCGAGATGCTTGCTTGAGTCCATAAATGGACTTGCTTAGTTTGCAAACCTTGTTTGGATTCTCTGGATCGACAAAACCATCAGGCTGAACCATGTAGACATCTTCTTCGAGCTGTCCGTTCAGGAAGGCGGTTTTAACGTCCATTTGCCATATCTCATAGTCATGGTATGCGGCTATGGCAAGGAGAATCCTGATCGATTTAATCATGACAACGGGTGAAAAGGTCTCATCATAGTCAATTCCTTGAGTTTGAGTGAAACCTTTTGCTACAAGCCGTGCCTTGTAGGTTTGCACATTTCCATGCATGTCAGTTTTTCTTTTAAAGATCCACTTGCTCCCTACTGCCCGTGTACCGGGGGGTAGCTCAATCAAGTCCCAGACGTGATTGTCACGCATGGATTGCATCTCAGCGTTCATGGCTTCAAGCCATTTATCAGATTCCGGATCCGATATAGCAGCTTTGTAATTAACAGGCTCATCGTTAGAATCGGCTATTAGCAGAACATCGAAGGCCCCATGATATCCAAGGTATCTATCAGGCTCATATCGTATTCTTTCGCTCCTACGAACGCTTGTGCTTGTGTTTGGGTCTGATGGTGCGACAACAACTTGTCGGTCAGACGCAGCGACCGTTTCAGGGTTAGGTGTATCTCGAACTTCTTCAAGATCCACTGGATCACTATTTGTTCCTCGAGTAAGGAATTCTTTCTCAAGGAATTTACCTTTCCTTTTGATGGAAACGGTGTTTGCATCAGGATGGTAAAAGTAATAACCAGTATTACAATAGTATCCAACGAAAGTTACCTTTTCGCCTCGGGGATCAAGCTTATTGTCAGATTCACTGGTGACATAAGCATCACATCCCCATACCCTGAGGTATGATAGTTTAGGAAGAGAACCATTCCATATCTCATATGGGGTCTTCCCCACTTTCTTGGTCGGTGCCAGATTTATTAGGCGAGCAGCGGTCAAGATGGCATATCCCCAAAAGGAATGTGGCAAGGTGGTCCTGCACATCATCGATCGAACCATGTTGAGCAAAGTTCGATTTCTCCTTTCACTAACCCCATTTAACTGGGGTGTGCCAGGAGGAGTAGGTTGTGAAACGATTCCACATTCCTTCAGATGATTCAGGAATTCAGCGCTTAGGTATTCTCCGCCTCTATCGGATCGAAGTATTTTAATAGTTCGATTTAACTGATTTTGTACTTCGTTTTGAAACTCTTTGAACTTTTCAAAAGTTTCATGTTTGTGTTTCATCAGATAGACATAGGCATATCTGCTGTAGTCATCGATGAAAGTCACGAAATACCGTTCACGATTTCTCGTCTCGGTTCGAAAGGGTCCACACACATCGGTGTGAATAATGCCTAACAAGCCTTGGGCCCGTTCACCTGTATGGGTGAAGGGTGACTTGGTTAATTTACCAGATAAGCATGACTCGCATTCATCAAAGGAATCTGCGTCTTGGGATTCGAGAATGCCAGCAGTTTGCAACTTCTTGATGCGGGCCTTACTTATGTGACCAAGTCTATGGTGCCATAACGAGGATTCGTTACTATCAGTTTTGTTTCTTTTAGAAACATGATAGAGCTGGTCGTTTGTTTGAACATCTATCTCATATATACCATGTCGAGGTTTAGCCTCGAAATAAAAGATATTATTAAGGTAAGCAGAAATCACATTTCCATTAAATTTATACCGAAATCCTTGCTCAAACAATGAAGAGACAGAAATAATGTTTCTGGATAAACCAGGTGCATATAAACAGTTAATCAAATTAACTACAAGGCCAGAAGAACATGAAAAAGAATAAGTGCCAGCAGCAAGCACTGGGACTCTCTTCCCGTCACCAACGATGAGGTCCATGCAGCCTCGTTCTGTCTTCTTCCACTTCTCAGGTTCCTGCAAAACATTAACAATGTGATAACCACATCCAGTATCAAATACCCATGAATTGGAGGAAACAGTGAAAAGTTCAATAACATTTATTGAAATACCTGATGAGCAACCCTTATTAGGGTTCTTGGTCATCTTCAGCTTTGCAAGATAAACAGGACAGTTGCGACGCCAGTGTCCCATTTTGTTGCACTCATAGCACAGGCGCTCCTCGGGAGGCTGCACCTGTGGTTTCTTGCCTTTGCCTTCTTTAACCTTCTTGGCTTTGGAGATCTTTGTATTCGCAACTTTGAGCACGTCCGGCGTGGTCCTGATCTTCACGTTGGGTATCAACGGAATAACCTCCTCGATCGACTGAGCCGAACAATTAATCGCAAGAATGCGATAATGTTCAGGCAAAGATCTGAGTACTACATCAAGAGCCATCCCGTCAGAGATGGAGTAGCCAAGGTCGATCAGCCTGTCGCGATACGCTTTCATCAGCATGACATGATCGTATGGAGAGGAGTCGTTAGCCATAGAGCAGTTCACAAATTGTGAAAGCGCATCAGCTCGCTCAGTCCTCTGACTCAATTCAAATAAATCCTTGAGTTTACGAATGATGTCATAAGCAGACATCCCCATGAAATTGTACCGATAATCCTGAGTCATGCTCGATAACATCAGGTCAGTGACGTCCTTATCATCGTCAGTGTGCTTTTGGAGCTCAGACCGCGAGTTCTCATTTAGCAAGTAAGATGGAATACTCGCGATCGGTCGGTCAATGACATAGAGTTTCCCGAAGAGCCTTAAAAGGTTCCTCAGGGTTGTCAGCCATGCGAGAAAGCCAGTCTCAGTGAAGGGGTCGAGTTGTACCATTGAACTTAATGGAGGTGAGTTTTCTTTAGCCTTCTGAAAAAAAGCAAAGTAAATTTAATCAGTATTTTCGATGTTTATTTTTTTTTCTTTAAAAATAAGTTGGTAAAGTTTATTTTTAAGAAAATCGAGAATTCGTTTAGACGACATTACTTGAGACCGCCAAATGAGCCTCAGGAGCAAGGTCGTGTAAACAAACTGACAACGGTTGTCAATTGTGAGACTCAAGTCACAACTCTCGGTATGAGGCTGCTATATACATACAATTGTATTTTGCGATACGTTTAGCCTCATCCGTGCCCACTCTAGTAATACACATCCGTGGCGCGGTGTTGAAATACTCCAACACCACGAACATGCACGTCTAAAGCGATAGTAATCCTAAATGGTCGATTGTGATGACACGGTGTTGAAATACTCCAATGTCCTCACCTTAGAAGGTACCCTCGGCACCAAGTGCGGTGTTGAAATACTCCAACACTGATGCTCCGGTAAATACGTTCCAAGTTCAACTTGAGATAGGATGGCACGAACTATCAGCTTTATGAATTACCAAATAGGGATATTAATTACTTTTAATATTTAATTACCGTCAGACACGAACGATAAAACCCTATCACCACTCGGGACAAGTAAATTAATTTAACCTAATTAACTTACTAAGTTGTCGCGAATGGCATATTGTGTGTTAAACGGCATAAGGTCTTGATTTCGCTCGAGCCATACAAGCGAGATCATAAGGGACAAATTTAAAATAAATTAAATTAAATAAAATGGTGAACGATCGAGATGGCAACTCTGTGCGATCTGGAATCCTGTTCAGCTCCCACTTGCTTCGACATCCCTCTGGCGTGTGTCCAGTCTTCGATATTTGGTTACATACAAATTTACAATTACTAAAACTACTTCTAGTAAACTAGCCCTAAATTTGTACAACTTTGAAACCCAAAATCCGGGTCCAATAAACCAAAACGAAATACAAACAATTGGGGCAACAACTTGGGCCAAACAGAGAAAGACAAAACACGCCAAAACACATATTCATATATGAACATAAACATAGAGGGGTCGGCCGTAACACACAATAAAAATACATAGAATTAAAATAAATAAATAAATTAATTCCAATTCGCAATTCGGTTTTGAGTCGAAATTGCGAACTACCGGTCGTGTAAGGACCGGTTCTGGTTTGCGCGCGGTGATAATGGCTCTGATACCACTGTTGGGTTTAACAGTGGGATCCGGTTTACCGATTTTAATTTTATTAAAACCGATTTATTAATTAAATTAATTCTAAATTAATTTGGCAGCGGAAACGATTAAAACGCGGATGCAACTGTAACAGGATCAATCACCGGAACACGACAAACACAGAAAAATATATTTATTTAAAATAAATAAATAAATAACTATCTAACGAATTAGATATACCTTGGCGGGATCCGAGCAACCGCTCGAGACACCCGGATTCAACGGGCTCGCGCTAGGACGAACTGAGACGTCTGACTCGAACCTTCGAGACAAGTCATCGATGGCGGCATCGGCGGCGGCGGCGACTGGCGGCGGCGGCGGTAGTGGCGGCGGTGGTGGTAGGGATACCACCGGTGGTGGTGACAAAATCTTCTCCGTCGGGATAGCCACCGGAACGGATCCCACGACGATCGAATCGCCGGTGATCGGAGATGACGCGGTGGCGGTGGCCGGCGGGTATAACGGCGCGGGCCACGACGACGGGACCGGACGCAGTGGTCTAGGCTGCACCGGCAGCGCGAGAACCACCGGTCGGTGGTCGCGCGGCGGCGGATTGAGCCGCGGCTGCGGCTTCGGCTTCGGCTCGGGCTGCGGCTTCGGCTCAGGCTGCAACGGCTTTGCTTTCGAGTCGGGCGCAAATACTGGCAAGACGGGGATCCATCGGAGATTGCAAGCGATCACGGTGGAGGAGGCGGCGATCGGCGGTCGGCGGCGACGACGGAGCCGGCTTCGGCGGTCACGGCGCAGAGAGAGAGTGAGGGAGGAGATTAGGGGTTTTTTTTTTTTTTTTTTTTTTGACTTGTGTTGCAATCCACCTCCTCCCTTCTCCTAATAATATTAAATCGCGGACCGGGGCCTGCGAACTGGGCCCGGTCGCGATCCTCCTTTAGTCCACCAACCGATCAGTCTGTTAATCCGGTAACAACTGATCGGTTCGTCTTTTAATTAACGAGTAATTTTAAACCGATAGATTTTGTCGTTTTAATTAAATAAATAATTAATATTTATTTAACTCACCATTTAGTTCGTTTATTTCTAATTAACAATTAATTAGATTTAATAGTCCGTTGACCCGGGTGTAACTCTTACGGGTCAATATCGATCGGGTTCGTTAATTCGTCGGGTCAGGACACATATATCCAACATTGGATTCATTACCAACTTACTATTTCTCCATTTATCGGGCTCCCAAAAAAGTCTGATGACTCTGGAGAAAATTCGGTTTAATTTCCTTTGTGGAGGGGATGAGAACAAGTTAAAAATTCATTGGGTGGCCCGGGAAAAGGTGGCGATTCCCAAGCATCTCGGGGGGTTGGGACTGGTCCCCTTGGAGACTACGAATAAATTTCTTCTTTCTAAATGGTTTTGGAGTTATAAAACCAAGAATAGTAAACTTTGGTGCAAGATTATCAATGGTATGCATTCCGACAACTCGACAAATTATTTTATTCCGGTTCGACGTGCTTTAAGTGGTGTTTGGAAGGCTATTACACATGTTCAAGAGGACCTCATCAAGCTGGGAATTAATCAAAATTTGATTGTGAATATCGATGGATCTTGGAGTTGGCAAGGCATACACGATGGGATATTTACGGTTAAGAATTTGAGGAAGGTGATTCAATCCATGAATGCTCAAGTGAACAACTTTGAGTTTCAATGGTGCAAGGTGGTTCCAATCAAGGTTAATGTTTTCATTTGAAGGGCTTTTCTTGGTCGGTTACCAACCGCTGACCCGTAGGAACGATTGATGGTGGAACCGGACCAGTTTGCGTATTTGGGCCAGGAGGCTGAGGCGGAGCAGTAATGGGCTCCTCGGGCCCACTATCAGAATCGCTGGAATATGAGGGAGATCCAGGAGGTGATTGCGCCTGTTGTAAATTGGTGGCAGGAGGAGCATCATCGCATAAAGCACATGAGGACTTTGTTGTTGCATTATTTTTGCCCTCATTTGATTTAGGCTGATCATCATGTAAGGGAACTGGGGTAGGCATCAAGTCTTCCCAAAAGGAGGTCATCAATAAATTAATGTCTTTAGTATTTGCATGGCCTGAAAAGGGAAAATTAGTACATCAAAACGAGCATGCCGGATAATATATAAACGATTTGATGACGGGTCGAGACACTTATAGCCCTTGTGTTGTGTGGAATACCCTAAGAAGATGCACGGAAAAGATCGTGGAGCAAGTTTGTGCTCCGCATAATGCCAGAGATGAGGAAAAACCCGACACCTAAACGTTCTAAAATTGTTGTAGTTTGGGATTTGATTGAACAAGGTTTCGAAAGGGGATTTGCCATCTAATAATTTTGTTGGAAGCCGGTTTATTATATACGTGGCACTGGAGAATGCCTTAACCCAAAAAGAAGCAGGAACGTTGGCATTAAAAAGCAAGGCAATACCCGTTTCCACAATATGTCTATGTTTCCTTTCAACATGCCCGTTTTGTTGAGGCGTGTAAGGGCAAGAAAGACGATGGAAAGTTCCATTGTTATGAAGTGTGGAACGAACAATATTATTAACAAATTCCGCACCACCATCAGTTTGAAGTACTTTAATTGTCAATGAGAGTTGATTTTGAACAAGTTTCATAAAAGAGGCCAACACCGGATAAAAATCGTTTTTAGTTTTAAGAGAGTAGAACCAAGTGCACCTCGAAAAATCGTCAGCAAACGCAACATAATATCGAAAACCATCAACACCTGTTATGGGAGAGGGGCCCCAAAGATCACAATGAACCAAGTCTAAAGGTTTTAACGCACGTTTCGGGTTGACAGTAAAAGGAAGTTTATGACTTTTTGCAAGTTGACATGAAGAGCATAAAATAGGTTTAGGCAATAGAGAAGTTACATTCAAGTGACCAAGTTTATTTAACAACGAAATAACATCAAAAGAGGCATGTCCAAGACGACTATGCCATAATTCAAAAGAAGCTTTGGACGATGAGGAGGCGGCAAAAGCTAGAGGTTGATGCTTCAAAACGTAGAGGCCATTTTCACATAGTCCCTTGGCCAAAGATTGATTGGTCACCCGATCCTGAATAACAAAGTGTGGATATGAGAACAAAACATCAATGTTGTTATCACAAGTTAATTTGCTTAATTATAGTTAAAGGATTTTTGGTAATGTGAGGAACAACTAAAACGTCACGTAAGTGTATATTTGGATGTATGAAAGAGGATCCTTTGTGGGAAATGGGGAGGGTATCACCACTACCAAAGGTGACCTGAGTCTTACCCATGAACGGAACAGAGTTGGACATGTGAGAGGTCGAGCCAACTATGTGATCAGTGGCCCCAGAGTCAACATGCCAATCTGGGCTAGAGGAGGAAACATGACACCGAGCCTTGAAGGCTTGGGCAATTTGTGATTTTTTGCGCCAGGATTCGAAGGCAACGGGTTATTTTGATTCAACAGGAGATAACATTTGTTTTTCTTATGACCCGGCTTGCCACACCATTGGAACGGGTCCGATTGAAAACGATTACAACCTGATCGGCCACCACGATAACCGCCCCTGTTATTGTTTCAATTTGCCCGACCACGTTGACTGTTGGAGCGGGAAGCCTGGGCCGAAAACGCAGCAGCAGAAGGCTGTTCACCATGGACACTCCGGCTGAACATTTCTTGACTTTCAGCTTGGGCTTGGAGATCACGTAGAGATATATTAGGGCGGGCAACACAAAGGGCAATGGAGAACGTTTCGAATGACGGCCCTAAACCACGATAGAAACTGTGAGTTTTGTCATTTTCATTAAGGGGATGCCCGATGGCAGCAAGCTGGTCAGTTATGGCTTTAAATCTTTGACCGAATTCAGCGATAGTGGAGTTCCCTTTAGTGATCGTATGAAGCTGATCACGCAGATTTTAAAATCTCTCAATCGAGGAGTTAGAGTACACAGCAGCAAGGGCGGTCCATTTATCACGTGCCGTGGAATAGCCAATTGTTTCTATAAAAGACTCTTCCGACAAAGGGGAATTGAGAAGGATGATAGCTTTCTGATCGGCATCTTTCCATGACTTGAACAGTGGGTTGTCAGAAGTTTTGCCATCGGACGTGACAGTCTCAGGGGGAGCCGGCGAAGTGTCGTCGATGTGGGACATGAGATCTTGATATTCAAAGAGGGAGGTCATTTGGTTTGCCCATACAAGATAGTTGGAAGAGGTAAGTTTGATTTGAATTGAGTGAAAGATGTTGGTGGTGAGAGGATCGGATGAGGAAGATGCAACCATGGAAGGAGGATGGTAAGGGAAACGAATAGAAGGAAGGGGAAAGGAGGTGGTGGGATCAATTGCTAAATGATACCATGAAATAATGAATTCTCCACACCAATGAGGTGATTGGAGTGCCCTCTTTATACAAAAAAATAATTACAAGGAGATTACAATAATGACAACAAAGGTCCTATACAAACTAATGTTTAACAAAGTACAGTTCTATTCTTACTAATGGACCCGCACTAAGGCAACATCCTAGCCATGGCTGATTGTTAAATAGCACCCACCAGACAAAGGCCTTTGGCCTAACGGCGTCATGGTGTTAGATAAGGCCTTGCATATCCATGTGGTGAAGGTTCAAATAATAGTGGTGACAAAAAAATCCATTAAAAAGAGTAGCATCCACCGAATTACTTGGTCTTGTGTGAGTCCTTAATGCTAAAGTGCTAATCAACTCATGTCAATGTGACAGTTCTCGAATAATCAAACAATTTATACATCATCCATTACTAACCTAAACCATGGATGTGATCCTATTTTTACTTATTGTTATTCTCGTTTATATTATCTATCTAAAAAGCAATCAAAAACCAATTATTTACACTTTTAATCAATTTTGTTAAACAATAAAATAAAACATATAACGCTAACCAGATGCTTCTCGTGGATACGATAAACTTATCCTAGCTACGTAGGTTAATAAGGTTTTTATATGACCCCAATGATAGGTCACTAAAATGGCCTTGTTGCCTAGGACTAAGACTCATATATACCACTATTGTTGCTACGTTTGCATAGTTTTTTGCTTGGAGCTTTCAAATTAAACATGTTACATGCATAAAATTCATAATATGCAGATACTAAAGGAAGGTCCTGTTCAGGTTATTCTATTGTAACATCCTGGTTTTTGGCCTAAGGACATTTTTTGGCCTAAGGATGTTTAATAACAGTAATTTACTACCCAATTTAAAATAACTAGGTAAATTACTTACTGTAAGTCGCACTACATTTAGATGCGATAGTTAAAAATTATGGAAAATGGATAAAAAAAAAGATTTAATTGAACAATTTTCAAATTTACAAACTTGTGCTAACTTAACTAGTGATTGTTGATCGACTTCCCAGTTCACCTGAATCTTTCATTTGTGTGACTGCTTATTGGTTAATCCCCAAAACTTTACAAATCATAAAACGCACAATAGCTTTTGAACAACTTGATTTTCTTTAAACGGGTCAAAGTATATTTCATTGTATCAAAAAAGTTCTTCAAAAATACAATTTATAAAACAAATTGTTTTCAATCTATTTTGATAACGCGTTGAATAATACACGTGCGATTAAATAACTAAAACTAAAAATATAAACCAATTTGTGATGGTCCTTTTTATCATAGTCGTTGTGTTGCACACATAATCAACTTATGTGTGCAAGATGGTCTAAGCATTGTTTAACCAATAATACTTGATTTTAGAAAAATGTTATTGGATAACTTTTAGTAAACCAAGTAGGCATAGTATCTATAGAAAATATTGTAAAGAATCAAATTCCAACTACTTAGTTCCCAATTGAGACGTACCTACGCGATGGAATTTGACATGTAACATGATCAAAAAGACTATCGTTTCAACTAGCTTCGATAATATTTCAGTTTTACCCTTCTGTAACTTATAAGAAAATTTTTTATATATTTTATTTTTTAATTTTAATTTATTTATATACATGTACTTTTATGTCATATTACATTTTTCAGCTAGTTTTTACCAAACATTATTTTTTATCAGCTAGCTTATAGTTTATCAGCTAGCTGATAGCTTATCAGCTAGCACCTAGCTTATCAGCTAGCACCTAGCTTATCAGCTAGCACCTAGCTTATCAGCTAGCAGCCTACTTATAAAGCTAGCAGCTAGCATTTCAGCTAGTGAGTCAAATACAAGCATAATGTCATATCACAACATTATTTGTTCTAGACATTCTAAAACTGTAGCATTTCTAATTCGAGTTGGACTCTTATTGAAAGATTAACAAACTTGCTACATGTTTTCAAAACATCAACAACTTTACTATTCAGAGTTTTTTTACCCATCGAGCCTTTTAGTCCTAAACCAAATATATATATGATTTGTAATAAATTAACGAGTTTTCATGTATGAGTATATGACACACCATTTCCCCAACATGGTCGAACCAAAGAAAGATAAATTTATAAAATATTTCAAAGAAATGTCGACAGTTATTACTTGTGTCATCGCTTTTTAACCCTTGTATAAATATCGGGGGGACCAAAACGTTACTTGAAATTATAAGATACACTTTGGATTTATACACTAGTGATGTAAATATTGATGCAAATTTAAAAAATTAATTTTAAAGCAAGATCTTGCAAACATGTTCGATATATATGTTGTTAAATATGATCAAACATCAATGATTCACGAATCTATTAGACAACAAACACACCATTCGGGTGCGGGTGCAACTAGTAGCTCAGATCCATATTTTGACTTGTACACCATTTTTACAACCTCAAATGTTAAACGACAAAGGGTAACACTCCGAGTAGCGAACTCTGAAAGTATACAGGGACAAATTTTCTATCGAGGACTCGGGTTCAAGGTTTTTAAAAAAATTGACTTGGTGGCTTATTGTAGTTTCCCGGTCCTATCCGCTACGGCCCGAGATTTACTAACGATCCAAGCTTCCACTGTGGCTTTGGAATTTGCTTTTTCTGTTTCCACTTAGGAAAACAAGACTAACTCCGGCTTCAGTAGAGATATCGATATTCTTGAAGGACTATTTGGATGCAGTGGAAAGGATTTAAAACGTATCACCACGTGAAGGAGATTTGGAATACGAAGCTGAATTGTACGAAGACGAGGTCGAATGCGGATTGACATCGGGAATGACCGATGATGAAGCCGGATTGGAAAACTACATCTGATCTGGTTCTTCAAGTTCCGGAGGCGAGTAGGCGTCAAATGAAAAGAGGCGAGTAAGCTTCGAATGAAAAGAGGCGGGTAGACGTCGAATGAAAAGAGGCGATTAGGCGTTGAATGAAAACAACACCCACGAATAACGAACAATCAAGAAAAATCTAAAAAACATATAGTTTTTTTTTCATGTTTTTCTTCCATGTTTTTAATTACTTTTGTATGTTTCTTTTTTATTGAAAAATTAAACAAAAATAGAACTTTTTTCTATTCATTTAGAAGTTAGTATTGTTTTTATCTTTTTTAAACTACGAAATTCGTTCGGCTATTATATAACTGGAAAAACCGATTTTTTAAACCGCTCTGGAAAAAGCAGTTTGGGACTGGTCTCTAACCGGTTTCACCAGGTTTCACATAATTTGGCCAAGAACCAGCCTCTAACCGAACCGGTTTTGAGAATCACCGGGTTTGACCGGTCAAACAACCTAACTGAAATCGAATAGAAAGAAGAAGAAAAAAACCACTTCTGTATGCGTATAAACCCTTCTGTTTTCTTTTAGTTCCTTTCTTCTAATGGGCTTTTGTAGCCCTCACCTGCCATGGATCTTTGATTTGATCCAATATCTAAGCCCACATGTTGTTTATTAAACTTTATCATATTTATTTCTACTAGAAACAAGATAAGCAATATATATTTTATATGTTTTCCATTTTCTTGTTTTTATTCACTTTAAAAGGTTAAAACAAATATTTCATAAAAAAAAAAAATTGTGGTTTGGCGGTTTTGAGATGAATAGATATAAGTCATGTTTAACTTTTAATTGCATCCTTTTTACTCGTTTTCTTTCACAACCCACTAAAACATAAAGCTAATAAAACAGTGTATTTTATAATCATACAATGCATTTTTAATGGAATTAATATAAAATAAAATGGACCTAAAATGTACCAATCAATATCAAAATTAGTATTTTGTGAGTTAAGATAAAGTTATGCATATCATTTGGTTGATGAAATACAGTCACTAGCTTAGTCTAGTGGCAAAGGTGTATGACCATTTACCATGAAGTCTTGGGTTTAATTCTCACTTGTAATAAAAGAATAAAAATGAGGGTTACAAGTTGGGTCAGGGGGGTTTCTCACTAGTGATGAGTTTTCTTCTGATGAGATTAGAGATAATCGGGTGTGTGGTGTAATCTCCCCATTGGTGATCCAAATTTACCGTTAAAAAAATATATGTTTGATGAAATGGTGAAAGTGGTTAAAAAGTGTTGCATTGGGATGATTATATACGATGACTAGAGATACATGTTCAAGAGAAGGGATTTGTTATATTCGTGGGGAAAATGAATAATACAAACGGTCAAACAAGTTGCGTTTAAGATGACACTCTGATTAAGACTATGAATGTAGTGATGGTAAATTATTTTAGAGTAAACTTCATGTGGGGGTCATATAAGGGCAGTCAAACGGCTCTTCAAATAACTATTAACACTGAGACCAAAAGTGGAAAAAAAATGAAATGTGAGACACTAAATTATGATTTTTAAAAAGTTGAGACTAAAATTGTTAAAATGTGCAAACATTGGAGACTAAAAACGAAGTTTACTCATTATTTTATTATTTAGAAGGCACACTTGATGTCCCTTTCACCCCTGAAACTGAAATTTGCAATCATTTCTGAAATGTAACCGATCTATGTCATTAAGTGTAATTTTTTTAAAGGCAAATTGAGGAAACTCACCATAGATGAGAAAACCCCCTGGCTCAACATGTAACCCTCATTTATATATTTTTTGTTACAAGTAAGACTTGAACCCAAGACCTCCCATTTATAATGTCTTGGGTACCTCCCCCTAGCCAATTGAGCTAGAGATCATTGGTTCATTAAGTGTAATTGAAAATGAAATTGTTCCTAGTCATGGTTAAATCAAAACCCATCAACTTTATCGTGAATTCAAACCCTAACATTCATTCGTGTTTCTCGAGTTTTCCTCCAAAAGTTCATCCATATGTTCCAATCGGCCCGGCTTGAAGTACTGGCCATCATTGTGCTACACCTCTCCTTCCATTCGTCACCGTCGTTGCAGGACTCGATCTCCACCACATTGATTCTCGATTCGAGGTAAGTCTTAATTCTGGATTTTGTGAACCGTAATTGGATTCTTTTCTATATATGATGGATGCTAGAAGATTATGGTTTTTAAATAAAGAAGATGAAGACTGTTAGTAGTTAGTTAAATGATTTCTGGTTGGTTTGAGCTCAACAATCAAAGATTAGCCATATCATTGCATTACATCCTTTAGGCTAGAGGGGCACAAACTGGTTAACAGGTTTTAAAATAACCGGTACTTTAAAAACCATAACAGTTGTTTTGAACCCTTAAAACCCTAGCTCGTAAAACCGATCCACAGGTTAACTGTCACAATGACAATGATTGCTTCAAGGTCCATCTCTTAATAGAAGACCCGATCCATCTTCTCTTGAATCTCGACATTTCATCCAAAGAATAGAAAATGGTTAACACGTGTTAGATTGAAGAACGTATTCCGTTCCCAACTATTAGTGAAGCAGGGGCCATCACTCTAATACAAATCGAAAGAATCACTATCGGGTTTGGTACCAACCAAGATTATCGTGGTTGAAATACCATCAATCTTGAGCCACCAATCATCCAACTTTGAGATGAAGGACATGGGTGAAGCTAGTCTATTCTTTTTTAGTTTCAATTCAGATAACCTTTATGCTTAAAAATGAATCCGTAAGAAGCTATATTCTATCTTGACTTCGTGACCAACATCTATCGGGCATAGAAGATTTAATGTGTTTTACGGCTTGAGTCCCATTACATCTGCATCATATCATATAGGCGAGGAAGGAAACTGACTGCTTGATGAAAAACGTAAGTTAGATTCGATTTAGTCAACCAGTAAAAAAATCGATATTTTTAAAAATATCTATATAATTTTCTGTAAGTTAACCTATAACCGGTTCATAACTTAGAAACCACAAGCCGGTTCAGAACCTACGGTTTGTATAGGTTCATAACATATTTGTACGTTACCGGTTAAAAACCTGTTCGGTTTTCGATTAACTGGTTTTTTTATACACCTCTAGTTTAGATTTATACTTCAAACCCCTCTATGACACCTTTCATACTTTAAACTACTTTTAGCTTTTCTTTAAACATTAAGATATCGATTGGAATTCTAGATAACATAGCGGGTTATTTCCCTAAAGTACTTGTATGAATATATATGGAATGAACTTTTATAAAAATATAACTAGAAACTTATATGTATAAGTTGTATAGTGTAATTTTATCATAATTTTGTTAAATAAATTATTACTAAAATATTGATTTTCAAATATAATGAGTAATTATTTTCATTATATAATGAGAAGACTTTGTGAAATGTTATATGTGATATACGTGTTAGGATAAATATTAGTCAATATGGTCAAACACTTACACAGTTATGTGTCTTAGGTGAAGTCTAAGAGGATTCACTGCCTTTTCATTAGCTTGCCTGTTTGGTTACTATTACGCACCCGAGGTGAGCTTACAACCCCAATTTAACTTGTTTTTACTTTTGAGGGAGATGACATGCGATAAACGTTCTTTTAGTACAAGGTTTTACTTATTACATAATGTATTGTAAACAATAGTGATATTCAGTTTGCTAGTACATAAAAGTCATTCTACATTGTACCATGAATATCAGGGATAACGAGGATTGAAATAGATCTACTGGCCTGACAAGCCCTGCCCAGGCTGGGCGCTCTAGCCCCACTTGTCTTAGAGGGAGTGAAGACGGGTATTACATTGTCTTACTTTTTCTCATGCTCGACAAAGGAGGCAGTTCGGCAGTCAGTAATGGGGATACAATGCTATCGGGTTACAAGTACACTATATTTTTCAGTTTAGGGATTGGGAATCCCACACTTGGTTAGTCCTCGAGGAGACTTAACACTTTACTTTTGATAAATTATTATTCATCTGCACCTTTTACTTAAATTATGGGAACTCACCAACCTTGTGTAGACACTTTTTGAAGCATGTTTCTTCTCAGGTCTTTAGGCGGCCCGGCTAGGACGCACTTGCTAGGCGATGCATTGTCATACATAAACATTTGATGTCACTTGGACAGTTATATTGATGTCTTTGTTCATCGAAAACATTTAAGTTTGTTTAGTTTAATCTACACTTCCGCAACTGATAACTGTTTTGTTAAAATTTTCTGGACTTTAAAAACTCTGATTTAAACCAGTTATTTATGCATATAGAATGTTTTGTGTGTCTGATGACTGAGATCCGGGTATGTCACGCCTTTAGCGCGGTGATACTCGGCAAGTGAATCTTTGGGGGTGTGACAATAACTCTCCAGTCGACCAACTTGGGAGCGCATAACGACTTTTACAACCATGGCTTGAGGTATCCCATACACATACGACCTAATTTAAGTTACTCAGTGGGTGTGGTGATCGAGTAGGTTTATGGAAGCTCCTACAGATGCACATCTAGCAACAGTCAAGCAAATACTGAGGTATGTTCAAGGAACAATTCACTATCATTTGATGTATGAATAATGGGGAGATGGCAGGTTAGTTGGTTATTGTGATAGCAGTTATGGGAGTGATGTAATGGATAGAATAGGTACAACTGGTACAATCTTCTACCTATCGGGAAAAGTTGTCCATGGTCATCTGAAAAGCAGAAAAGAGTGGCATTATCCTCCTGTGAATCTGAGTACATGGCCACAACTACAGCAGCCTGTGAAGCAAAGTGGCTTCGAGATATACTTAGTGAAGTTAGTGTAGCTGAGCCTTAGTGTGTCAAGTTGTTGGTGGACAACGAAGGTGCCATATCCTTGACAAAGAACCCAGTTCTTTCACAAGAGAAGCTAACCGATTGACACAAAGTACCACTTTCTAAGAGAATGTGGGTGTGGATAATGGAGTGCTTGTAGTGGAGCATGTGGATGGGAAGTTGTAGAGAGCAAACATACTTACCAAGCCATTGCCAAGAATGAAGTTTGTTGAAATGAAAGAGCTAGTGGGAGTGAGGAAGTGCCCGCATCGGGGAGGGGGGGGGTGTGAAGGATGATGTGGCATTCTCACATGTGACTTTGACTGCTTTATATGACCATTACGTGCATGTATGCATAGGAGTGAAAGTTGCTAGTGGATGGACTGGTTAAGTGAAGGTTGCTAGTGGATGGACCGGTTAATAAAGAAGACCCATTAAACCAAGAGATTTCTGTTTTGTCTTAGAGCATTCACAACCCACTCCCTAAAATTATATGTGTATAGTCCCCAAAATTAAGGGTGTGGTTTTGAGTGGTTGTGAGTGGATGAGAAAGAAAAAGTCACTGTTCATCCCTATATTTGGAGAAAAAACTGATGATTTTTTAAAATTTGGGGTTTTGTTGTGATTGAAAGAGAGAAAATAAGTAATAATAAGGGTATAAAAATATTATTTAATTGTGGTTGTGAGTGGAAGAGATATAAAAAGTAATGATTAAAGTATAAGTTATAGGGATGGAGATGGGGAACGGGCCATGGATGCTCTAAGCTCCCAATCATCTTATATTAATTAATCCTAATAAAGCAATAAAATTTGTACCACATGTTTCATTTATAAAGGGTTCACATCACCATGTCACATGTTAAACTCACAATCAATTACCAATTTAGTAAATCATCAATTAAATTAATTACCAATCTTATCAAAACTAAAATTTTATTTTAAAAACTTGATAAAATTAATGTAGACGTGATTAATTTATTCAATAATTTTAATCTTTTTGTGGAAAGTAATCAACAACTTGTCAAACATAATAAAATTTTTAAATATACTAAATTATTATTTAATATATTATAAAAATTTTATATCAATCATAATTTTCAAATTTTCTTGATCATTATCTTTCTTATTTGGTATTTATCTGATATTATGAATCTATATTTAACCCGTATAATACACGGGTTACTAACCTAGTTTGACAATAAAGAAGCATTCGACATACCTTGTGTCTTTTTCTTGTTAAGCACCTCTAATATGTAACAAAATCAAACAAAAAACCACAATTTACCTACAATTGCTACAACTACACACATCATATAACGAAACTCGTTCCATATAGAGAATCATGAAAACCCAAATCATGCCTAAATTAACCATCACAAACACGAAGATGATGCAGAATCAAAGCAGTTGAAAATAGAAAAAGGGTGAGAAGAATAAGAATCGCGGAAAACATAAAAATTGGCTACATTCGCTACAAGAAATGCGTGAACATTATTACCCTTAACAACAACGAAATCACTTCTTCAATTCTAAGTACAAAATTATGGTACTTAGAATTGAAAGAAACATTTGCGAAAGTAATAACGGCAAAGGTATAATAAAAAATCATGAAGCTACGTACAGAGGAAGCTTAAAGCGATGGTACCTTACTGTTCTTGGTAGGAAAAATTATATAGAGATAATAATCAAGAAATGTAAATGGGTAGTGGTTCACAATATCCTAAGATACCTATAATTTTATAAGAACCAACTAAAATAAAATAAAAAATCATATTAAACATCTCACTGTCATATATAATAAAGCCTAATCTCAATATAAATTAAAAAAAAAAAAAAAAAAAAAAACCTCGTAGATTTGTCCATTTACTATAGGTTGATGTAGCCAAACTGAAACTTACAACCATAACAATGATTGAATGAGTGATGTTTGATGTAATTGATAGAAGTGTAACAATCCACTATTGTATTTTAATTTAGGGACCTCCTATATCAACACCTTCTCTAAATCTACACCCTTATATGGGGTGTAAAACTCTTTATGGGTGTGTAAGGCACATTAGCCGAGATGTCAAAAAATGTCTGTATGACATTGACAAGCTTATATGGGGGCATAAAGGTGTAAGCCCCTTTATACCCCCATATAAGCTTGTCAATGTCATACAGACATTTTCTGATATCTCGGTTGATATGTCTTACACCCCCATAAAGAGCTTTACACCCCCATATAAGGGTGTAGATTTAGAGAGGGTGTGAATATAGGAGGTCCCCTACTATATGGATCACAATCTAAATTGACAATTACAAAATATCCACACCTTCTCTAAATCTACACCGTTATATGGGGGTGTAAGGCACATCAGCCGAGATGTCAAAAAATGTTTGTATGACATTGACAAGCTTATATGGGGGCATAAAGGTGTAAGCCCCTTTATACCTTCATATAAGCTTGTCAATGTCATACAGACATTTTCTGACATCTCGGCTGATGTGCCTTACACCCCCATAAAGAACTTTACACCCCCATATAAGGGTGTAGATTTAGAGAAGATGTGGATATATGAGGTCCCCTACTATATGGATCACATTCTAGATTGACAATTACAAAGAAGGTATGTAAGTATTTGTACCCCCACCATCTCCTATTGATCAATACATGGGCCGCATAAAAACAAGTTAAAATTTTTAGAAATTAGTAACTATATTGTTAGAAAGTTAATTCCAAATTTAGCAACTAGCTAAATGTTCAGGGACTGAATGTGACAAATAATTAGATTAGCTTGTTAAGTTTGTTTATTACCGTTGTTTAGAGATTAGGTCACTGGTTCTATATAAAGATGAGCCGGGTTAGTTGTTAGGTTGTTGTATTAGCTTATCTACTTCCATAATCAATAAAATTAGTTAGTTTTCTCCTTCGATTGTTCATGTGGATTCAATCTCAGATCCATAATTTAGCTTTGATTTGGTATCAGAGCCTGGTATCGTGAGATTTGAACTCCGATTGAAGGAGAGTTTGGTTTGTTGTTCATCATCTCCGGCGAGTAGAGGATCCGTGATCCTCTCATTGCACAGCGAAAATTCATCGTTTCCTAACGTCTTCACCTCGGAGATCGTCACCAAGAAGGTCTGCCTCACCTGATATTCGTGTCACAATGGGAGATGCAAATGCGAATCGAAATCAGGTACGAGATAACTACACTACAATTCCCCTTCAGTGCCCGATTTTGACGCAAACAAATTATTCAATTTGGGCGATCAAGATGAAGGCTATATTCAATGTACATGGGCTATGGGAGGTTGTAACTGCGGCTGAAGGAATTGCTGTGGACCAGAAGAAGAACAGTGCTGCTGTGGCGTACCTGTTTCAATCTCTACCTGAAGATCTCATTCTCCAAGTTGCAAATGTGGAAACTGCAAAAGAGATATGGGATGCAATTAAGACTCGGTTTGTGGGGGTGGATAGAGTGAAGAAAGCAAGGCTGCAAACATTGAAAAGTGAGTTTGCTGCCTTGAAGATGAAGGAAAATGAGAGTGTTGATGAATTTGCTGGAAAGATAAGTGCATTGGCCACAAGATCATCAAATTTGGGGTCTACAATAGAAGATGCAGTGTTAGTAAGAAAGCTATTGGATAGTGTACCAGAGAAATTTGTTCAAATAGTGGCATCTATTGAATAATTTGTTGATCTTGATGCCCCTGTGTATCAAGAGATAGTGGGAAGACTTAAAGCTTTTGAGGAAAGGATATGCTCAAAAGGAAAGACCACTGCAGGGAAGGAAGAAGAACTTCTTCTGAGTTACACTGAATGGCAGGCTAGGCACAAGGAGTCTATGGCAAAGAAAAAGAAATGGGAGAAGAACAAGAAACCAGGAAAACAGGATGCTGATATATCAAAAGGCAATAAAAAATTCAAAAGGAATGAAGGTAAAGGTGCGTTTAAAGGTAAGAAAGATAAGTCTAACATAAAGTGTTTTAAGTGTGACAGGTTGGGACACTATGCAAGTGAGTGCCCTCAGAAGAAAGCAAAGGAAGAAGAGGCTAATTTTGCGCAATTTGAAGAGGATGAATGTCCTGAGTTGCTGTTTATCTCAAAGGATGAAGAAGATGGCAATACAGTTCTCTTGAATGAAACCAAAGTGAACCCTGCAAAATTCAACTCAGAAGATGGGAAAGAGGTATGGTATTTGGATAATGGAGCCTCCAATCATATGACTGGTAATCTCTCTTTCTTTTCATTTTTAGATAAAAAGGTGACTGGGAATGTGAGTTTTGGTGATGGATCTAAGGTAGCCATCAAGGGAAAGGGTTCTGTTATATTGGAGGGACACTCCAATGAACAGAGAATTTTAACTAATGTATACTACATACCTCATTTGAAGAGTAGTATACTTAGTTTGGGTCAAGCAACTGAAAATGGGTGTGAAATTAAAATGAAAAAGGACCTGTTGTGGTTATATGACAAAACAGGAAAATTAATAATAAAAGTCAAGAGATCACCTAATAGATTGTATAAAATTGAATTGGGAATTGGGTCTCCATCCTGTTATCTATCAAAACTAGATGATATGGCTTGGCTATGGCATGGTAGGTTAGGACACCTAAGTTTTCAAACTCTAGTAAATATGACTAAGAAAAATATGGTTATAGGGGTGCCTGAGATTAAAACTGAGAACCATATATGTGATGCATGCCTGGCAGGAAAGCAAATTAGAGCTAGTTTTCCTAAGGAATCTAAGTATAGATCTAGCCATCCTCTTGAAATGATCTCAATGGATTTGTGTGGCCCCATAAGTCCTGAAACTAGTTCAGGGAATAGGTATTTCATGCTGCTTGTAGATGATCTATCTAGGTACATGTGGGTTTACATTATAAAGTCCAAGGATCAAGCCTTTGACTGTTTTCAAAAGTTTAAGATGACTGTAGAAAATAAGTTTGAAAGGAAAATTAAATGTTTGAGGTCTGACAGGGGAGGGGAGTTTCTGTCTATAGAATTCACTAAGTTTTGTGAAGATAATGGGATAGAAAGGATGATGACTGCCCCTTACTCTCCACAGCAAAATGGGGTTGTGGAAAGAAGGAACAGAACCATCATGGATATGACTAGGAGCCTAATGAAAGCAATGAGTGTTAAGGATAGTCTATGGGCTGAGGGTGTTAGACACTCTGTGTATTTGCTGAATAGGCTGCCTACTAAAGCCTTAGAGAATCAGACCCCTTATGAAGCTATAACAGGTAGAAAGCCAAATTTAGCTCATATTAGAACTTTTGGTTGTGTAGGTCATGTGAAAACTGTTAAACCGGGCTTGAAAAAGCTTGAAAATAGGAGTCAACCAATGTTGTATCTAGGTGTTCAAGAAGGCTCTAAGGCACATAGAATGCTAGATGTGAGTAGGCAGAAAATAGTGGTTAGCAGAGATGTTACTTTTGAAGAAAACAGGAAATGGTTTGAGTTAAAAGAACATAGAGTGACCACAGGTGAAAGTGGGAGGCCTAAGATTTCAGAGAAATTAGGTAATGTTCCTGATATCAATTGGGAACTAAGTAGTAATGAAGGTTCTGAGAGTGACAGTAATGATGATACAGGATCTCATCATGGGTCATCTCATGATGGATCTCCAGAGACTCAGGAATCTGAGCAAGTTACTCAGGAATCTGAGCAAATTACTCAGGAACCTGAGCAAGTTACTCAGGGAAATGCTGAAGCTAGGAGTACAGGAGTTAGGAAGTCTAGCAGAGTTCCTAGTGTTCCTACTAAGTTGCAGGACTATGTTTTAGACAATAGGTTGAAACAATTGCAACATAGGCAGGAAGAGTTGGAGTTAGTAAGATTGATGCTAGCTCAAGAAGAGGAGCCAACATGTTATAGAGAGGCTGAATCTCATGTTAAGTGGCAGCAGGCAATGAAAGATGAACTTAAGTCTATAGTGAAAAACAAAACTTGGAAACTGGTTGATCCACCGAGAAATTGTAAACCTATAGGTCTCAAATGGTTATACAAGATTAAGAAGGATGCTAAGGGTGATATAACTAAGTATAAGGCCAGGTTAGTTGCAAAAGGGTATGTTCAAGAGTATGGAGTAGACTATGAGGAGGTGTTTGCACCTGTTGCTAGAATAGATACTATTAGACTTATATTAGCATATGTTGCTAGAATGAGATGGAAATTGTACCACCTTGATGTCAAAACTGCCTTTCTGCATGGTGAGTTGAAAGAAAAAGTATTTGTTAAACAACCTGAAGGTTTTGAGATACCAGGAAGTGAGAATAAGGTGTACAAACTTGATAAAGCTCTCTATGGCTTGAAACAGGCCCCTAGAGCCTGGAATCAGAAGCTCAATAGTGTATTGAAGGAAATAGGATTCACTAGGTGTAAGCATGAGCAGGCAGTTTATACTAGACTTAGAAAGGAATCTAGTCTAATTGTGGCTGTTTATGTTGATGATCTTCTTGTGACTGGAAGTAATGAGAAAGAGGTAGCAGTGTTCAAGCAGCAAATGCAACAAAGATTTGAAATGACTGATTTAGGTTTATTGAACTATTATCTTGGGATAGAGGTAAATCAGACAGAAAATGAAATTCAAATTAAGCAAAGTGCTTATGCTAAGAAAATAGTTAAGTTGGCAGGTTTGGAGGATAGTAACCCATCTAAGATCCCTATGGAACCTGGTTTGAGGTTAAGGAAGGAAGAGGGTGGTGAGGTTGTGGATCCTACAAACTATAGGAGAATAATAGGGTCTTTGAGGTACTTAACACAAACTAGGCCAGACATAACTTTTGCTGTTGGATATGCTAGCAGGTTCATGCAGGAACCAAGGAAGGAGCATTTGCAGGCAGTCAAACACATTGTGAGATATGTCAAAGGTACTATTGATCATGGCTTGGTGTACAAAGCTGGAATAAAGGAAGGCTTAGTGGGTTATAGTGACAGCACACATAGTATGGGAAGTGAAGATGGTAAAAGCACTTCAGGAAATGCTTTTTACTATAATGGGTCACTCATTTCTTGGTTTTTCCAAAAACAGAAGATTGTGGCTCTATCATCATGTGAAGCAGAGTTTATCTCAGCCACTCTTGCAGCTTGTCAAGGAATTTGGCTCACAGGCTTACTTACTGAGTTAACAAGAATGGAACAGGAGAAGGTTGTGTTGTTTGTTGACAACAAATCGGCAATACAACTTATGAAGAATCCTGTGTTTCATGGAAGGTCAAAGCACATAAACTTGAGATTTCACTTTATTAGGGAGTGTATAGAGAATGATCAGATTGAAGTGGAATTTGTTAGTGGTTCTCAACAGGTTGCAGATGGTTTGACAAAACCATTAGGGAGAACAATGTTTGTTGACATGAAAAGGATGTTGCAAGTTCAAGATTTAAAGGAAAAATAGAATTTCTTATTGGAATGGGAGATTAATACATTAGCATATGCAAGTTCATGGAACCTCTGCTATGTGATGATATTGATCTATCATTGCATGGAAATTTCTAATTTCCTGATGAGAAAACTGAAGAATGGAAGTGTTGGAATTAAGGGGGTGTTTGTTAGAAAGTTAATTCCAAATTTAGCAACTAGCTAAATGTTCAGGGACTGAATGTGACAAATAATTAGATTAGTTTGTTAAGTTTGTTTATTACCGTTGTTTAGAGATTAGGTCACTGGTTCTATATAAAGATGAGCCGGGTTAGTTGTTAGGTTGTTGTATTAGCTTATCTACTTCCATAATCAATAAAATTATTTAGTTTTCTCCTTCGATTGTTCATGTGGATTCAATCTCAGATCCATAATTTAGCTTTGATATATGGCCCCGTATTGAAAAATATCCGGCCCATATATAGTTGATATGCTTCTCCTATATAATAATATCCAGCTTGTATATAGTTCATATATTGCATGTATACTAACTTATCTGGTCTGTATAATACTTTTTTTTATCATTTAGTATCTATAGTACCGTATACATTTAATATCTGACTCATATATCCTTTATCTATATTGCCCGTATGTATTTTATATCCGGGCCATATAACTTTTACGGGTTTTATGAGATTTCATAGTTTTATACATTCATATATATATATATGTATATGCCCCGTATAAGAATAAAAGGATGAAATAAAAATACAAATAGTAGGACCCTAAAGAAAATACCCGTTAATAATACAGTCAGTGTCATTTTTCATAATAATACTAGGATAGAACCCGTATGTTATACGGGTTAAATCAATTTTTTTTTTGGTAAAGGGTTATACGGGTTAAATCATTAGAAAATATGTATAATTGATAATTCATGCATACTCGTTTTATTACCCGAATAACGTATTACATTACATTTAATAAAGTTATAATTCATAATATGGTATTGGTGACTTTATCTTCTTCATAAAAAATATTTAGAGCATGTCTCTACTTGTATATTTGGAAAAATACAACATAAACATGATCATGTTTGAAAATGGTTGTTAGAAAAACAAATCAACCTTGAATAGTGACTAACACTAACTTATGATTTGACAAACCTGAGACTTTAACTTTCTATAGAAAGTTAGGTGAGTAAAAATTTTATCAAAATTATAATGAACATATATTCTAATTGTTGAGTATAAAGTCTAAATTATAATCAGAATAGTATAATGTTAAATCAATTAAAAAAATTATCTTGGTATATATTAGAAAACGTACAATTGTATTAGTCATGATGTTTAAAATTTCCAATTTGAATGAACATGGATCATTTGATATGATAGAAAAACTATTTAATATTGGATATTATGAACAAAAATATTATCGTTTACGGATTTCTCTATAAATAGTATCATCCACAATGTTGATTGGATTTGTAAAACAATATTAGTTATTCATTTATTATAATATTAAATATGATTTGCTCAATTATATTTGAAAAACACGGTAAATAAATGTTTATTGGTATTTTATAAGTTTTTTAAATATTTATTAAATGAAAATAATAATAGTTAAAAAAGGATTTTAAATAAAAATTAGATGTAAATTAATATATGATTGTCATAATTCCATAAATATAATTAAATAAAAATATATTATGATTATAAGGGATATAAATTTCCAAAAAAAGAATTTATTAGGGAGTAGATTTGGGAGGGAAAATTTGTGTGAAAATGATTCTAGTGTTGACAAGTGTCAACAATTGTAATTGTTTATTAGAGTAGGAAGATTAAATATGATTTGCTCAATTATATTTGAAAAACACGGTAAATAAATGTTTATTGGTATATTATAAGTTTTTTAAATATTTATTAAATGAAAATAATAATAGTTAAAAAAAGATTTTAAATAAAAATTAGATGTAAATTAATATATGATTGTCATAATTCCATAAATATAATTAAATAAAAATATATCATGATTATAAGGGATATAATTTCCAAAAAAAGAATTTATTAGGGAGTAGATTTGGGAGGGAAAATTTGTGTGAGAATGATTCTAGTGTTGACAAGTGTCAACAATTGTAATTGTTTATTAGAGTAGGAAGATATAAGATTCATATGATGTAAAACACATAAAGATATCCTTTTAACATGTTATGACTTTATCTTTAGATTAAAAAGGCATATTTTGTGAAATAAAACTCTAACACGTCTCTATATAAACTTTACGTTGTAATATTGGTCTTTTCCGTCGCTTCATGAGAGAATTCATGATTGCGTAACATTTTGCCACGTCATATATAAAACATGTTTCTACAAAATGCGAAAGTGGGAGATGAGTAGTTAAACTCCAAGCATGTGATACGTAATGTTAGGGGTGTGCAGAAATAATCGAAATTTGAATAAACCTACAAATCGAACCGTATCCATATCCGAATAAACCAAACCGAATTATCGGTTTACGGTTCGGTTTTCAACCGTAATCAAATTGTGAATTCGGTTTACGGTTCGGTTATGGTTTTAAGTTTTGTTTTTACTTGGTTTATTCGATTTATTCGGTTATCCGTTTAAAACCAAATTAGATTTATATATATATGTATATTTATTTATAAACCATTTAACCATTTAAGCTAAGCCCACTTATGACTTATCCACAATCCAACTAAATACGCATCCATGGTTTTCTAGGGTAAAACAAGTTTGTCATAAAAAGTAGTCATCGACTCATTGCCTTTTCCTCTACCACTTTACCATAAACAGAGCCTACCTTGGTTGTAGGTATTTTGGTTGTATATCGGATTATGGTTTTAAACTCTAGGTATATGTTAAAGATGTTTGTTCTTTGTTTGTTTGTTTTTTTTGTTAGCAAAAAAATACGCAATATATGTTATGTGGTGAATACGGTTTGAATACGATTTATTCAGTTCTCAACCGAAACCGAATCGTATTGAATATGGTTTGTTCGATTCGGTTTTTAAGCTTTTCAATACGGTTTGGTTTGGTTATGGTTATCATAAAAAAAACTTCAAACCGAATAAACCGAATCGAATAAACCGAATAAACCATAAACCAAACCATTGAACACCCCTACGTAATGCCACACGACCTTCGGACACTTTTTAAGTATTTTCAAAATTTAAAAGTTAAACCATGCATATCTAAAATGAGTTACGGTACAGGTTATTGCATGTTTACCCGACATTTTATTATAAATGTTTTGGATCTTATTAGTATATAATTATTATAATCGGTGAGACTTTACCTCTGAAAAAAATAAGGACATAAGTTTATGTGGACTAGGGGTGTTCAGATTTCGAATCTGATTCGAAGCACTCGGAATTCGGTTCGATTCGATTTGAACATGTGTAGTTTGAAATCCGGTTCAAAATATTAAATTCAATTTCGATTCGGTTCGACGTCTAATATCGAATTTCGAATCGAATTAGAATTTGAGGTTTTCAATTTGATTCGAATTAGAAATAATTATATATTTATAAATATATATTTATATATAATTATAACATTCATAAAACTATTTTGAATTAGTTTAACTTATTATAATTCACGCCCTATTTCAAAAGTTTTAGAATTTTAAAATTTTAAAATATATACCTTGAAAGTTGAAACGTTTCATTTCTATTCATCATTCTATTTCCCATTCATCATTCTATTTCCTAGGAAAAAAATTAAATTTTAGTCTTTTGAATGTTTATTAGTTTTATACTTATATAGATTTATATTTTTACTATAATAAATTAAGTTTTTAGTAGTTTTGAAATTAAATTAAAACATGTTTTTCTTGGTTCAATTTAAAATGAGTTTATTCGGATTCGATTCGGATTCGATTCGTATTCAATCCGTATTCAATTTGAGTTCGAAAACTGAATTCGAGTCGAATCGAATTTCAAATCGGATTTCTATTTTGAATTCAAATTTGATTCAATTCGACGAATCTATTTTGAATCTGAATTGAAATTCGAATTCAGGTTTAAAAATTGAAACTCGAATAATTCGATTCGAATTACTTGAGTACGTATTCGAAATTCGGTTCGTTTAACACCCCTAATGTTGACACCATATAGCATCCCAAACACCACCCGAAGTGTGATAGGTGACCTGCTAGGCTTCCCCATGAAGGCGACCATCAATGGTGTGAAGGCAAATTAACATGGGTGTTCTAGGCATAAGCGAGGAAGGAGAGCGTCTAGGGCTCGGATTTTTTTTTTTAAGTTATATGTTACATTATCTATATATACCAATTTTAACATAGGTTGTATTAAGAGTGATTGTTTTATTGACGCACGAATTATGTGACAACTGGTAATTTCCAAGTTAACTTCGTTAAGAACTTCCGTTATCTCGGTGAACTAGAATAGTTAACGTTATATGTCATGTGTGTTTACTTTACTGAGTCCCTTCCCAGATTTGTTTGATCAATTAAATATATTGTGTACGGTTCGGTTTCGCGGTCGGTTTTTTTTCCTAGACTATTGGTCGATCGGTTTCAAATGTTTCAAACCGTAGTGAACGGTCGGGGGTACGGTGGGATTCGGGTGAAGAAGATGACACCCGACCCGTACAATATATATTTCAGTCTGCTTGAAAACTCAAATCGTCTAGGTGTCCGGGTGGTTTTTCCATGGAGTGTTAGGCTGAGGTCGTTGGTTCAAGACCCATCAACCTTGTTTTTCCTTTTTATTTACAGTATTTCAAGTTTCTTCAACATGTTAACCATAAAACCCTTTCAAAGTGACTTTGAACCAACAACAACCCCATGACTTTGAACCAACAACAACCCCATGTCTCAGTGCTTCGGTCCTTCTCTAATGACCCATAGGTCAGGTCATGGGTTCAACCCTAGTGACCTCCAAAACATTTTAATTAACTATCAACTCATTGTTTTTAATCCCATTGACATGTATTTGGTCCCCAATCAATCCTAAACGCTTTGCAAGTTCCGTAACTGTTAAGCATGTTGTATTTGAACCAAACCTCATGTTATAGAGTTTTTTTTTAATAATTAGAGTGAATGTTTCAATATGTTTACTCATTCGTTAAAAATTGTTTGCAAACCCGTTATATGTATTTATGTGGGTGAATATATAAGTATTGTTTTGACCAAATGGTTAATCGACAATTTCTACTCATTTTGAATTAACTTATCAATATCTTGTATCACTTTGGGTAAGATATAAATATATATGTTTGAAAATGTGAAAAATATATTACCCTATACATTTAACCATGTGTAGTCTTGGGGAAATACAAACATAAAATAAAATGATTTTTCTAATAATTTAACATGATTGAAATAAAGAACAATGATGGTTAAATTGGGATTAACCACCATTATCATATGTCAGTTTTGGAAACTAATACGCACTACGAGTCAATGACATAATTGACAAACACCGTCGTCTAGTTTGTGTCGTTAGCATCTTAGGCACACGTCTTAACTGTGAATATCACAACCTGTGAACTCACCAGCCTTTGGTTGGCATTTTTTTCTTTAAACATGTTTCTCTCAGGTCGCAGATGTTCGAGTATCACAAGTATGCATGCATAAGTGCTTAGAACTATGTTATGGTTTTTGTACAAGTTATGTTACTTCGAATGACAATGTTTTCTGTAAATACTAATTATATTGTTTATGCTTCCGCATTTCTAAAACTCTGAATTTATGTTATGTTTTAATAAACTGTAAACCTTTTGAGCTTTAGTGTTTGTTTGGTGTAACTAATGGACTGAGATCCTGATTTGATCATAACTCACACGGTAAAACTTCGTTAGTGAAAATTTAAGGTGTGACAGATTAAAATAGAATATAATAATGGTGTGTGGATTAAAATTGAATATAATACTGGTGAGCAATATAAACTAATATTTAATTGTTATTCTAAAATAAATTAATATTTAATTTGTTATTATTATAAAAGAAAAACTAAAAATATAAAATAATATAAAAAATGTGATACCATAGAGATCGGTAACGGTTTTGTGGTTTTCTATTTCTCAATTAATACATTGATGTTTCTTTAGTATGATTGTTTGTATTGTAACGATGCTTTTTGTTTGAAGCGTTATAGTTACACTTTTTCTATTCTCGTCTTCTGTATATAAAGTTATCCCTGTGGCAATTCAACTGTTTTACGTACTCGTGTTATCCTCGCGACAACGCGCAAGTAGCAAAATCTATTAATTTTATAAATATGCGTATATATGTTTGAAAGTAATTAAATCCACAAAAGAGTTAGATAATGTGGTGAGAAAATACATGTAGTAAAACTCTTAAGTCTGAAGTTCAAACTTGTAAGTAGCACACATTCATAGTATTTCTTTTTCATTTCTATGTTATAATTTTATACCTTTTGTAAGCTTTTGTCACACGTCTTGTTTTTGTTTTTTTCTTTTTTCTTTATTGTTTATATTACATTTCTAGCCATTAATAGTTACACTTTAACCATTCAAAATTACACTTCTAACCATGCTATATATGTAATAATTCTATTGAGATTGATATATTAGAGAATATTGATTGTGAAGGGTTGATAAAAAATTTTACTACTAAAAATGCTAAAAGTGCTTCAAGATTTGTTTAACAATATTAATTCAAGCATTTTGCTACAATATTTATGTTAGTTTTGTTTATTGTTCTTATAATTCTCATCGCATTACTAACTTTTTATGTATGACTTTTCAACTTTATTATTATAGGGGTTTATTTTTTAATCTTGTCTAAGACCTAAAGTTTTTTATACATATCTGCCCCTACAAATTAACATATTTTCTATAATATTTGTAAAACAATTTCAACGAATCACAATAACAAACTCTTATCTTGGTTTTTAGATAAAACATCACATTCAAAGAATACAATTGCCCACTTTTATAATGATCATTTGATTAACGTTGTTTTTAAACGTCTTGGGTTCACTATTCAGAACTGGTTGGCGGCGTAACTTGTTACCCGTCTTTCTTATTTTGTATCTTGAGTCGTGTCTGTTTGTATCTTATTATGTTGAATGAAATCATGATAAAAAATATATATATTAATTTTAAAAAAAAATTACTATTCTTTAACATCAGCGAGAGGTATTTCATGATATGAACCTTTACTTTTCAAATCAAGCTAGTGATCACAACTTTACGGATTTGCTTCCAAATTTAAGTGAAAATGTCTGACTATACTTTGTAGAACTCTTATTTGTTTCCATCTTAGGAAGATATTCTAACGATAAATGAGGGTTTTTTTTTTATATTTAAATTAAAGGTTATATTTATGATATGTTTATCTTAGAATTTTATGGTGTTTCCGGAAAAAAGTATTTCTCTACACACATCACAAGTTCATATATTTTGCGTCATTTATCTGTCATTTATCTGGTAATGTGAGCAAGAAACGACTCTAACTGTAACCAGGAGACGTCATCTTCTCTCACTGAATCTCTAACACGGTCCCCCATCTCCACTGCCCTCCTCCGTATCTCCACTCCTTCCTTCGTTGCCATCAATATCCTCACCGTCTTTTCAACATCTTCTGCCCGCACTATCTCATCTCTCCACTCCCAATCTCTAATCGTTAATCCAACTTTCAAAATATTGGTAACAAGTATCGCGTTAGTTGGCTGATCAGAATGCATTGGCCAAGCAATTATCGGCACACCCATTGATATACTCTCCATACACGAGTTCCATCCACAGTGACTCATAAACCCGCCAGTAGCCTGGTGTGCCAAGATTTGTAGCTGAGGTGCCCATTCTCGAACCACCAACCCTCTCCCTTTTATTCGATTTTCATATCCTTCGGGCAATTCAAGTTCTATGTTATCGATAATAACATCACCTTTATCTGCCTCTCTTAATGCCCAGATAAACTTTTGTCCGCTCTTTTCTAACCCGATCGCGATCTCTGCTATCTGTTCTTTCATCAATGACGTCGTTGTCCCAAAAGAAATGAAGATCACACTATTTGGTTTTTGTGTATCAAGCCATTTAAGACACCTGTAGCCTATATCAAACATACAAATTAATAAATTCTTTATGTGCGATCATGCATACACTTTTTAGGGGTATAAAGATTAAAGAGTCCAATGAAGATTAAAGAGTCCAATGATCAGTGGGTCATCAAAATTTCTAAAACTTTTTATATATAAAACTTTTTTTTTTAAATTGATGGGTTGTCACTTTTAAGGGGAGAAAGATAGAAAGTGACTTAGACTTAGGTGTGGCAAGGCCACATGACAAGATGGTGGGGAAGTGAAAAGAGAAGTACAAAAGAGAATTTTTCTACCAATATAATGAGTTAATGATTTCTCTATCCAATTAGGTTAGAGCTATATCTATAAATATAATAAGACAATTTACACATAAGTATAGAAGATATAAGCATGTATAAAATGAACCCTTAACTATAACTAGGTATATCTTATAATATTAGAAGATAATTTTTCATATCTTTTAAGAGGCCTTTGACATTGATTATCAACACATTTAAATTAAGATATAAGGAAATTAAAGAAGATAATAATATCTCTCAAGAATTTTAGAGGGAAAGCCATGAATAAGCTTTGGTGGAGAAGAAAGCCATAAGAAATATAAAAATAAAGAGAGAAGATGTTGAAGAGTTCTATAGGGAAATGAAAATCGTGGCAAATGAGCTCTTGGCCTAGTGGTCAAAGGGAGATGTTAAGACTTTATCTTACGTGAAGGTACTAGATTCTATCACAGACATAGACGGTTTATTAATGATTAAGGGGTTATGTTAGAAGTAAAGTAGAGTTTACCGTTAAAGAAAATAGAAATAGTGAGAGATAACTAATAAGTTTTACAGATAACTAAATATAAATCACAACTATTTAAGTTTTACAGATAACTAATATCTTTTATCATATCTTTTATCATGGCCTCACAACTATTGTGTTTAATTAATTATGTTAAGATTTTACTGAAAAAATGTTGTTAGATTCTTCATATAAGTAAATAAGTACAGTTTAAAAATATCGTTAAATAAATTAGATTGAATCGTTTTTACCCCACCCATTTGAACCGACTTGTTTTGACTGGCCCATTTTAAACTGACTCAACCCACTTTTGATCCCTGTTCATCTGGATCCGCCAGTACCTATGGTGATACATCACTTCTATATATGATGATATACCTTCAACTAATTAGAAATTTTGTTTCATCAACACTTACCTTTATCTCTCTTTGTTGTCCTCTTGATGTCTACCGGATTAAAAGGACCAAAAGCCCACAACTTTTTGTTTCGATTCATCTCTTCTTTCTCAAGTACGTCTAACATTGGGTGCTCCATGATTCGACACGAGTTGTAGATGCGACCGGAGTTTAGTTTCGTGAAATCATGTTGCATAGCCATGAACTTCTTGAACTCGCTCGTGAAACAATCCTCGAACGACAAGTGATCATAGGTTAACACTTTCGGATCAATTATGTTTTGAAACTGTTTACGAATGGTTCTTAAAGTAAACAACAAAATAGTAAAAGCCGATACACTATGAAAAGTGTAGGACTCAGAGTTGGGAATGGTTACAAAGTCTTGGATGACGGAGCCCATGAGGGAGTCGTGGATGATAACAAGGCGGCGGGTGGTGGTGGAGAGTTTCCGGAGGAGGGAAGCCATCGGATGGCGGAGTTGGGTGGTGGCTTCACATAAAGGTTGGAGATGGGAAGGGAATTTGGTTGTGGAATTAGGGTTTGGTGTAGGGGAAACATAACTAGGTGTTTGGAGTTCATGGAAATGGATGGTGTCCATGGCGAGTGGGTCCCATCCTTGTACGCGGAGTTTGGCCTGACGGCAGTGGGTGGTGGTGCTGACAAAGTGGACGGGGATTTTGTGGTTCGAGATGAGGCGGGAGAGGTGGAGGAGCTGGTTCAGATGACCTTGTAACGGAAGCGGGACCATCACCACCGCGGCCGAAGACCGTAACAGGTCATACTTTTGATTATTGGCCATTTTAGTTGAAAGTGTAGTGTAGGTGTGTTGTGTTTTGGTTTGTTAGGTTTTTATAGCAAAAAATATTAATGTACGTAGGTAATTTGGTGATGTGTTTGACCAAAAGTGGTCAAATAATATGGATATAGTTGACACGTTTTTTACATATTAAATTGTTTCTAGACCTCTTTATGCCACGTTATTATTATCTTTCTTCTCTTTCAAAACAAAAGTATGCGAATAGTGACACTCGATCACTTGCGGTCTTCTCTACAAACTTTCTAGCCAAGATATTTTCAGTCCATTGAAAACTGTAATTTCATTTTAAATATTAACTAGTGGGTCTCCATCTTGGTTCCATCGAGATTCGGACTCGAAACAATAGGTAGGTCTAGGGTGATCAATCCCGATACACCGCTGAGTCAAATTGCCATTCAAAATTAAAAAAAAAAAAACTAACATGATATCGCATTAACCTGCACTACAAGACTGATAATACAAGACCGAGTTGTTGTGTTAACATGCACCAAACTTGATTTGTTTCTTATAAGAATTTAAATGCATTGAGCCATGAAGTTTAGAGTTTAGACAATACATTTGTATATCTTTTTGTAAGTCATTAAAGTTGGATGGTGTATAAATCAATCTCATACATCTAAATGCCAAATTTCTATGTATTTATAATTTTCAATCTTTTTATAGCATGGAGTGATTGTGATTGAACCTCAAGAACTTCTCCTTTAACTTGCCCTACAAAGGACAATTAATTTCGTGATGCAAAAGTATGTTGTTTCCTTACTATATGTTTTGAATAAAAAAAAGGCGGTTTTCTAGGGATACTCTTTTTTTTTTCAATACACCAGCCCTATATGTAAAGGATAGGGTCTCTTTCACGTATAGGAGGGGTGTCAAAATTAGGTAGCTCATATTTCGTCCTCCTCTTCACGTATAGACGAGGTGTAAGAATTAGGGGGTGACAGATAACCATGTCCTTCACGTATAACTGTTACTCTGTCAGGGTATATCTAGTTCAACATAAGAGTATGTCGACTTGTATTAAGAACCTTCACCTAGAGCTCTCTACGTGAAGGTTAGGGCAAACTTTTATTTATTTATTATTTTTTAAGAGTTTTAAGTATTGTTTAAGTTTGTTTAGTGTTTTTAGTGTGTTTGTAAATTAGTACCAATAAAAATGTTCGTATTAATGAAAAAATTCTTATACGTAAAGGTGAACTTAAGGAGACCGAGTTTAGAGAAGAGACGCTCTTATTTTTTTATAAGAAACTATGTTTGACGAGAAAATACCAAGTGATACTAAAAATTTTTTTTAATATAACCATCACGTATTTCCCTATACGTAAAGGAGCTTCGGGATTTTTTTTAATTATCTATGTTTAACGTTAAAATACCAAGTGATTTAAAGAAAAAAATTAAACTCGACCTTCACGTATTGCTCTATACGTGAATGATAAGAAAGAAGAAAAACCTGTCCCGACAAACTCAGACACTACTGACATAAATATGGAGTTAGTGTTTTGAGGGGTGAAGGGAAAAGCTAAACGTGAATACTCATTTTTACACACTCTCTATACTTAAATGATAGCTCTATCCTTCATATATTAGGGTGGTGTATTTAAAAAAAAAGTGTCTCTATAAGAACCCAAAAAGAAGTATGTTTAAGAAAATTATCTTCTAATCAACTGAAAGAAGCTTTGAAGGGTGTTGAAGACACCTACACAACCCATTTACAAATTCCATTCTTCTGTCACTAAAGATTGATTGTATCTATAGGGAGATGTTATTATGAGAAGTTTAGTTTGTATGAGAAGTATAAAAAGAAATCATAGCCATAAAATCTTCAATTAAACGAATATCTATGGCTCAAAATTTTCCCTTGTAGAATTAGAGAGCAAAAATAAAGAAAACAAAGATGGAAGGACATTTTTGACTTTTTATCAAATTCCTCCCATTTCTTAAACCTTCACAACTCTTACATACGACATTATCTTTAAAAAAATACACCATAAAAACGAGCATTTTTTTTATCTTTAAAACGTGTATAGTGTTGTTATATATAAAATTAAAAAAATTACTCTTTCGATTGTGTCAAAATGTTCAGATCATTGTGTCATTGTGTCAAAATGTTCAGATCATTGTGTCATATTGTGTCAAAATGTTCAGATTATTGTGTCATATGGTCTAAAAAACCGAAAGAGTACTTAATTTTATACATAGCAACACTATATATACTTTTGACACAATGACACAATTATCTAAACACTTTGACACAATGACACAATGATCTGAACATTATGTCAAAAATCGAAAGAACAATTTTTTTAAACAAAAATTTATATAGCAAAACTATACGCGTTTTAAAGATAAAAAATGCTCGTTTTTATGGTGTAATTTTTTTTAAATAATGTCGTATGTGAAAGTTACAAGGGGGAATTGGATATATCCCCTTACTTTAAAAAAATGTATATTTCTTTAAAACACAAGTTTTTGATGCATAATGTACAATGCTCCTTAAGCATAATTTGAAAAAATACACAATTTCTCACATTTAGAGGGAGATATATGCAAATGCTCCGATATATAATCTATATATATATATATATATATATATATATATATATATATATATATATATATAGGGTTAGGTTCAAATGAGAACTTTTTATTTTGAGAACCTTTGAGAACTAAATCTCAACCACAAATTTCAAGGGGGACCACTACAATTCATGGGAGGGGGATACATGTAATAAATTTGTGGCTCAAATTAGTTCTTTTTAGTTCTCAAATCAAATTGGTTCTCAAATGATCCTCTCCCTATATATATATATATATATATATATATATATATATATATATATAATATATATATATATATCGGGGATGGTTATGGTGAAAACCACTCCGAGTTGGGAAAACTTTCGAAACTCTTTAAAAACAGGGTCAAAATTTTTTTTTTCATTCAAATTTTTTATGGTGATTCTTTAGGTTATAGGCTACCCCTAGGTGCAAAAAAAATCAAAAATCCGCCCCGGCAATTTTTTTTTAAAAAAAATCTCAAAATATGGTTGTTACATATGTAACCAATATATGTATACAATGTTACATATGTAACAAGAGCGTTTTTTGACATTTTAAAAAAAAAAATTCCCGAGACGTTTTTTTGATTTTTTTCCACCTAAGGATTGCCTATAACCTAAAGAATCACCATTTCTCTATATATATCTTAATATATATATAAGGATTGCCTATAACCTAAAAAAAAAATTCCCAACTCGGAGTGGTTTTCATTTTACCCTTTCTCTATATATATCTTAATATACATATTGGAGAGAGAACCCTTTAATTTGAATTTTAAGAGGTATAAATTATGAAGCCTTATGTACAAGTTGAAAAAGCCAGAAAATACCACCGGGACAAGTTTCTACCGTTTTGACCAATTATTTTCCTTCTTTTTCATGTTTTAGAGAATCATTCCTTTTTAGGTTACAAAGTAGAGAATCCTTCGATGTCATCCATTTGAAATTTGAATCGTCCACACCAACATGAATTTTGAATCCTTTCTTTCTAATTTCAAAACCCTCTCTCTCTCTCAAGTAATCTATTTCAGGTTTCAACGGTGCAGAAGGTGCTCAAAGCAAGGATGAAGTTTTTTCTTTAATCAACAAACGTAGAAGATGATTCATCTCTGTTTTGCGATCTATGTCTTCGACCTAGTTTTGATCTGATTGCGCTTTTTTGTTGTTTTGTAGTTAAGTGTTGATGTTAAACATTCCTAGATCGTATGAACATTGTGCAGCTCCAATTGATCAGCTAAGTTGTTTCGATTCATCTTTATACAAGAGGTTGCTTTCAGATTTCCTCTATTTCAAGATTACTAAGCTAGGTTTTCGAATTTTGTTGTCAGAATTGTTGGAAATCTACAACTCGTTTAGGTAAAAAAT
>JBCNJP010000023.1:9148421-9163521 GCA_039602395.1 Deinandra increscens subsp. villosa
AACTAGTTCTAGTTTTTGTTGGGTTAATCTTGATTGGTTCGGGTCGAGTCGGGTCAAATGGGTCAAGTATTTAGGAGTCTTAATTTCTAGCACATGTTTTTAATATTTAATTAGATCATGGGTAGGTTAATTACCGAGTCTAAGTAATTAGTTAGTGGGTGAGTGGTATTCCTTTTCTTTAGGAGCAAGAGTAGTAAATTTCTATTTAATGTAAATCTGATCAATGAAGTAGTATGAGTTTTACAGCAGAAAATCATCTCTTTTTTTCTGTGAGTTTAATTGTGTTTTTAGGGCCTGATTTCCAACATTTGGTATCAGAGCACTAGGGTTACAACAAGCTGTTTTGAGAGTCGTTTTAAGAGTAGAGGAGAGGCAGCAACCCTTTATGGTTGTGGGTTGTAGATTGAAGAAAGGGAGCAGCAGTTCTGAGTGAACACAAGAAAAAAAAAGCTGATTAATGTTTCTGTGTGAAACCAAGCGTAATCGATCTGTGGATCGGAAGAAAGAAAACCTGTGTGGTTAGAGAGTTCAAGAGAGGAAAGGAGACCTGTGTGGTTCGCAAGAGCAAGTGAAGAAGATATGTATCTCTGTGTTACAGCCTAAGAGAAGAAGAAAAGTGGATCTGTGTGATTCCAAAGCAAGAGTCGAATACCTGTGTGGTAAAGAAAGCTATGTGAAAGGAAGAAGCATTTGTCATCTGGTTCATTCATTAAAGTTGCAGAACAAGCATTTGTTTTGCTTGTGTTTGTACGAAAATTAAGGTGAATATTAAAAGGAAAGTGGAGATTTTGTTTACTTGAAGGTACAAGTAAAGCACGTGTCAGGAAGAAAAGTCAAACAAGGAAAGGAAAAGTAGTTTTAATTTTATGGGGTGCAAAGAAAAAACATCATAAAGTTGGTGACTACCTCTTTCGATGCCCAAGTAGATAAGAGCAAGATCTTAAAGCAAGCAAGTGGAAAAGGTTGGAGCAAGTAGCAAGAGACCGGATCACAGCGGTTCGAATAGCAAGTTAGTAAGGAAGAAGATTCGAAGAAAGCAAGCAAGAAAGTGTCGAATCAAGCAAGAAAATAGCAAGTTTAGAAAAGAAAAAAAACGATTCCGGTTATAGCAAGAAAAGCAAGAACCAAGAACCGAGATCAAGATTAAGGGGGTGAATGTTGGGTTAATCTTGATTGGTTCGGGTCGAGTCGGGTCAAATGGGTCAAGTATTTAGGAGTCTTAATTTCTAGCACATGTTTTTAATATTTAATTAGATCATGGGTAGGTTAATTACTGAGTCTAAGTAATTAGTTAGTGGGTGAGTGGTATTCCTTTTCTTTAGGAGCAAGAGTAGTAAATTTCTATTTAATGTAAATCTGATCAATGAAGTAGTATGAGTTTTACAGCAGAAAATCATCTCTTTTTTTTCGTGAGTTTAATTGTGTTTTTAGGGCCTGATTTCCAACAGTTTTTTGCTTAGTTGGTCGGCCAAGGGCAAAATAATTTAACCTAGAGAAGCTTGGGATAACTTTAAAAATGCCTAAATATTACTAGCTTTGATGAACCATGGGACCTTGATCTTACGATTCTGTTCAGCGAAAATGGTATAGAATCTTACTTGGATCCAGATCTTGATCATAAGATTGTAGAATCTTGATACTGATCGGCTTGAATAACGACTAAAAACAAGACAAATTAATAGGGTCTATTAAACAACATACAGAGTATAGACTCACTAGCTAAATTCCAAAGCCCCCTATTATAGTAAATTTCATCAAGAGTTTAAACCAAGCATGACCTGTTTATGAATGGTTTAAATATGACAACCCAAAACTTGATTATTTTCGTGTAGTTAGAAATTGCCACCCCTATATACCCCTCTTTAATTGCTTCCTAATATGTTTCATGTTCTTATTTGGCAGGAAATGTAAGTGACATAACATTTTCAAACATAAACATAACTACTAGATACTATGATCCATCATGGTGGGGCCGGGCCGAACCCATCTACGTGACAACATGCCCAAGAGACAACACATCAAAAACGGGTTCGATCTCAAATCTACTTTTTGTTAACATCACCGCCACATCAGAAAACGGGGTCTTTTTGTCCGGGTCAAAACGGGGCGGGCTTAGTAACTTGAAGTTCTTGAATGTGGACCTTAATTACAAACGATGGACTAGTTATGATGACGGGCTAGTTGATTACAGACCGGGGTGTCAAGGCTTGGTGAACCATAGCTCGGCCGGGTTCATTATGGAACACATTGAAGGTTTGGAGGTTGAGAATGTAAATATGAGATGGTTGGGGGACCGTGTGAGAAAATGGAACAATCCTTTGGATTTTAGGCCCTCAAGCGTTGATAACATTTCTTTGGTGAATTTCCACTCCAATTCGTACGGACAATAAACATGATAAAAGTTCATGATTTATTTCATAAAAATTTACCCGCATTGGTTAAATTAAGAGGGCTTTTGTTAAAGAATTATTTAAAGTGTTGAATTGTGTAGTAATTTTCATTTTTTTAAGTAAACTTTAACTTACACTTTACTCTAATTTTACTTCCAAATATACACATTTGTATATCATAAATTCGTAACCATTTGGAAGAAACTGTCACTAAAAATTGTGGATTGATAGGTGGTGTCAGTCACATTCAGTGGTTATAGATAGCTCATTTGGAGGGCCATTGATATGATTCAATAGTCGTAGATGTTTTGGCTCATTTGGACTCATATACAGTTTAACTAGGCCCATTTACGTACAAATCAACCCACTAGACAAAAGCACCATCATGCAAAACATGATCTTTCAACAGAACAAGAAATAGTGCAATCATGACTAGCAGAACTATGAACTAATATAAGCACCGACAAAGATTGATGGTGGATTATTGGAAAAAAGAAAAAGGTAGAAGCCATCAATCTGATAACAAAAACAAAATAATACGGTTTAACTCTCCTTAGGCTATCCGTAATGGGGCGTTATGGGGCAAAAAAAGAGCCTATAACGCCCTTGATAACGCCCCGCCCCACTACGCAGGGGCGTTATGGGGCGTTATCAGGGAAAAAAAAGGGGGAGGGCGTTAGCCAGGTAACGCCGAGAAGGGGGATAAAAGCAATGATTATGGGGCGTTATGGGGGCTTTATCCACTACACCATAAAGCCCCATAAAGCCCCTTGCCCAGTCAGCGTCCACATGGCGCATAATGCCCCTTGTGGGGCTTTATGGGGCTTTAACCATTACACATAGCCTTAGGACACCCCCAAAACCTGAAACGTACAACAAGAACCGTACCCCGAAACGTACAAGAACCATACCGACAACGGGCTCATCATGGTTCTCTCGACACTTGAGCACGGCTAATTTAGAATCGATGGATTTTTGGTCAGCGAGGGTTCATATTAATGAAAACTATATAAAGGCCTTTCCATTTTAGAGTTCGTTTTATACATCCAAAAAGATTACTCCGACCCTAAATAAACAAATATCAGGACATTTTTTAAAGTATAGAGTAAATTACAGGAATTGTTCATGTGGTTTGCTCAAATTTCATATTTCATTCATAACTTTTAAAAATTACGGTTATGGTCCAAAGGTTTACACTTTTGTAACATCTTTCATCTCTGACACTAAGGGTGATCTCAAGTCTCAGTGCCTCCCCCGAGCATCTCGAGGAGGCTGTGGTGGATCTCAATGCCTCAGTGCCACCATTGTGGTTGGGTCGGTGAAGGCCTCAAGGCCAAGCAACTCGGGCACCGCCCCCTGATCCCTTTTCTTCTCTCCCTTTCTCCTATTCTCTCTATCTCTCTCTGACAATATCCTTCTCTCTCTCTCTTCTTTTTTAAATTTATTAATAAAAAAAAGTGAAAGGTGGTGTGTATAGGTATTGGGGGTGAAAGTGATGGGAGTGTGGTGGTGACATGGGGCTTAGTTGGTAAAAAAATTGTGAAAGGTGTGAAAGGAGATATGAGGGTATTGGTAATACCCTAACTATAGTTAGATTTTTCCGTTAACTTTGTGTAAATTAACAATTATACCCTTACCATTTTATTTTAATAAGATCATCTTCCATCACTCTGTCACCGTCGCTGCCATTGCCACCATCCTCGTTGCCTTCATATTTTTTTTTATTAAAATAAAAGGGCAGGGACATAATTATCAATTTACACTGACTTAACAGAAAAATCTAACAACAGTTAGCGTTAAGGACGAAAGGTGTTAAAAAAGTAAACCTTTAGACCATAGTCGTAATTTTTAGAGTATTTTGTGAAGCATGTTATCTTTCTAATTTGTTAAAGCTTTTTTTTTCTTTTTGTCTGTCATAGGGATTAAACCCTTATTCCTCATTATCTGAAAAGTTAAAGTCATATTCAACAGTAAGATACCGCTAAGCCAAATACCCTCTGATATATTATCTTTCTACTTAAAAAGACTTTTACACATTGTGGAGAAACTATCCTAGTTGCTTTAATCTTCATTGCATATTTAACCATTGGATGAGTTTGAGTCCAATAACAAAGTCATTAAATATTAAAATGATGAACTCCTAAGGTTCTCGTCTATAACTTATAAATGGTTGATGTTATTTAGCCATTCAAAATTTCTCAATTCACATAATTAGATCCAGGGTTAGGTTCAAATGAGAACTTTTTGTTTTGAGAACTTTTGAGAACCAATCTCAACCACTGATTTCAGGTGGGGACCACTATAATTCATAGGGGGGTTTTCCATATATATAAACTAGTAGCTTAGAATGGTTCTCAAAAGTTCTCACAACCAATTAATTCTCAAATGATCCTGTCCCATTAGATCCATAATCTTGTTTGCTTTAGATTCTATCAAACATACCTCCCGTCCCCACCCACCCCACTACATACACCTTTGAACTTTCTTTCCCATCAAGTGAAAACCTAGGGTTGCTTTTTTACTGCTCTATTAAATTTCATATTCTTATTTACTACTTCAAATGTAAGGGATAATCATACATAATTAAATATTTTGTGACATATTGGTGGGACTTACAAAAGAACATGAGCATAATTATGGATAGTTTTATATTGTAAGGAGCTATTTTATGTCTTTCTGGCATACCATACCAAACAAAGGAATAAGTTAGGTGTTTGAGGTGTAAGACAAATATATCATACCTTTTATTATCCACACGAGGGTGACCTTATCTGTATATGTACCAAAATGCACATATTTTGCATTTATGGAGCATTTTATATATTAATGAAAAAGTGGGTGTGTACACAATCAATCACCCTCTTAAAACTTGCCTACTCTACTTATATACATTTAATTCGTTCTAATAAAGTTGGGTGTAGTTTCATTAAATAAACTATTAATGTTGGTAGTTATTAAGAACATATTAGTTTTTTTTAACGACAAATAATGTACTTTCAATCCACATAATATGCCCACTACAAGATATGAACATTTGATCTTCAAAGGATGGAGACTCTAAATAACATCAATCATTAGGCTAAAAGCTCTTTTATAAAAGAATATTTATTATCTTTAGAAGAAACTTACATGTTTTCATTAAAAGTAGGTTACGTTTTTAATCTTTTTGTGTTAATTTTTTTTCTTTGAACAACAATTCCTAATTTTTAGGATAACTTCCCAACCAATTGTATGATTTAAATACCTGATTTTTTAGTGTTTGATTTAGTTCTTAATGATTTCTGTTTTTATATAAAATTAATTACAAAGAGTTATGAAATAACGCTAAGGTTTATAAGAAACGTGTCACTACTTAATTCGCTAGAAGAGATATTATGGCGTTTTTATACATGTTAGGGTTTGTTACTAGTCTCATGTCTACTATATACTGAAGACCATTATTGAGTTACATGATTACTTTACCTTTTGACGATAGTCATGTTATTAAGTTAAGTTGTAATTGTAAGTTTAAGGGTACTATAGTCTTTTTATATACGTTATAAGTGTTTATTAGCGAGATTTGAACTTTGTTAAAACGTCATCTCATTCAATTCCGGTTATTTTTTATATACCGTCTATTAATCAAACGGTAGGTAAATAAATGACAAAATTCGAACATATTGTATAATAAACTTTAGTATGGCATAACTCATTGTTATAAAAGATTGACTTGAATTATAAGATGGTTGATGACCCAATAATCGATATTGCTGTGACTATAAAATAAAATCATCGTAAGAAGCAGATAAATTTAATTTTAATAAGTTTAAATTAAATTTATTGTCTGAAAATAATATTTCCAGACAATTAAACCAATATCATTTCACGGGGTGTCAATTTTCCGATACGGTGTGGTAAATTGTGACGGGTTGGTGCCGCTTACCCTTAGATTTATGCGTTTTCTTTGAGAGACCTGGTCATCAATCTCTCAACTGGTTCGAAGGAACAATGGAGAACAAAGGCGATTAACACCATTTTTTTAACTACTTGTTAGTGTATTTGAATGGAAAGGAACAATGCGATTTTTTAAGGGGATGCCTCCTTCAACTCACCGGGTGATCCACGAAGTAAAAAACTGACGTTTCATTTAGTTTGTTAATCATTGTAAGGACTGTATTGTCGATTGGAAATCTTGGTCCTCTTTCACTATGTAAGTTGTTTCTTGTCCTTTGCCTTTCCTAGCATCTTGCTAGGTTTGGCTACTTTGGGTTTCAATAAAAATGTTGTTCCAAAAAAAATTAAGTTTTTTATTTCTATTTAACTTAATCATCTAGATTAAAACGTGATTTTCACCCGATTTCACTAATTATAAGCGAAATGGAGAGACATATGTAAACAAAATTATGTGAAAATCAAGTATTAATCGAGTGTAAATCTGTGATAGTAGTGTTGATCGAATCCTGAATCGTTATCATACTAAACAGATAACTGTAAGTAAATAATACCTGTAGTCATCTAGTTGAGATCAGCAGAAGTCAGGTTGTCCATCCTGTGAGTAGCCTTGGTTCCCCTTTAGGGTGTATGCTAATGATGGTGGCAATCGTAAAGGGGTTTACGATTTAGAGAGGGACGAGAGAGAGAGGAACGAATATTGATGTTGGTGATTAGCCTCTAAACTCTCTAATGAGGTCCTATTTATACACCCAAGGGGAAACCCTAGTCTATCTAATAAGGGCAATTACGTTCATCAAATAAATGCCAGATAGGGTAAATAAGGTAATTGATTTATTAAGATAAATGATTGAGCCCATAATAATATTTATATAATATATATCCATAAATAAGTGGATATATATATTTAGATATAAATATTCGTCTTACATTCTCCCACTTGGCCGAGTGATCATTTATAATGAGCTATTAGATAAGCCTGATCAGGGGTTAATACTCATTTCAATTTTAAACCAGAATTGCAGCAGAAAAATACAGTCATAGAATTGATTATCCAACTCAAGACCCCCATTAATCATACTACAACCCCAAATTTAAAATTCAACTTAAAATCAGAATCAATTACAGAAAATAAGCCCTTACCGTTGATTTATAATATAACTGTCTATATGTCAATAAGACATGCATAACATATTGAGAGAGAAAATCAAACGTATGAGGAAAACTAATAATTAGTCATTCATATTGTGATACGCTTGGTCATCAGTAAACCTCGTCTTTATCATGAGATCTCATAAAAGACTTATGTGACGCCCACTCCCAGACTTGGCTCTAGAAGGGGTCACGAATCGGATTTACTCATGAACACAAGGTATCAACAGAGATAACTAAGCAGCGGAAATTTTAAACTTTTATTTATTTGCCAAGTACTACAAAGTAAGAGATAATTTACATAAGGAAATACTATACTGTCACTACGTTTTATTGTTATAACTATGCCAGCTTGCCAACACCCTCCTTCCGTCCGATAGCTTGCCCGTCTAATCCCTTATCACCAGGGCCTTCTCATAACTAGTCGAAGCCTCACCCTGACCTGACATACATACATTTTTGGAAAAGGTCAGCTTACGCTGGTGAGTTCTATATTTTAAAAGCTTTACCTCGGCGTGAGGTTTAAAACCCTTGGACCTGCAAGATCCCTTTTTCACAGACATTTATCAAGTATAATATATATCACAATTATACAACACATAATATTCCTTAACAGGAAACACCCCCTATAAAACCATTTATCCCGCTATCCCTTCCTACAACCCCAACATTTATTACCAGTGTAAACCCTGCTAATGTATAAGCAGAGAAACCATCTTTGCCGACTGCCGAGTTTACCCCTTTAGGGTATTCCCTATAACGGTCAGTTGCCCCGCTTTCCCTTATTTGCTAACTGCCGAGTTTACCCTTCTAGGGCATTCCCTGTAACGGACAGTTGCACCACTTTCCCCTATTTGCTAACTGCCGAGTTTACCCTTCTAGAGCATTCCCTATAACGGACAGTAGCTTTTTCCCCCTTCTATTTGTAGTGGTCTCCAATCCCTTTGAGCAACACTACCTCCTAACTTCCCCCCCCCCTGTACTACTACCTGCCCCTAGTTAAATACCCAAGTGACTTAAGATTATTAGTAAACAGTGATAAGGTCTTCATATACTGCAACAAGTGGACATCCCCCAATTTACCGTTGGTGTATGTATACAGGGCGTATCCTCCACACTTCTGATATACCGGGTAACTAATATTATTATGCTTATATATAGGAAGTACCAGCGGCGTATCCACCACATAATAATAAAGTGAATGCATCACCTGTTCTCATATAATCATACATATTCACTATAACGTTTACTAATAAATCCTTTATCACTTGACTATCTAATTTTGAAGCAATAAAACACATATCATATAACACGTACAAATGATTTAATATCATTTTCCTAACATATCATATATATATATATATTTATCTATATATATATTATCCAAAAAGCCTTTTTAACAGTTTATCAATTCAAGATATTTCACGTATATGCATTTCCATAACAGTTCACATATATATATCAATCCAACAATAATTTAATAGTTCAATATATCCATTTATCAATTAGCACCTTAGCAATCTGATATATATTTACTCAAAGGTAATTCAATAGTTCAGATATGCAACATTTCAGTTATAAATCATTTAGATGCATTTTATAACATTTGTATGTATATCAGCCCGAAAACATTTAAAACATTTAAAATATTTAAGAGTGGGCTCATAGAACTCACCTTATTTCTTTAACCGGTTACTTGGACAGAACTCCCGCTACGATTTCCGATTTAACCTAATTTACGTATCGTATGGCGTTAACGCAAGGCTTTATACAATAAACACTTCTTATGTTTATTTTAATATCTTAATACCTTAATAATATTCAATTATTAAGTTTATCCCTATTTAAAGGTCAAAATGACCAAAATGCCCTTTAGGCAGTTATCCTTTTCTTTTAATGATAATATGAAGACGCGCATTTCTATAAGTAAACGCTCACCCCGGGGTCGCCCAGGGAGGTATGCCAGTTCCCAGCGGGGATTTATGCGACACCCTCGCTTTGCCAGAAACCCCAGAGTACAGGCGCTTACCCTTCCGGTCCGCACAAACTTCTAAATATCCGATTAACTTGGTATCTTTAATACTTTCTTAATTATCCATTGTAAACTCATATATGCTTATTATATATATAAACATGTTACCATACCAAAAATCAAGTCCCCATACCTTCCGGATTATTTTATATTAAATATCTATATTCCGAAACCCTAATTTCACAAAATTCCCATTTTCTCCCGGTTATCATTTATTTCCATCATATAAACGTTTTAGCTACGTTTTTCATGCTAACATCATATATATCAATTATCTTTGATATAAAACACATATTATTTCATTTCCTTAATTCATTTTATCAATCAACACGCGTATTATTCATGAAATACTATCTTTTATCGATTTATTACCCGGTAATGGGTAAACATGCATTTTTCAAACGTTTTAACACGTTTAGCTCTCTAACACATATATCATGTGTATTAATCATATTGATCACGTATTTCTCAAATTTCGGGATGTTACAACTCTATCCCCCTTAAATAAGGTTTCGTCCCGAAACCTGCTCCGTTTACGAATATCTTATCAGCGAGATATCCTTAACTTACCCCTTTCTTTTCTAGGTTGATTTAAGAATCTAACCTAGGCATTCATAACACTTTTACTATAGGAACTATCTTGCTCCTAATCCTTCCTTCTAATTGCGATGTAGAACTGCAATACGTATTTCTATATACGATAACCCGTCATTTAGAATGCTTCTATCGAAAGATGTTTATTTTTTTTAACTCGTTTGCTTCAAAACCGCAACGATTCTTCAGATGACATTTCAACTAACTCTTGGAAGAACGTGTCTCCGTGAGTCTTCTAATGCTCCATTCTCGCCTTTTGTATACGTCGAACGTTTATCTAGACTTTGCATGGCTTGATCTTCATTCTTGGATTCCAATAGTCTTTCATTTGCTTACTAATAAGTGATTTATATTCATAAATTCTATTGGTTTGCTTTCCACAGTGGCCCGTACTATCTACTTACACGAGACTAACTCTAGTCCATTTCTCATTGTATCTCAGGTGTATATATATAAGATGTACCAGCGGCGTATCTACCACACCTTTGATACAACCAGAGGTGTACTAGTCCTAGCCCAGTGTAAGATGATATTACTATTCTAACCACAACAAAGTCAGTATAATTTATGACTATTTAATTTTATTACTTACTTTTAATAAACTAGTTGGACATCTTGATTAATGCTTTCGTTTCTCGGGTGTAAATACTACTACTGCAATCTTCAAGTCTTCTGGAAATTCTTTAACATATGACGTTCGTTATCTAAGGCCGTCTCATTCTAGAAAATTTCTCAGAGAATTTTCTAACACATAACGTTCATTTTTCTAAGGCAGTCATAATCTAAAGGATTCGCAATCCTAACTAACGGCCTATCAAGCAATTCACAAAACTAATCGATAGAACTCATAATAATGTTAAAGTCATAACATGAATTCAAGCAACCTATTTATCGAGAAATGTACCTGAGGTCACATCAGGTCCTTCGATAGTAGTTAGAGTATAAACTTTGCCTTTGGCTCCTGCAGCTGGAACTGCCCTTAGCGGGACTGGGTTTCTTACTATCTTAGGGCAATTTGCTTTAACATGCCCCGGGCTCCCACACTCGTAACATTTCCTAGTTTCAGGACAATTGTTAGCGTAGTGTCCTTCCTTTCCACACCTATAACAACTCGTTGTTTTTACCCAACACTCTCCATGATGATACTTATCACACTTACGACACTTAGGCTTGTCGTCTTTGGAATCTTTCTTCAGCTTCTTGTGAAATTCTCGGTTATTCTTCTTTAAACTTTCTCCAGTTTCCGAAACTTTCCTCTTAGGTTCTCCCGGTCTTCCTTCGTCGCCATAATCTTCTTCATAGACCATAGCACTGATGTCAATTGCTTCTTGGTAAGTTTTTGGAACATGAGGCCTGACTATCTTCCTTACAGCAGCAGGAAGGGCCTGAACGTATCTATTTACTTTTTCCTCCTCGGGTGTTACCAACCTTGGCACTAACCTTGCCATCTCGTCAAACTTGCTCGTGAATTCTTGATGGGTCATAGTACCCGCTTCGAACTTTAGAAAGTTAATCTTAATTTTCTCCAACTCATGTTTCGGGCAAAACTTGGTCATTACTAATGTCTTCAGATCATTCCACCTCATAGCAGCAACAGCTTGCTCGTCTCGGGATTGTAGATCGAGTCCCACCAAAATAATGCTTCTCCTTTGAAGGAATGGGTTGCATACTTCACCGCTTGATCTGGACGACACTCCTAATACCTATCACAGCTTCCATCTCTCGAATCCAACGAACAGTCGAACCTGCATCTCTCTGCCCTTCAAATGACGGAGGCCTGCATCCACTAAACGATTTGAAAGAACATCCGTGATTGGCGTTTCCTACATCTTCAGCAGCATGCCCAGCGGCTCCTCCGGCTCCAGCTCCATTTGCACCTACACCAGCAGCTCCATGAAGTTGAGTGATTAGATTAGGCAAAGCTGCCTGGAACATTTGATTCAACTCTGCTGCCATGGCTGTCATTTGCTCGTTCGTAAAGACATTAGCTCTCGCGTTATTCTCTCGTTCGTGATTCGCACGCGTACGTCTTCCAGCACCGGTTGCTCTGCCGGCACCTCTACCTCTACTACGTCCGCCTCTTATCATCATCATCCTACATTCCAGGTGAATGACATCTCAGAATTTATGTGACGTAAAGTCCCCAAACTTTTGAATACATGATAACCAGATAAGTACCGGTACCAAAGCAATTATATAGTTATGATGTGTTCAAAAACCCAGTTACTTTCATCATAATCCTTCCAAGTGTCTACTCTTCTTTATCCGTCTACCGGTAACTCTAAGTTAAAACCGGTTCTTCAAGTCATCTTGCTCCCTAATTATACCGTCTCATAATCTCTCTGCACTTGGACATACAATAGTTAGGACCTAGGGTTTGTTTATGTGGCTAATACCAAATTGCAGTAGCTAATTGCAATCTGGTCTTTTCCACACTTCACATACTCTAGATGCTACTTACTATGTCCCTAATGCATTCTCGTTTCTACGGGCACAAGCTATCCTGGCTGGCATCTATATTTTCCTTATCTCATCCTACTTTGTCTTTCCAGAGTCCTAGTTTAAGTCTAGATACTGCATTGGTACCTAAATCTCTTAAACCAAGGCTCTGATACCAACTTGTGACGCCCACTCCCAGACTTGGCTCTAGAAGGGGTCACGAATCGGATTTACTCATGAACACAAGGTATCAACAGAGATAACTAAGCAGCGGAAATTTTAAACTTTTATTTATTTGCCAAGTACTACAAAGTAAGAGATAATTTACATAAGAAAATACTATATGTCACTACGTTTTATTGTTATAACTATGCCAGCTTGCCAACACCCTGCTTCCTTCCGATAGCTTGCCCGTCTAATCCCTTATCACCAGGGCCTTCTCATAACTAGTCGAAGCCTCACCCTGACCTGACATACATATATTTTTGGAAAAGGTCAGCTTACGCTGGTGAGTTCTATATTTTAAAAGCTTTACCTCGGCGTGAGGTTTAAAACCCTTGGACCTGCAAGATCCCTTTTTCACAGACATTTATCAAGTATAATATATATCACAATTATACAACACATAATATTCCTTAACAGGAAACACCCCCTATAAAACCATTTATCCCGCTATCCCTTCCTACAACCCCAACATTTATTACCAGTGTAAACCCTGCTAATGTATAAGCAGAGAAACCATCTTTGCCGACTGCCGAGTTTACCCCTTTAGGGTATTCCCTATAACGGTCAGTTGCCCCGCTTTCCCTTATTTGCTAACTGCCGAGTTTACCCTTCTAGGGGGTATTCCCTGTAACGGACAGTTGCACCACTTTCCCCTATTTGCTAACTGCCGAGTTTACCCTTCTAGAGCATTCCCTATAACGGACAGTAGCTTTTTCCCCCTTCTATTTGTAGTGGTCTCCAATACCTTTGAGCAACACTACCTCCTAACTTCCCACCCCCCCTTATACTACTACCTGCCCCTAGTTAAATACCCAAGTGACTTAAGATTATTATTAGTGAACAGTGATAAGGTTTTCATATACTGCAACAAGTGGACATCCCCCAATTTACCGTTGGTGTATGTATACAGGGCGTATCCTCCACACTTCTGATATACCGGGTAACTAATATTATTATGCTTATATATAGGAAGTGCCAGCGGCGTATCCACCACATAATAATAAAGTGAATGCATCACCTGTTCTCATATAATCATACATATTCACTATAACGTTTACTAATAAATCCTTTATCACTTGACTATCTAATTTTGAAGCAATAAAACACATATCATATAACACGTACAAATGATTTAATATCATTTTCCTAACATATCATATATATATATATATATATATTTATCTATATATATATTATCCAAAAAGCCTTTTTAACAGTTTATCAATTCAAGATATTTCACGTATATGCATTTCCATAACAGTTCACATATATATATCAATCCAACAATAATTTAATAGTTCAATATATCCATTTATCAATTAGCACCTTAGCAATCTGATATATATTTACTCAAAGGTAATTCAATAGTTCAGATATGCAACATTTCAGTCATAAATCATTTAGATGCATTTTATAACATTTGTATGTATATCAGCCCGAAAACATTTAAAACATTTAAAATATTTAAGAGTGGGCTCATAGAACTCACCTTATTTCTTTAACCGGTTACTTGGACAGAACTCCCGCTACGATTTCCGATTTAACCTAATTTACGTATCGTATGGCGTTAACGCAAGGCTTTATACAATAAACACTTCTTATGTTTATTTTAATATCTTAATACCTTAATAATATTCAATTATTAAGTTTATCCCTATTTAAAGGTCAAAATGACCAAAATGCCCTTTAGGCAGTTATCCTTTTCTTTTAATGATAATATGAAGACGCGCATTTCTATAAGTAAACGCTCACCCCGGGGTCGCCCAGGGAGGTATGCCAGTTCCCAGCGGAGATTTATGCGACACCCTCGCTTTGCCAGAAACCCCAGAGTACAGGCGCTTACCCTTCCGGTCCGCACAAACTTCTAAATATCCGATTAACTTGGTATCTTTAATACTTTCTTAATTATCCATTGTAAACTCATATATGCTTATTATATATATAAACATGTTACCATACCAAAAATCAAGTCCCCATACCTTCCGGATTATTTTATATTAAATATCTATATTCCGAAACCCTAATTTCACAAAATTCCCATTTTCTCCCGGTTATCATTTATTTCCATCATATAAACGTTTTAGCTACGTTTTTCATGCTAACATCATATATATCAATTATCTTTGATATAAAACACATATTATTTCATTTCATTAATTCATTTTATCAATCAACACGCGTATTATTCATGAAATACTATCTTTTATCGATTTATTACCCGGTAATGGGTAAACATGCATTTTTCAAACGTTTTAACACGTTTAGCTCTCTAACACATATATCATGTGTATTAATCATATTGATCACGTATTTCTCAAATTTCGGGATGTTACAACTT
>JBCNJP010000023.1:9164021-9184456 GCA_039602395.1 Deinandra increscens subsp. villosa
TCCAAACCATACCGCCTCCCCTAAGGGGAGGGGGTATGGTGGTAGGGTGGCTTGGTGAAGCCATGCCCACCAATCAATCACAAGATGCCAACTCAATTTGGGTTTTTTGAAGCCACACTACATGGTAGGGTTGTGATTTGGCTTGGTCATCAATGGATTTCTTCATTTTTTTTAATTTAAACAACTTTTAAAAACAACAAGTTTTAATAAAAAAAAAATAACACTAGGAATTAAAAACCATACAATACTTGGAATTAGAAAAACAATCTAAAAAAAACTTGGAACAATACTAGATTTTTTTTAAATAAAACAACTTAAAAGTTGCAATCCATTCGTATTCCTCCGCAATTTCTCTTTTTTGTTGAAGAGCAAGTGGAAGGAATTGAGGATCAACATTTTGCTCGCGAGTGAAATTTACCTTTCTTTTTTGTGTTGGTAACCACTTGGACGTCCTCATCCATCACCTCAATCTCCTCTTCTTCAACCGCAACTTCTTCTTCTTCTTCCTCTTCGAATTCTTCTTCATTTTCTTCTTCGGATTCGGACTTGATTGCACGCCTTAGGTCTCGATATTGCGTGTTTTGGTACACGGGGTTTGACGTAGAGAATTGTTGCACTTGGGTTGAATGCGGGGGATATAACTACCCTTGAACCCCGTAACGCCCGAATAGAAGATCAACTAACGATTGTTAAGAATGATGCGGTTGGTTAGTGTAAAAAGTCGGTTGTGGTATGTAAGGAACAGATTGTGATTGTGGTGGAGGATTTGCGTTGGAGGTTTGACCGGTATTTCGTACCTTCGGTTTAAATGTTTTAGGGAGAGCGGGTGATTTTTTGATGAGAGCGGTGACTTTTTCTTTGATGATTTATCCATGGTGAAAGAAAATAGAGATGAAAGAAGAAGATGTGTGATCAAAATATGTTAACATATGGTAGCATTTATAGAGGTAAATTTGTTAAAAAACAAAAAATGAAAGTTGCTAGTGGCCGTTGGGCTACTAGCCGTTACAACGGCTATCTCAACGTTCGAAATGGGCCGGCTTGGACGTGCTTCCGGAAATCACTTGGAACCGATTTGGTGGAGCCGGACGGGGGAACCGATGGAGATGGTATGGAAAACCGGTGGAGCCATGCGGCTCCCTTTGGAACCGCGACCCGGCTCAAACACCATACCGCCTCTCCTAACTAATCTAGAATGCCATGGTTCGAATCCTTCTGACAACCTTTTTAGATTTTACATATTCGCTAATAATATTTTTTGGCCTACTCGAAGAGAAGAGAGTTAGGTTTTACCGCGTTCTTTCTTTTTTTTTTAGTTGGTTCTCTCCATATCTATGCTATCTCAAATCTATAGTTCTAAAAACTTTATTTGTTATTTTATTTTTTTAATTCAAATGTATTTGTATCTACCGCTTATTAAATTTAAACGTTATTATTATTTATACCGGTTCAATTACTAAATAACGTATTAAAGTCAATAATAGTTGAAGATTTGAAAATTTTATCGTTTTGCTGGTCCCAGTCCCAGTGCAAAGAAGCTTCGTTCTACAAGGTACATTTTCAACAATATAACAATTAACAAAATAATGTTACGTGGCATTTCGATAAGGTATCACGTCATTTTCTTATTTACTTTTAGTATTCTTTCGTTATACTTTTACACCGTCGTGTTTATGTAATATTTTTTTTTTAAATTTTCTCTATTATTTTAGGTCATGTTTGTTATTTTAAAAGATTTATGTCTGAGTCTGAATACAACTTCTGAATGTTAACAGGTGGTTCAAATGTCTAAAAACTGAATTATTAAGAGGTGGAGGCCAGAGGTAGATAACTACTCGCCAGAGACGGAGCCTAGTCGTTGGAGATGGAGCTCTAGTCGTCAGAGAACGAACAACTTTTTTTCTAGGGTTAAGAGGTTCTAAGAGGTTCCAAAACGTCTTGATGGTTAAGACGCTATTAAGATGTATAACCTCTTAATATCTGGAAAAAAAAAAACAAAATGGCTCTATATCTGAATACGTCTGACCGAATCAGATGTAACCTATATTCACAGGTTTTTTTCAAAAAACAAACAGGGTCTTAGTTTAATGTCATTGTGTGGACATTTTGTATTTACGTTTTCTTCGTTCATTGTGGCTTACACCGTCGAGTTTCGGTATCCCCCACTCCCCCCCCCCCCCCCCTTTACGTTATGTTTAAGCAACACAACTGTTTTGTATATCTACGTCATTTCCGCCACAACACTTGGGCAGTGAAATTTAAATGGTATCACTTCACCACTTAACCACGTTTTCATATTATCTATATTTTTAAAAACCAACTGAAATTCGGAACATGCTTGGTTGCTAGCTTGGTTGTTCACTTTTCATTTAATTGTTCACCTTTCATTTAAGATATATATTTTATTTAACGATATAAGATCCAACGCAATAGTGACCCAGTTGGTTTGCGCTTGGCTTTTCATCCTGGCTGATCCAGGTTCGAAACCTGAGATATCTCCCTTTTTTCCGTTGACATGGTGTAGTGGCTCTTGCATTGTCTTACAACCTGGGTGACTTAGGTTCAAACCATGACCGTTTTTTTTTAAATCTATTAATATATAATAATCTTTAGTTATAAAAAACATAGTTTCTTTATAATTTATTTCTTGACAGAGTAGTTAGATACAATATAAGTGTTCAAACCGGGTAGTGACCCATATTCAATACCCGTATACATTTTTTTTCCTTTATTCCTGATTTTCATTTTATATTGTGTTTCTCTATATAGGCATATATATTTTATAACCTGGTTAACTTTTTTTAAGTTTTGTAATATGAATGTTCTATTTTTTTTTGTTTTTTGTTTTCATGCTAGATAGATTTTACTTTTTTTGTTTGTTTTTCTTTATTAAATAATACTATCTTTTTATGTTCACACGATCTCTTAAGAACAAGCTTCTCCTCCGTTTATTTTTTACTAACCCATTAGTTATTGATTGTTGCCCTTTGAATAGGATATAAACAAATATTTCCCTCCAGAGGAATACCCTTTTTTTTTATGTTTAACACGGTCTCTTAATAACCAACTTCTCCTCTGTATCTTTTTTACTAACTGCTTAGAATTTTTAATCGATTAAGAAGATCTGCTGGACCCGGTGACTCCTACATAAGAAGCTCTTAATATGTTTGATAAGCGTCAACCATTATTACCGCCACAACGCGTGTTCATGCTCTTTACGTTCACAACTACTTCCGCCGCAAAACACTAGAAGTTTTAAACCTAGTTTGTACTAAAAAAACAAAATATTATTTATCCATAAAAGTAAGAGTATGACCTTTAATTTAAGAGGTTTTTACATATATCCCCTTAGTAAGGAGCTTTATTACATATATACCCAGCCCTAAACATCAATTACATATTTCCCCTTTTGCTAAGGATATTACACAACTACCCTTCTCAATTTTGGGAAAAAAAAGAAATTAAACATAATAGGCAATAGCCCCTCATCTGTACTTACGTGAATTAAACGAACTTTAGGTCTCCTCTCCAATCCCCTCTTTCAAATTCATACATAAGTTTACTGTGTAAATATTTTATTTAAGAAAATCATTAAAAATTCGTTGGCTTTTATCTTGAAGTATTAATCCTTTTCGTGTATGATATTTACACTTTTGTATTTTTTAAAATAATATCTATAAACTTTTGGAGATAGCCATTGCCGTAGCTATGTCAGCCATCACTGAACCGACAACGGAACGTATGATTGTATGAAAACCACCGCATTGAGTTTTGCAAACTTGTTCTCACTATGTTTAAAAGACACAACGTTTATTTCTGCGGTTGCTACCTCCTATAGTAAAGTCGTAGCGATGGCCAGAGGTTCGTCGGAGCTCCCTCCATCGGCAACGGTTGTAGTCCTCTCAAACGAGGACATTTTGATCGAAATCTTCCTTCGATTACCGGTGATCTCAATTCCGTCTTAAATTTTAGTGAGATTTGTAAATATGTAATGTAGAAAGTAAAATATGTAATTTATGTTTTTCTTACACAAATTTATAATTAATGAAATTAAAATGTGAAAATGTAAATATATAATATATATAAGGTGAAAAGAGTGCATTTTTATTTTTTTTAATAAATATGTAATTGATAATATTAGAAGGGGAAATATGTAAATACTCATTAAGGGCATTATAGTCATTTAATATATGTTTTTTTAAATGATGGGTAAATATGTAATATATATTGTTTAGAAAGGGGATATATGTAATTAAGATTTAAGCTTGGATATATATGTAATAAAATGACTTAGGAAGGGTATATATGTAAAAGCCCCTTAATTTAAACGATACCTTGTGACGTGCATGTATATTTAATAAGGTTTAGCTTGTAACAAACATTCTTTTTTCTTATTAAGATAACATTTTACCTTTGATTTTATGGTTTACTAATACTATACATGTATTGATGTATAATTATTTATAAGTCTATATGTTTTCAGTATTTATCTAAATAAAAATGGTATGATGCATGCACTTAGATGATTTAAATTTGGCCCACTTAATAAATTAATTTAACTAATTAGTGATTTAGTGCTAGCTAGGTTATTTCTTATAAAACAAAATAAAACAAATAATGAAAATCATATAGTGATGGATAGATAGATAGAAACAGAAATCACACCCACTATATAGAGAATGGATACGGTTGTCTGTGGGTGGCAAAAAAAAAAAAAAAAAATTTCATTTCATTAGTATTTAACACATTTAATCAACATACATATATACGGATTGTAGCTTCCATGACACTTCCGTCCATGCGCATGACGGGCCGTATGCACCAACCCCTCCTCCCCTATATTTGTACTCCTTACTTATTTTCTTCACTCCACATCACAATCCTTCACATAGGCTTATTACTTGTTTTTTTTTCACTCACACGGTCACACCTTTCGATCAATGGTTTTTCTCAACTCATTCTGTTGCTTCACGGCCTCCGATAAAGTCGCCGACTGTAGCAGCAGCAGCGATGATGTTGACGTAGCGACCACACCTTTCAGTGACGAGTTTTCAATTTCATGGTACGACATAAAGAAACGAACCAGAAACTTCTCCGCTCAGATTGGTTCTGGTGGCTTTAGCACGGTCTACCTAGCTAGACTACCGAATTGCGGCTTAACCGCGGTCAAGATCCAATCGGCTTGCACCCAACGGCTAGCCCAAATCCACGACCACGAGCTTCACATCTTGACCCGACTAAAACACCCTAATATTGTCAAGTTTCTTGGACACTGCAGTAGTAATGATAGAGAGGAAAAACGTGCACTCTTGTTTGAATATGCATCCAACGGTACTTTACATGACAGGCTTCACCGCCTCACATGGAAAACCAGAACCTTGATCGCGTTTCAACTTGCTTCGGCTATGGAGTATCTTCATGGCATAAACATCATACATGCAGATATAAAGGCATCTAATATACTCTTAGACCAACACCTAAACTGCAAACTTTGCGATTTCGGATCGGCTAAATCAGGGTTTGCTTCCATGGTTTCATCACCTCCATCTTCAACCAAGACGAACAGACTGATAACGGGATCACAAGGTTATGTAGATCCTCATTATCTAAAAACCGGATTGGTTACAAACAAGAATGATGTCTACTGTTATGGAGTTGTCCTTCTTGAGCTTATCACGGGGAGAGAAGCGTTTAGTTTGGAGAGGGGGGAGAGGTTGACAGAGATTATGGGTCCGGTGGTGAACGGGGATGTGGGAGTGGAGGAGGTGGTGGATCCACGACTGAGATACGGTGGTGATGGGTTCGATTTGGAGGAGGTCAAGGCTATGGTTAGGGTGGCTGGGAAGTGTATTGGTTATTCGCCCATGCTAAGGCCTTGTGCAACTGAAATTCTAACGTCCATGAGAAGCAAGTTTCAATCGATTTCTCATTTGTGATGCTTTGTAAATTAATATTTTTTCTAATTTTGTTCCTTTTAAAATACTTTTTAAAATATTTAAATTAAAGATCATATTAATATAAGAAAGAATTCTAATCTTTTTTAGATTTTTAGTTTTTATATTTGTTTGTAAAAGCGTTTGAGACTTAGTTAGACTCGAGAATTGTCCACGGCCATTTGTATATTTGTTTAAACTTTTCAACAAATCAAATTAAAGATCATATTATATACTATAACATTTCAAATTTGATGGGCTGTCTCACACAACAGTGTATAGTTCATTGTGACCAATGACATTTAGCCACTTCCTTTTGCTAACCAGTAGTATTTGACCAGCTCATATTGTTACACTTAGGCTTGCAGTTGGGCCTATTTTCTCACTTCCTGCAGTTGGGCCTCATATGCATATAACATACGCTTTCTTTTCTCACATTCATTGTCTCTCTCCCACTCAATTTCTTTGATAACAACACTTCTCTCTCTAGAAGTGGCGTCCGCCAGACGCCTCTCTCTCTAAAAATGAGATGGCGACAGCCGTATCTGGCTTCGCTCACGTCTTTACAACGAAACCTCCGGTGACCGGATTGGCGATCGTTGGCTTCTCTTGCAGTCCCGTCTCTTCCGTTGTACCGCCGGATTTTAGGGTTTCTTTCTTTCGGTGCCGGCGTTGCGGATCTTGACTGTACAACGAAACCTCCGGTGATCGGATTGGCGATCGTTGCCCTTTGTTTTGAGAAGGAAGATGAGAGTAAGTCCGTCAACTTAGATCGAGGTCATCGACACTCTACACTTCATCCGTCGTCTGAAGCCTCTTGAGGTTCACATCCTTAATTTTTTTTTAATTTCGAACCGTGTGTTGCTTATGTTTCATCTCCCGTTTGTTTATTTAGGTTTTTTAGTTCAGAAAGTGAATCGATTTGTTTGGTTCTTATGAATGATACAGTCTCTCAGTTTTTACGTTGCGTTTGGATTGTGTTGCACAAAAGTAAGGTAATCCATCCTCTCTTATTTTTTGATTTTGGGTGTTATCAAAAGGTAAATTTTTATTAAAATTTGTTGCAGATTTTGACTAAACTTTTGCTTAATGGGTTTGACAAAATATTGTTACAGATTTGTTGCAGGACAGTGAAATTGGCCCAATGTTCATGCGGTTTAGGTTCTCTGATTTCGAGTTACTCCTGAAAATTGATTATTTAGAGAAATAATAATAGTGGATATAATGCATACCGTTTCTTTTTTTTCGGCGACGGCGGTGCGGTTCCTTTCTTGCCGCCTTTGCTCGCATTTGATGCGATTACTACTGCCTTTAGGTGATTTGTTTGAGGATCGTGTGTTTGAATAGATGAGGTCTTCAAAGGCCGGTGATTCTCAATCATGGTTGTGATGATTTCCTTATCTGTGTTTGTTTTGGCTGGAACGGGAGTGTAATAACCTATATCTTGGCGTGGCAAAGAGTTTACAACCATGGTAGGTGTTCTTCTTTGTTCCCCTACAAGTGGGTCGACCCGCGCTTCGCGGCGGAGTTGGACCGTTTTTAGGAGCCCGTTAGTCAAACATTTGAGAAATGGGCGGTGCAAAACATGTTTCGTCTACTTCAAGGCGTAGTCCGTTGACATTTTTAATAGGAGATCGATATCGACAAACATTCTTGACACCTAAAATCTGTAGACAGAAAGAGACAACAATTATAAAGTTGTAAAGTAGTTGACTCAATAATATTTTTATGAAAATTTTCCCATTATCATAACTGAAGCACGCATACATAAATTTTAACCATTAATAAAAATGGTTTTGTAAAGCGCTGAGATTTATTCAAACAATTGTTGACTAATGAATCAGGAGTATAAAAGTGTTTATTTGATAAACATTCTGAATGGTTAATCTTACAATAAAAAAAAAACTCACAGAGTTAAGCCCATAGACATCTGATCACAACAACTTGAAAGAAAACCACAAACAATACCTGCAAAAGAAAACTTAAAATATAAAGTTAAACAAATAAGACCGCAAACAACAGATGATATAAACATGAGAATACCTGCAAAAGATGGGGTTCACGACTGGTTTTCATGATTATATTTGGCCCCCTCTGCTAATGTTCACGACCTCTTTGTTTTAAAACAAACCCCGTCTTTTCAAACTCCCCGGCTGGGGTTCTCTGTTCCGATAATGTCTTCTTTGGGGGTTTAGCAATACTCACTACTGTTCCGAGTTACACCCCCAAGTGTGACCCGACTCGGTCTCTGAATCATGTCATGTGTGTTTTTAACCCCGATGAAGCGCACATAACCGAACGTATTTCCTCTTATATTCTTTTTGTTTGGAACGAACGCATCTCGGACTCCCCTATGTGACTGAACTTCCTCCATAGATCTGCACTCGACCATTTTTTAGGTGACTTTGTGACGAAAAAGAATTTGATTTACTGTCGCTTCCATGCTAAATAAAAACAAACAACCTTGAAATTTCCAAATAATCATTTCATAGATTAAATATAACTTATTGGACTCATATATTGGAGAAAAAACAACACGTCTAAGCAAATGAAGGATAAGGCGATTAGAGCTGTGAGCTATTATATGAGTAATTGGTCTCTCATCATGATTGGCCTTTGAAACTTACCTCCTGATCCGAAAAAGGTAAAGTTGGATCCATTTCCATTTTGATACCTATAATAGCTGATCATATAACGAAAATTTTAAAAGTTTAATTACATCAGAAGGAAAGAAGGAAAACTTTATGTGAAGAATGCAAAGAGAAACAAAGATAATAGGCCAGCAATCCATCCAATGTGTGCCATGCCCCAAGTGCGTGATAACACCCCTGATCCTGTTACTGTTGTTATACTATGTGCTACTGATGTTTGCTCCTTCAACTAATAGCAAAAAGCAAAATGATTAAAAACTTTAAATCTTAATGTATGTTTTCGTTGAAATTATTTTTTCTAGTCATTTACATCATCTCTTCAAAATCAAATGTGCTTTTATAGACCTTAACACCATCTTTTTAAAATAAAGACGTTTATTTTAGTTAGACTAAGGTCATCTTCCTCATTTACCTTAAATCTCCTACTAACCATTCTTGAACAAAAAGAAAGATGCTCCTACACCACTACCACCAATCAACCTGAAAATCACCTGCCTCAAAATTAAACAGAGATAATGTCAACACCATTCCAAAACCTTCAACCGTAAGCATGAAATTGTAACAAATCCATCTAGAAAACAGTTTATGCACCTAGGGTTTTTGAAAACAGAAAGTGTTCTTAGATTTGACCTCAAAGAAACAGATGAAGCTATCAATGGAGGTAGATACGGTGTTTTTCCAGAAGGATGAGCAGCTACGTCGACAACATCAGATTCCAAAAATCGCTACAGTATTCATCTCACAATAGTATACTTCTGATTATTAGACCTTAAACTGAAAAATGCAGGTATGTAACACTATACCTCAACGACGGCTGGACTTCATCAACTATTGATTGTACTCTAGAGTAATCTTCCTCCTCTTTCCTTTGAACATTTGCAACACGGTATGAAATCGAGCAGTGGTATTAACCCCCAAAAAAGAATACCCTAATAAAAAAAAAAATATCACCAACCGGCACAATCAATCGTCAATCGACGATAGGCAAAAGAACCACAACAAGCATCGTAGTTCATGGAGAGTCTCTGAACAAAAAGCGGTGGGGAGCGATGTGCTGACTGAAGGGATATGAAAGAGGATGGGCGTCCATACCCAGGTATGGTGTGATTTTCACCTGCTTCAGATCTTTTTCTATTGAGAAAATCAAGTGTAAAAAGGTAAAATACTTTTACATACTGCTTTACATAATGTACATAAAAGAGTGTTGGTTGTGTGCTTCTTTAGCTTGTACCGTACATAAAAGACTATTGGTTTTGTGCTTTATTAGCTTGTACCTCATATATGGCTGCATTAACATTTGTAACCTTATGCAATATGAGATTGTACAACATGTTTAAAAGATTGTACTATCAAGTTGATAAATGTATATAAGGTATAATCATGGATCTGAGCCACCTACGATTGATTTTCTTTTCAGATTTTGTGTGTTTAGATCATATAACATATCAAATCTCTGACTCTCTTTGCTGGGCTCTCTCAAGCATTCATTGTACTTCATTGTAACCACTGGCATTTGGCCACTTCCTTTTGCTAACCAGTAGTATTTGGCCACATCATGTTGGGTTGTGTTTATATTTGTTACACTCATGTGTATAGTGTGTAATGTTACACTAAAGTGTTATAAGAGGCTTTGATGATTTCTTAAAAGGCTTATGATTGTGGGTAATATGTTACTGAATTCAATGGAAACCTTTGCTGATGCATTTGTTTCAGCTTGTGATGTTTTTCCAGAAATTGGAGCTCATATAAGAGATCTCTATGTGGCTTCCGATTGATGGTCTAAGGCTTTTATGGGCAAGTGAACAAGCTGTTGTTTTGTTGCTTCATTATATTGTTGCTTATTCTGATGCTTGATGTTGATGCGTTAGTGCTATCGAGTAGTATGCGTGTTTGTTTCTTAGCAAAGATACGAGGCTGTGATGATTTCTTAATTTGTGAAACTATGTGATGAGTATGGCAGCTTTTCGGCTAGGCAATGAATCTTTGCAGCCGAAGAGTTACCCTCATTTATAATGAGTTTGGTTCTAATAGTTATCTGATCCTCCCTATTTGTGTTTGAATCTGGTCTGCTGTCAAATATTTGTGAAAGCCTAAGAGACACTTGGAAATTGCAGGTACTACTGAGTCTTCGTTGACTTCGAGATTGCATCACAATTTAGCTAAATCTGAATTTATCGAGTGTTTTGTTTTTTAATTAATAATTGATGTAATGTTATTTTTAAATGAAGCATCCACCTGCTATTTTCCCCAGAATACTCGGTCATGAAGCAATGGGGTAAGCTTTCATTTCATCAAATTAGATAAACTTATCATGTTAATTTTTTCTTTTTGTGTTCTAATTTCTGTTTATTTGGGATAATTAGATAAAATTATCATGTTAATTTTTTCTTTTTGTGTTCTAATTTCTGTTTATTTGGGATAATAATAGTTTCCCTGATTGCAATTACTCTTACCAGTTTAAGTCAACATATAGACAAAATCATGATCCATTGATTTGGGAAATTGTTTGCGAAATGGGGTCCAAACTGATGATACTTTTGATACTTTTATTTATATATTTTACCGTTATGACAAGCATTAAATTGACAACTTCATTCTTTTTGTTGCACAGTGTTGGGGAAGGTGTACATGAAGTTGTTGAAGGAGACACTGTGATCCCAATCTTTTTACCGGATTGCGGTGAATGTACAGATTGCTTATCGGATAAAAGCAACCTATGTTCAAAATTACCTTTCAGTGTTTCTCCATACTGTTAGGGATCAACACGAGAGAGACGCAGCGGAACACACTATCACACACGCACACGAAAGCAATAATAATCGAACACGAGAGATTTAACGTGGTTCGGTCAGTGTGACCTACGTCCACGGGCTGCAACTAGGTATTTTCTTATTAGCTCAGAACAGTACAGGAGATTACAATACATGATGTGATATATATAAAAGAAAATTTAGGGCAAACTAGGAACCAGGATGGGCCCCTAATAATTAAACCGGCCCAAAGGCCTTCACACCCAACAATCTCCCACTTGAAGGCCTTGCGATAAACTCCAGCCCGCCATCCAAGCTTATACATCCACAGCCATCCAGTAAACCAGTGATCTCCAATCAGACAAGTCTTCCAAGCTTCCAGTTCCCGAGAACAAGCCAAGACTTCAGTTAATATCACCTAGTTGCAGCAGCCCCCCATCATCAAGTACCAGAAGGGCCAGTTGAAGCTCCATCGAGCTCCAACTCAGTCGTGACTAAACCAGTCAACGACACATCCTCTGTCTCAACCGGCTTGGACACTCCACCGGATCCAGAGATACACCGAGGACCACATACACTCTCCAAACTCAGCAAACAATCACCAGGAGAGAATTCTTCAGCTTTAGTCTTCGAAACCCAACGACTCTTCGTAACTGTACCCGGAACATGTCTCATGCTCCCACTGTCACCGAATCCCCTGAATGGTTTAGACTTTCTAGCTCGTTCAGCTAACATCTCTGCTCCAGACTTCACGTTTGCAAAATGAACTCTCTTAGCACCAGATTTAGCGAACCCGATTTTGTTATGCTTAACCGGGACGGTCATACATCCCTCAGCAGGTACCTCAACAATATATAATGACCCACGCTTCATACCACGAGCAATTACCAGATTCCATTGACCACCCTCCATTTGCCACTACCAAACCTAACTTCAAGGCCTTGTTCATCCAGCTGACCAACAGAAATCAGTTTCTTCTTCAGCCCCGGAATAACCCTGACATTTTTTAGATTCCATGTAGTTCCCAATGAAGTGACCAAATCAATATCCCCCATGCCCGTTACCTCAAGCACCTCGTCATTTGCCAATCGTACCTTTCCAAAATCGCCTTCTTTCAGATTCACCATCGTTTCCCCGTTTTCCATAGCGTGAAACGAAGCACCTGAATCCATGACCCAAGAGTCTACACAGTTTTCCACACTTAGTATCAATGCCTCATCCTCAGAGACATCCCCAGAAACTGTATTCAGATCTTTCTTCTGCGGACATTGACTCTTCACATGCCCCACCTCGTTGCAGCTCCAACACCTCACATTCTTTCAAGTTCTAGACGAACTCCTTCCCCGACTCCCACTGCTCCTGTTGCTTTCCCGACCTCTACCAACATTTAGTAACCCACTATTTGATGATTCACCCGAATTCCTCCTTCTGACATCCTCACCCAGAATGCGATCTCGAATACCTTCAAAAGTGAAACCAGTTGTCCCCGCAGAACTTGAAATTGCAGTCACAGTTCCAGACCAACTGTCAGGCAGAGATGACAACAGCAGTAAAGCCTGAACCTCATCCTCAAACTTAATCCCAACTGATACAAGTCTAGCTAAGATTGAATTAAGGTTGTTGATGTGAGCAGTTACTGAGCTTCCTTCATTCATCCTCGTGTTCACAAGCTCTCGAATTAGGAATACTTTATTTGTAGCAGACGGCTTCTCATACATATTCGAGAGAGCATTCATCATACCATACGCAGTAGTCTCCTTCATGATATTGAACGCCACACTTTTAGTAAGTGCCAATGTAATAACCGCCCTAGCCTTTTTATCCTTCAATTCCCAATCAGCTTGTTCTATCTTCGCAGGCTTATCCTTGACCATAACCATGTCTAGATCCTTTTGACACAACAGAGCTTCTACTTGCATCTTCCACCAACTGAAATCGGTCCCATTGAACTTCTCAATCTGAACCTTCCCGTCTTCGGCCATAACAAACGAGAGACAAACAGTTGATAATCACTGTCAAAAAAAAATCCAGACAAACACGGCCAAAAACCCGATCTTCCCGTCAACAAATACCCAACCGCAAAAGCAAATCAAACCCGAGCACCCCGAATAAATCCCGAAACTTGACACCCAAACAACCCAATCAAAACACTAATCAGAAAACAGAAACAAGTGAACCTGTCTATCCTGATCACGTTTGACAAAAAATAGTTGTAGACGACGTTCCCAATCGGCTTCACTCACTCGGTACAACTGATCTTGATTTACGAACCAAAAAAAAATAACCCAATATATTTTTTTTTTCTTTCACTTGCGGCTGTAGGAAAAACCAAAGAAACGACGACCAAAAGGGTTTTCCCTCAACACCCTAATTTATGAAGAGGATCCAAAATAATAAATCCTAACTCCCACCTTCCATTTCCTTTGAACTTTCTTAAAAAAAACTTTTTTTTTTGTACGTGAATAATCCTGTCCACACAACAAAAAATACTAAACCACAAAGTCAAAGAAAATTACTTTCCTGTCTATCTTGGTAGCGGATCCGAAGGAATAAAAAAAACAACCCTCTTCTTTCTTCTTGTCGATCGAAACGATAACCTCCAGCGAAGAACCAACTTTCGTCTCAGTGCACTTGTGTATGACAGAACCTTGGCTCTAGATACCACTTGTTAGGGATCAACACGAGAGAGACGCAGCGGAACACACTATCACACACGCACACGAAAGCAATAATAATCGAACACGAGAGATTTAACGTGGTTCGGTCAGTGTGACCTACGTCCACGGGCTGCAACTAGGTATTTTCTTATTAGCTCAGAACAGTACAGGAGATTACAATACATGATGTGATATATATAAAAGAAAATTTAGGGCAAACTAGGAACCAGGATGGGCCCCTAATAATTAAACCGGCCCAAAGGCCTTCACACCCAACACATACATGGATAGAGATAAAACAAGCAGGTTCACAGACATCAATGGAGAAACTTTACACATGAGGCTTCTTCCTTGCTTGACGGTCTGAATACTTTTTGGATCTATAAGTCGATTTGGAAATCTGTGAGGTGTTTGGCTATTATTTGGGGCTGTTTATTTGCAAATTAGCAAAGCATTACAAGTAAAATTTGATTATGTTCTAAAGACATTTAACTAAACTTTTTAAACAACTTTGTACTCCAAAATGGCAAAATACACTATACCAACTCACTTTTGTACCTTCACGTGATCCTTTATAAATGTTTTTTTTTTTAATTTCAAAAAGCATGAAGATACATTGATGTCAAGTTTTAATTTCAAGAAGCATGAAGATGGATAAGAAGCATGAAGATAAGATTTTAAGTAGTGTATATTTTTCTTTCTAGATATAAGCTTAAGTACTGTATTTTTCCTTTCTAGATTTTAGCTTATATTGCAACTTTTAGATTATTGCATTTTTTAGATTATAACTATAGTCGTTGGAATTGCTTATTAATTTTACTACAACCGCGTAGCCTGAGAGATTGTTAGTGTTAGTATGACTGGAAAGTTACATGTTTAAAAACAAACTCCCCGCCGCAACGCGCGGGGGGGGGGGGGGTCCGGCTTGTTTATACTAGTAGAAAATCCTAAAGTTGATATTTTACAATACGATACTCGTTTAGCTACAATACACAACTCAATTGAGAATTTTAGTGGGTGTTTGGTATGATGGAGTTCGTGGGATTTCATTGGATTTGGAATTCGAATTCCATAATGTGTTTGGTTCGCGTAATTCAGTGGATTGGAATTTGAATTCTATATTTAATGTGTTTGGTTAATAAAGAAACTGGAATTGGAATTTGATTAAATTGTATCAAATTCCTTCATTCAATAGATTTCACATTACTTCATAATAATAAAGGATTTCACATTCCTTCCACACCGATGACAACTACCCGACTGGACACGACCCCCGATCGGCCGGACCCCCAGACCGAACCCAACTCCCGGACCGGACCGACCGGACCCCACCTGACCTCCGGACCGGACCGACCGGACCCCACCTGACCTCCGGACCGGAACGACCGGACCCTCGAACCGGAGTGGACCCCAGGAGCGGACCTCCAGACTCGACCGGACCAGACCGGACCCTGGGCCGAGCGATCGAACCCGACTCCCGGACTCGACCGACCGGAACCGAACCCCGAACCGGACCGGACCACCGAACCGGACCCAACCCCCAAACCGATCGGGCCCGAGCGATCAAACCCGACCCCTGGACCCGACCGACCGGACCCGAACCACGGATCGGACCTCCGGACCGGACCAGACTCGACACCTGGACCCACCGGACCCAACTCGACACTGGACTGGACCCCCAGACCAACTGAGCCAGACCTCCGGACCCGACCGATAGACCGGACCCCCAAACCGGACCGGACCCCATGAACAGGCCAAACCCGACACCCGGACCGACCAGACCTGACTCGACACCGGACCAGACCGGACTGGACCCACGAACCGACTGGGCCAGACCCCCGGACCCGACCGGCCGATCCGACCCCCGTACCCGACCGACCGGACCCAAACCCTGGACCGGACCCCCGACTTCACCGGACACCCAAACCGGACCGAACCCCCAGAACGACCGACCCGGACCCGAAACCCAGACCGGATCGGATCCGGTCGGTCCGGTTGGGTCAAGGGGTTAGGTCGGGTCCAGTTGGTTCGGGTGTTGGGTCGGGTTCGGTCGGTCCGGGGGTCGAGTCGGGCCCGATATGGGGGTCGAGTCGGATTCGGTCGGGTCGGGTCCGGGGGTCGGGTCCGGTCCAGTTGGTCCGGGTGTCGGGTCCGGTCCAGTTGGTCCGGGTGTCGGGTCGGGTCCGGGGGTCGGGTCGGGTTCGTCTCTGGTCTGTGAGACGGGTCTAGTAGTGATTTTTATTGAAATTATAATTTTAAATCCAATTCCTTTGGATTCCAATTCTTTCAAATTTCAATTCCTTCAAATTCCAATTCTTTTGAATTCCAATTCTTTCAAATGTCACACCCCAACCGATGGCGAAAGATGTTGGGACGCGATGATTGTCTAGATGCACATAACACTGTTTAATGTTGTAATATTCTTAATCAACCCTATGACATAAATAAATCAATACAATACAAGATACCATTCAATGATACATGGCAATTTAACTTATTTAATTAGGTCAGCTAAGTCGGCATGCGATCCTATGGTGTCATCAACAAGGCTAACATCATCAAACAACACAACCTGCAACGTGTATAAAATAAATGTCAACTACGAATAGTTGGTGAGTAAACATAGGTTTAGTGTACTACATAGATTAAAGCATGCGAATCAATGAGTTACGTATAATCGAGTAAAGAAAACCAGTGAATGAGATAGAGCAAATAAGCTGCATGAGCCAACCCTGATCTCAAGGTTTCCAATCACAAGGCGCCCAAGCCAAGGCAGGCCAAGTGGGCTTGTCAAGTCAATAGATCTATTACCGTAACCCTGACTTTTTACAGTTAATGTCACGCGAGTATGAGTATGACTCCAACCACAACATAGCACAAATAAACACACAAGTTCACATACTGGATCACAGAAAACAACATAAATTCCGCATGTAGTTTTTGAGTAAAGAATGTCCAGTAAGGGTTTTGAATACGATACATGTTGCACCCCAAAACTTTTAAAATAAAGAGGGGTTATGAATACTCACATTGGATTGATCGAAATGAGCCTCGCAAAAAGAACGATTCAAAGGTTACGGATTTGGTCCTATTGTATAAAAGATAGGATGTTAAGATTTGGAGTTTGGTCAGGAGATAGAGTTTTGCCAAATGGATGAGCGAAAATTGGTTTTTAGTTTAGAGCACTACTTTTAGAATTTTGACAGCTTGTGGGTTGTAACTTTAGGTGCGATTTTAAAATATCAAACGTCTTAAAAAAATTACCAAAATTTACAGGTTGCTAATTTAATGTATCCCGAATAATTTTTGTTTAGAATGCATCTTATGAAAATGCCAGGAGTCTGTTCAAAATAGCCTCACAAAACAGAGTGTGCTCAAACGCGCACCTGTCTTGTAGGGGCTGTTGTGAAGTCCTTGGGTTGAATTAGAACACGAGAAAACCACCGTTGAAAAGCTAACTTGACGAACTTAATCGTGGAGTCTGATTTTGTTCAGTTTCAGTTCGTTATGAGAAAGATATGGTCTCCTAAAGTTGGGCCAACAATTCTGTCCAAATTCTATAGTCTCATGGAGTGCATAGTTTATGGTTAATAAAATTAAAACCAACTCTTTTGACTAGCTTAACCATTTTTATATGTTTTATAACATACTTAACAATTATTTTTAACATCTAAAACATATAACACCAACATATCACCAAGTTGAACCGTTATTATAACTTTAGTTAAACAAGTGATTTAAAATATGAGGTGAGAGAGAGTTTTCTCACAAAACGAGTGACTGAAGGTAGGAGGAACCAACGGGACTCGAGAGGCACTTGAAACTCCCAAATTTATGTTTGAAATTTTGCTAAAAAATGCTCAAAAACGTGTTGGGTTGCTGCTGTCAGAAACAGTGAAAAATAACAACACGAAACAGTGAGTTTTCGGTGTCGAAACAGGTTCAAACGGGGGTGTTTTCGGGGCTGATTTGAAACCGAAACGAAGATGGATCGTAAGGTGAGCGATATACCTGTAAGAAGAGCGTCCAGGGGCTGATTTTTAGGCCAAAAACGTCCACTAGTTGCTGCTTCGTTTGGGGTCGAAAACAAGAACGAAGATGGGTCTTTTGGTTATGATTTTATATGCGAAAAGGGAGCGGTTTGCTGCGGTGTTCTGGGTCACGACTAAGGGGCATGAGAGCGAGCTTTTGTGATGATGAAAACCAGATATTGACACTCGTTTAGAGTAAAAAATGGAAAGTTTGGGGCTGCTGAGATGGGGGTCGGAATCAATGAGGATAAGAGTGGTGAAATGTTAGAAGTATGGAGGGCTTGAGGTGGTGGCTTGCTGACGTGAACAAGGGAGGGCTTCAAGAGTGTGTTTGGGTCTGGAAACCAGCTCAAGGTGAGGGTGTGAGGCTGCTTTGTTCGGCTAGAATAGAGAACAAAGGTAAGTTGTTGAGTTTGGTATTTCTAAGTGCATGAAAGTGTTGCTCTCATTTGAAGAACAAGGTCCGTTGGACACATGCCATGAAGGGAAAGTATCTTTCTTCAATATGGCTCTCCAAAGTGTATTTCATATAAGGTAGTCTTTCTTGTTTGCTTGTCCAAAACGTGAAAAGAGGATAAGAGTAAAAGAAAGCAATGGTCAAACATTCCAATTCTTTATTTAACATTTGTTTGTTTTAAGAGATTGGGAGGGAATTCCGATTGTTTTGTGGAGGACTTGGTGATTTGAGTGTAAAGGTTTTAGTAATTAACTACTTATCTAATCTTTTTTTATGGAGACATAGTATATTTCAGGTATGGCGGGTATAACCCGAAATAAATAAAATAAACATTTTTACTAGAAACTTTAATAAAAATAGTGTTGATGATAAATGGTTCATTGGTGATAGTTGATTATGTTTAGACGCGATTAAATAATTAATACGCGTGAATCGTTCACGCTAAAAAAATAATATGATATAATAATAAAAACACCACGTTAATATAATCTAAATCTATGAGATATAGTAATCGGCGTTGAGATATGTCAAGAGCGGGCATGATCATAGCACATAAATATGAAGCAACTAGAACAAAAGTGATTATAACGAAAATTCCTTTAAGGTTTATTACTTGAATAACGATTGAAATTACATAAATAAGGGAAATGAGCTAGGCTACAAATATGCAAAATAGACGAATGTTAGAGTCCGGTCCGTGAGACGGGTCTAGTCGTGATTTTTATTGAAATTATAATTTTAAATCCAATTCCTTTGGATTCCAATTCTTTCAAATTTCAATTCCTTCAAATTCTAATTCCTTTGAATTCTAATTCCAATTCAAATTCCAACGAATTCCATGAACCAAACGCTCCCTTAGTGTGTTTGGTTTGTGGATTATATTGTATCTCAATCGAAATCGGTGTCGGTTGGTGGTGGTGAGAATTAACCCGACTTTTCCAAAATGAATAGATGCTAACAGTGTGGGTGGGTGATTATTTGTGGCATGAGACGGATGGCTACGGTGACGGGTGGTGAGGGCGACGTGGTGGCATCGGTGTCGGTTAGTGGTGGTCAAAAGGCACATGCTGGCTATGGTGTTGTTCAGCAACGACGAGTATTGCGTTGGTGGAGATAGATGTTATTTATGGGGCTTAGATCCACTAAAATCATATTGGGTCTAAAAAGAATATGAAGATATCTTATCCATTAATTTTACAAATCGTTGATATACAATAAAATAAAAGAAAATTAAGGGGGTTAGGTATTTTGGTATATCCTCTTTTGTTAAGTTTTCTGTTTCCCCGCGTTTATTATTGTTGATAACTTTTTCATATGATATTATTATTTTTTTTATAAAAATTACACAATAAAAATGAGTAATTTTTATCTTTAATTTGAATATAGTATTGAAATATAATAAACTTTATTAAAAAAAAGTATACTATTTTGTGATATTTGTACTGAGAGTAAGGTTATTTGAAAAACTAGAATACCAAAGGAAAACTATATTAAATGAAGGCTATTTGGTTGATTTAACATTCTTTCTATTTTCTTTTTTTTTAATTTCACATATATCCACATGATAACTTTAGAAAAAAAAGTTTTTTTGTTCATCTTATCCGTCCGACTATGTTGCATATATGCAACATAGTATGTTTCACACGTTGCATAGATGCAACATAGTATGTTACATACGTTGCATATATGCAACATTGTATGTTTCATATGTTGCATATATACAACATTGTATATTTCATATGTTGCGTATATGCATCGTAAACAACATACAATGTTGCATATATGCAACATAATCGGACGAACAAAAAATAAATTTTTTTAGGGTTCTTTTAAGGTCGTTAGTTGGCCATAGGTGGATAGACACGCAAATTAAAAAAAAACACCAAAATTACCTAAATAGCCTTCATTTAAAATAGTTTTTCTTTGATTTTTTTATTTTTCCAACTAAAACTTAGT
>JBCNJP010000023.1:9184956-9206892 GCA_039602395.1 Deinandra increscens subsp. villosa
CGAGGAACAATTGATAATTAGTCATTCACAGTACGATATGCAGTGGTCATTAGTAAACCTCGTCTTTATTATGAGCTCTTACAAAATATTTCTGAGGATATACCTTTAGTTATAGGATCCTTAAGCATATCATGGTTAATACAAGGACTTAGTTTCTCTACTGTCACACCCCCAAAATACCACTAACGGAGTTTATACCGTTAAGGGGCGCGACTAGACCAGGATCCACAACCATAGTTACAAATACTAAACGAATCAGGGTTAGTTCAAACACAAGATAGAAATCAAAGTCTTTAATTACATACGCAACGGAAAATTAATTGTCTTTAGCACTAACCACGTGCCTTACATAAATGTTGTTTTAAATTCCCAAAATAGTTCAATTAAAATAAAGGTCTTCACGTGCCATGCCAACCCGCTCCGGATACTCCTTAGCGATCTGCAAAAGTTTAAACCACGCAAGTGTCAACCTAACGGTTGGTGAGTTCACAGTGGGCTTGTCATGCATTGGCCCGGACTCGTAATCATAGTTCGTATCAAAACGTACTTACAAAACATTCATTTGTGAAAAGCAATGCTCGTATTTAATTCTTAGTTTATAAATGGTTTGTCCGTGACCACGTCATCGGGTATGTACTAGTTCCGTAAAGTTAAAGGACTCAACCGATATCGCGGGTAGCTAATCCGTTGTTCCATGCTCTAAGGAAGTTTGTACCAAAGCTGACTTATTTTGTGGGGGGCCGAGCCATCCCGTACGGTGCGGACCAAGTCATCGCGGTTTCTGCCTCCCCCGTGTCCTCTCGGGACCACGGTCAAATAGGCTGATATTGTTCCTCCGTGCACTCCCCGTGCCACGGGGCGGAGTTTGTCAAACTCCAGTAGATCTACCCAACATCCCCTCGCTTTCACAAATTAATGGCACAATTAAGTTGAGGACTTTTAAGTTATAAGGCATCCTTAGAAAACATGTGATATCATATGGTTTAGACTTTAACCTACACTAGCCATATTAAAATGTTTTCAGTTTTGATTCAAAAGCGGTTTGATCAGAATTCACAAGTGTTCCCATAAAACACTTCAGTTCATCAAGTGGGTGCCGAGCATCCCGTGTTCTCAAGTTTATCAGTGAGGTGCCTAGCACTCTCGAGTTTGTCAGCATTGTTTTTCGTTAAGTTATTCTGTGTGGCCCATCGGACTCACGGTAAGCGGGTTAGTGACACTCACCTTTGATTGCACTGCTACACTTCAGGTAATCCGAATATTGTTGTTTAACGAAGACCTAGAACACGTTTAGGTCTTAAGTATTAGTTTCGTGTCTAATCTTTACTTAACGTTACTATGGCCCATAACATAGCACGTTGCAACTATGACTCGACATACCGACACACGACACCAATGGTTGATCATAGATAAGGGTTCATATAAATCAGGAATCAAACATGTTTCATCATGGCAAAATCATGTAAGTCATGGCATAACACTTAAGCAAATTTCACAAGTTTGGTTTTAGGTCAGGTCTTAGTTTCGCTAGCATAGTTTCGCTAGGCAGTTTCGCTAGGTGCACGGGCAGCACTTTCGCTAGGCAATTGCCCGGTAACACAGTTTCGCTAGGCTAGTTTCGCCCGAAACTGCTGACGCAGTTTCGCTAGCCTAGTTTCGCAGGGAAACTGGTTTGAACTTTCGTTCAGGTATTTCGCTCGATAGTTTCGCTCGAGCTGGTCTGGTCAGGTTCCCGGCGACACTATAGTTTCGCTGGTCAGTGTCGCTGGAAGGAGATATAATTTCGCTACTTAGTTTCGCCCAGAGAACACACAGTTTCGCTGGTCGCGAAAAACATACGGATTTGCCTAAAAATCAACCTAACAGCTTCTGATCATACATGCAATTCATTATCTAGTATCCCTAGGCATTTACCAACATAAATCAAGCAGCTTTAACAAGTTTAACATGCATTTTGATCATCAAATCTCTAAAATGGGTTCAAAACCCTAAAATGAACTAATTTGCACAAATCTCTAATATGGATGGATTTCACACGTAAAGTTATCAACTTTGTTACAGATCTAGCATCCTAACGCATATATACAGAAGATCAAGCAATATCATGAAGGTTTGGTCATGCTTTTTAAGGAAAACACATATAGAACACATAATGGAGGTTTTTGGGACTCACGGTTCGATCTCCTAGCTTGGTAGATGATGGTTTGAGGCTGAGATCTCGACAACTTGGTGTGAACCTCGACTGACCAGAATCTCCAGGAGAAAAGAGTGTGTGTGTGTTTGTTGTGATATGAGGCAAATGAGGCTACTAGGGTTTATTAAGTTTATTTATATCAGGGGCTAGTTTCGCTGGCAGTTTCGCTGGCTGGCGAAACTGGCTCTGGTCTCGGACACACTGATCAGTCTAGCCTGCTACCGGGCGAATCTGTAATTTCGCTCGGTAGTTTCGCTGACTACCAAATTCAGGCAATTTTCACATAATCAAGTATTTACAATTAATCATGCTATTCACAATAATAAGTCATGTATTTAAATCACATTGCACATAAGGACAATCAATGATGAACATACAACACATATGGACAGGTTCGGTGATCAACCAAAGGTCGTGGACGTATTCGGCCTAGTTATGCATTAGTTACTAAGTTAACACTTATAACGTAACTAACGGGTTTGTCTAACGGAAGTTAACCTTGAAATTCTCGGGTGTCACATCATTCCCCTGAAATTGGAATTTTCGTCCCGAAAATTATTCTTGTGTCGTAGCGTTCGCAGCATCAGCTGTCGTCGTTGCTATCGTCGCTGGGGAAAAGAAAGCAAAAAGTTTTAGGGTTGTCACATCCTCCTCCCGTTAAGGAATTTTGGTCCCCAAAATTAAATCATACCATGAGTTTCCGTGGACGTTTGCTCGAACAGGTGAGGATACTTTTTCTTCATCTGATCCTCACGTTCCCAAGTATATTCAGGTCCACGTCTTGAGTTCCATCGCACCTTGACGATCGGAATCTTGCTACGTTTGAGGGCTTTCTCCTCGCGTCCCATGATTTCTACTGGTTGCTCAATAAATCTCAGATGTTCGTCAATTTCCAATTCCTCCAAGGGAATTATTTCGATGTCTTCAGCCAGACATTTCTTCAGATTGGAAACGTGAAACACGTTGTGAACTCCATCGAGTTCAGCAGGGAGTTGCAATCGATAGGCCACCGGGCCTACTTCCCCAATAATTTCAAACGGACCGATGTAGCGAGGATTTAACTTTCCACGCTTTCCGAAGCGTATCACTCCCTTCCAGGGAGATACCTTCAACAATACTTTGTCACCCACCTCGAACTTGAGAGGTTTTCGGCGTTTGTCGGCGTAACTCTTTTGTCGATCACGTGCTGCAGCTAGCCGTTGTCTGATTTGAATAATCCGTTCGGTCATATCATGGATAACTTCCGGTCCAGTGAGCCCTTTCTCACCTGTTTCAGCCCAACACACGGGCGATCTACATTTTCTGCCATACAGTGCTTCAAAAGGTGCAGCACCTATACTTGAATGATAACTATTGTTGTAAGAGAACTCCACCAGTGGAAGGTGAGTCTCCCAATCCCTTCCAAAGTCAAGAACGCAAGCTCGGAGCATATCTTCTAAGGTTTGAATCGTTCGTTCCGTCTGACCATCAGTCTGCGGGTGATAAGCTGTACTCATGTCTAGTCGGGTTCCCAATGCTTCCTGCATTGATTGCCATAATCGGGAAGTGAATCGAGGATCTCGATCAGAAATGATAGTCTTAGGCACACCGTGAAGCTTCACAATTTTGTCGATGTACAGCTTTGTCAATTTATCCATATTATCACTTTCCTTCATCGGAATGAAATGTGCAGATTTGGTTAATCGATCGATGATAACCCAAATCGCATCTGGTTGATTTGATCGATGAGGTAGTCCCGTTACAAAATCCATGGAGATGTCCTCCCATTTCCATTCTGGGATCTTTGGTTGTTGCAGTAAACCAGAAGGCTTTTGGTATTCAATCTTGACCCTTGAACATGTTAAACACTTAGCCACATATCGAGCAATGTCGGCTTTCATATTCGGCCACCAATAAAGATTCTTCAAGTCCTGATACATTTTATCTGATCCAGGGTGCACCGAGTATCTTGACTTGTGAGCCTCGTCCATCACGAGCTCACGGAGATTTCCAAACATTGGAACCCAGATTCTGTCATTATAATACGTGAGTCCATCGGACTTAACTTCAGAATGGCCATCTACACCACGCAGTGCTTCAGCTGCGAAGTTCTCTGCTTTCAAAGCTTCTCGTTGGCAGTCACGGATCCGATCCGGTAATCCTGAATGTATTGTAAGTTGAAGCGCTCGTACCCGACGAGGCTTTTCGTACTCTTTTCTGCTTAGGGCATCAGCCACAACGTTGGCTTTTCCAGGATGGTACTTAATAGCCAAATCATAATCGTTCAGTAATTCAACCCACCTTCTTTGCCGCATGTTGAGATCTTTCTGATCAAAAATGTGTTGCAAACTTTTATGATCGGTGAATATTGTGCACTTTGTTCCATATAGGTAATGTCTCCAAATCTTGAGTGCGTGCACAACGGCTCCCATTTCCAAATCATGCGTTGTATAATTCTTTTCTGTATCCTTTAGTTGCCTGGACCCGTAGGCAATTACCTTGTCTCGTTGCATCAACACGCAACCGAGTCCTTGGATTGATGCATCGCAATAAACCACAAAGTCGTCTATTCCATCGGGTAACGCAAGAATTGGAGCCGAACATAACATATCCTTGAGCGTTTGGAACGCGCGCTCTTCTTTCTCACCCCATCTGTATTGCACTCCTTTGTGCGTTAAGGCTGTTAAGGGTTGGGCCAATTGAGAGAAACCCTTAATAAACCTTCGATAATATCCGGCAAGTCCTAAAAATTGTCGGATTTCTGTTGGCGCTCTTGGGGTAGACCAGTTCTTAATTGCTTCCACTTTGGCTGGATCTACATGGATTCCTTCCTCATTTACAATGTGTCCAAGAAACTGGACTTCGCGGATCCAAAAGTCGCATTTTGAAAACTTGGCGTAGAGCTGTTCCTTGCGAAGCAATTCTAAAATAAGACGCAGATGCTCCTCGTGTTCTTCTTTTGACTTGGAGTAGATCAAAATATCGTCGATGAAGACTATCACAAACTTATCGAGGTACGGCTTGCACACTCGATTCATCAGGTCCATAAATACGGCCGGTGCATTGGTTAGCCCAAACGGCATAACCAGGAACTCGTAGTGTCCATACCGAGTTCTGAAAGCTGTCTTGGGTACATCCTCATCACGAACGCGAAGCTGGTGATATCCAGACCGTAGATCAATCTTTGAAAAGTAGCTTGAACCCTGTAGTTGGTCGAAGAGATCGTCGATTCGAGGAAGTGGATACCGATTCTTGATCGTAACTTTGTTAAGCTCTCGGTAGTCAATGCACATGCGGAACGTTCCATCCTTCTTCTTAACAAACAGTACCGGAGCTCCCCATGGAGACGAACTTGGACGAATAAATCCCTTCTCGAGTAGTTCTTGCAGTTGTGAGGAGAGTTCGTTGAGTTCACTTACAGCCAATCGGTAAGGTGCGCGTGCGATCGGAGCGGCACCTGGAGCTAAATCAATCCCAAACTCAACTTGTCGAAACGGAGGCAAACCAGGCAGATCTTCGGGAAATACGTCTTGAAAGTCGCGAACTATCGGGTAATCATCAATTTTGCGCTCGGGATGTGTCGTGTCAGTGACGTTTGCAAGAATCGCGAAGTGACCCTTACGGAGGCATTTCTGAGCTTTGAGAAACGAGATAATACCAGTTACTACTCCACCTTTTTCACCTTGAACCGTTAATTCTTTACCGTCTTCGAGTGGGATACGAACCACTTTTTCTTTACATAAGATTTCAGCCCGATTCTCGGATAACCAATCCATTCCTACTATAACGTCGAAACTACCAATTGGGAAAGGCATAAGGTCGATTCCTAGGGTATGGCCAGCTAGTTCTAGTTTACAATCCTTAACTATCTGGGTAGTATCATGAAGTTTACCATTTGCTAGTTCTACCACATATTTAGCGTCTAAGTTGATCGGTTTAGCATTAATTATTCTAGCAAATTTAGTGGAAATAAAACTTTTCTCAGCACCAGAATCAAATAAAACAGTAGCAAAGAAACCGTTCAAAATAAATTTACCGTTGATCACGTTGGCATCATTGCGAGCTTCACCCTGGCCCATGACGAAAGCTCGACCTCTACCATTTCCACCATTTCCGTTTCCACCATTACCGTTGCCATTCCCATTACCATTACCTCCACCGTTACCATTCCCACCGTTATTTCCCTGATTGCCATTACCTTGTCTTCTAAGCTGAGGGCAGTCTCTCTTGATGTGACCTTGAGCACCACACTCAAAGCAGCCACGGGCTCCCCCATTGTTGTTGTTCTGGTTCTGACCGTTGTTTCCATTACCCCGATTGTTCCCATAGTTATTGTTTCTTCTGGGGCGATTTTGTTGCTCGGGCAAGGTCGCCCAACAGTCCTTTGCTTCGTGGCCTCCCTTGCCGCACCTTTCACAATTCTGATTCTTCCTACAAACACCAGCATGATGCTTCCCACATCTGTTGCACAAGGGTAGGTTACCCCTGTAGTTGCCTTGACCATTGCCACCCTGGCGGTAGTTGCTACTGTTGTTCCCTGATCTCTTGCTTTGACCTTGGGAGTTGAAAGACCTCCCAGTACTGTTACCCACACTCTGAACATTCATCGAGTTCTCCGGAGCTTCATCTTCAGCTTTTCTTTTGCCACTTAAGGCAGTCTTTTCAGTGGCTTTCGCAGGTAGCGTACCTTTCTCGACCTCTTGATCAGTAAGCTTGTGAGCCAAACGAATGGCTTGCTGCACGTTAGCAGGGTTGCTGGCAGTCACTAATCCTTTGATTTGAGGCGCGAGGCCTTCCAGATAACGCTCGATGCGTTTGAATTCAGCGTCAACCATTGAGGGGCACAAGACCTCATACTCGTGATATCGTGCAGTGTACTGTTCAACTTCAGACCCAGACATCTTCAAATTCAGGTTTTCGCCTTCAAGCTTCTTCACTTGGTCACGTGGACAGTATTCTTCCATGATCAGCTCCTTAAATGCTGCCCACTGCATGTTATCAGCCACTTCTAGCCCAACCATCTGAATTTCAGCGTTCCACCAGGAGAGTGCAGCTCCTTCGAAGGTACCAGTAGCAAACTTAACCTTGCTTTCCGCTGGGCAATTACACATGGAGAAGACCTTCTCGGACTTCTCAATCCATCGGAGGAGTCCTACAGCTCCTTCTTCGCCGGAAAACATCATCGGCTTGCAGTCCATGAAAGACTTGTACGTGCAGTGGTGTTGGTTTCCTGATGCATAAATAGTTCGGATTTTAAAATTTAACAGATCATGATATAATTGCTTTGTGCCTTAACCGGCATAATAGTTACCCTGAGCGGCATATGCAGCTTGGACGGCTGCCACCGCGGCTTGCACATGTTCAGCAATCATTGCTTGCAGCTGTGCGGGCGTCATGTTTATACCGCCTCTTCCGTTTCCTCTTCCAGACATCTTGCTGAACAGTTAAAGTAGCCAGTGTTCAGACACAGTTATATTCTTATACATACCCCATAATATGTATATTAGCCTGTTCCCGTTTTCCCACTATTAGTCCAGAAAATTTTGTGCAAAATCGAGGCGTCGTCGGAGAATGTCGTAAATGCTATCGTCGAAGGTCGGCTTCCCATAAAGTCACCGTCGGCGTAGTCGTCGCAGTAGAAATCAGGACGTAGCGTGTAGCGTCGTTTCGTTGCCGCTTTCCCCAGAGTAGTGTGCGTATTCGCGGTCGCATTTCGTATGTCGTGTGAAAATTTCCTAAGGTCTTTCCGTTAGACTACTTAGACACGGTCTATATATACTTATATATATATATATATATACATATATCTGTACGTACTAAGCTTTTACTTACACAGCAGAGCGAGTATCCCAGGTTGGCACGTAAAAATTTTGTCCTTGGGAATTTGTTTGTTCGTTTTGTAACCAAGGTTTTCAAGTTGCAGTTTCCAAATCGTTTTCAAAAATGATTCCAGTTCTCTGCAACCTATGGCTCTGATACCAATCTGTCACACCCCCAAAATACCACTAACGGAGTTTATACCGTTAAGGGGCGCGACTAGACCAGGATCCACAACCATAGTTACAAATACTAAACGAATCAGGGTTAGTTCAAACACAAGATAGAAATCAAAGTCTTTAATTACATACGCAGCGGAAAATTAATTGTCTTTAGCACTAACCACGTGCCTTACATAAATGTTGTTTTAAATTCCCAAAATAGTTCAATTAAAATAAAGGTCTTCACGTGCCATGCCAACCCGCTCCGGATACTCCTTAGCGATCTGCAAAAGTTTAAACCACGCAAGTGTCAACCTAACGGTTGGTGAGTTCACAGTGGGCTTGTCATGCATTGGCCCGGACTCGTAATCATAGTTCGTATCAAAACGTACTTACAAAACATTCATTTGTGAAAAGCAATGCTCGTATTTAATTCTTAGTTTATAAATGGTTTGTCCGTGACCACGTCATCGGGTATGTACTAGTTCCGTAAAGTTAAAGGACTCAACCGATATCGCGGGTAGCTAATCCGTTGTTCCATGCTCTAAGGAAGTTTGTACCAAAGCTGACTTATTTTGTGGGGGGCCGAGCCATCCCGTACGGTGCGGACCAAGTCATCGCGGTTTCTGCCTCCCCCGTGTCCTCTCGGGACCACGGTCAAATAGGCTGATATTGTTCCTCCGTGCACTCCCCGTGCCACGGGGCGGAGTTTGTCAAACTCCAGTAGATCTACCCAACATCCCCTCGCTTTCACAAATTAATGGCACAATTAAGTTGAGGACTTTTAAGTTATAAGGCATCCTTAGAAAACATGTGATATCATATGGTTTAGACTTTAACCTACACTAGCCATATTAAAATGTTTTCAGTTTTGATTCAAAAGCGGTTTGATCAGAATTCACAAGTGTTCCCATAAAACACTTCAGTTCATCAAGTGGGTGCCGAGCATCCCGTGTTCTCAAGTTTATCAGTGAGGTGCCTAGCACTCTCGAGTTTGTCAGCATTGTTTTTCGTTAAGTTATTCTGTGTGGCCCATCGGACTCACGGTAAGCGGGTTAGTGACACTCACCTTTGATTGCACTGCTACACTTCAGGTAATCCGAATATTGTTGTTTAACGAAGACCTAGAACACGTTTAGGTCTTAAGTATTAGTTTCGTGTCTAATCTTTACTTAACGTTACTATGGCCCATAACATAGCACGTTGCAACTATGACTCGACATACCGACACACGACACCAATGGTTGATCATAGATAAGGGTTCATATAAATCAGGAATCAAACATGTTTCATCATGGCAAAATCATGTAAGTCATGGCATAACACTTAAGCAAATTTCACAAGTTTGGTTTTAGGTCAGGTCTTAGTTTCGCTAGCATAGTTTCGCTAGGCAGTTTCGCTAGGTGCACGAGCAGCACTTTCGCTAGGCAATTGCCCGGTAACACAGTTTCGCTAGGCTAGTTTCGCCCGAAACTGCTGACGCAGTTTCGCTAGCCTAGTTTCGCAGGGAAACTGGTTTGAACTTTCGTTCAGGTATTTCGCTCGATAGTTTCGCTCGAGCTGGTCTGGTCAGGTTCCCGGCGACACTATAGTTTCGCTGGTCAGTGTCGCTGGAAGGAGATATAATTTCGCTACTTAGTTTCGCCCAGAGAACACACAGTTTCGCTGGTCGCGAAAAACATACGGATTTTCCTAAAAATCAACCTAACAGCTTCTGATCATACATGCAATTCATTATCTAGTATCCCTAGGCATTTACCAACATAAATCAAGCAGCTTTAACAAGTTTAACATGCATTTTGATCATCAAATCTCTAAAATGGGTTCAAAACCCTAAAATGAACTAATTTGCACAAATCTCTAATATGGATGGATTTCACACGTAAAGTTATCAACTTTGTTACAGATCTAGCATCCTAACGCATATATACAGAAGATCAAGCAATATCATGAAGGTTTGGTCATGCTTTTTAAGGAAAACACATATAGAACACATAATGGAGGTTTTTGGGACTCACGGTTCGATCTCCTAGCTTGGTAGATGATGGTTTGAGGCTGAGATCTCGACAACTTGGTGTGAACCTCGACTGACCAGAATCTCCAGGAGAAAAGAGTGTGTGTGTGTTTGTTGTGATATGAGGCAAATGAGGCTACTAGGGTTTATTAAGTTTATTTATATCAGGGGCTAGTTTCGCTGGCAGTTTCGCTGGCTGGCGAAACTGGCTCTGGTCTCGGACACACTGATCAGTCTAGCCTGCTACCGGGCGAATCTGTAATTTCGCTCGGTAGTTTCGCTGACTACCAAATTCAGGCAATTTTCACATAATCAAGTATTTACAATTAATCATGCTATTCACAATAATAAGTCATGTATTTAAATCACATTGCACATAAGGACAATCAATGATGAACATACAACACATATGGACAGGTTCGGTGATCAACCAAAGGTCGTGGACGTATTCGGCCTAGTTATGCATTAGTTACTAAGTTAACACTTATAACGTAACTAACGGGTTTGTCTAACGGAAGTTAACCTTGAAATTCTCGGGTGTCACATCTACTATCTTATATCGAAAATTTAATGCATCTCCACTCAAATTGTTACTGTTTAAGAAATTAGGGTAGCTGACTTTATCACAATGAGTCTTCAATATGTTATATTGAAGTTACTGAATTATGAGTCTACTGATAAATTTACCAACAACGTTTAAACGTTTAGTGACAAACATATCATGTTAAAATAACTTAGGTTGTTGTTATCAGTTTCTTATGACTTCTCCATAAGAATATACCCTAAAGTTGACTCTTTGATTCATTTGACTATAACAAAGTCAAAATTAAGGAACATTCAACCACTTTTAAGTTTCTTACTTCTTCTAGAGTTCAAATTACAATCTTTTGTTTCTTATAAATATTGGAATGCTATCTTAGATGTTTTATAATGAACTAAGCTAGATATGTATTTACATCAATCTAGTGTTCCAGTAATGTAGGCAAATCTAAAGATTACAAACTTAAACATACGTAAGGCTTCTAACTAATGAAGCATAAATTATAAATCTTATTTACTTATTCAAAGCTTCATTATTTTACTCCTTTACTTATACTTACATACTAAGAGTAACGTTGCATGTTGTAATGTATGAACACAAATTTAAGCTTTATGAGACTAACTAATGACTCATTTTGTTGATCTTGGTGTATCTCGATGCTTATTATATAAGAAGCACCTACAAGATTTTAGTGTCAAAATTATGTGGGAATAAGCCGCTTTGACTCATGCAACAAGACTAGTTTAACTCTTGCCAACAAGAGTGTATATAACGGAAAGTATAGTATTAGTTGCTCCCACTCATCTTAAGGCAGGTTCATAAATCCACTTATTCTTGATGAAGAATTATCACATTTATAATTTCATCAAACTTTAAGTTTCACTATAAGTTTGCTTGTTTTAACCATATATTTGGATTGACTCATCTTAAAGACTAAGTATTCTTCACTTTCAGGCTTAAAATTTTCATTTTAGTTTATAAACATGTCTTTATGTTGAATGAGTATTGGGGAAAGATATTTCCAATATCCATATAAGCTTTGTTAAGGTAGGTTACATAATCATCAACATCATAATATGGAGGTTACATTAGTTAGCCAATTAATCAGATTTCTTAACAACATTACATGACAAGTTACACTGTACGATGCATTATGATTATGTCATCATAATTAATATTTGTTGTTATCAGATTTGGTAATTCCTCCATGAAGATTAGCCAATAAGTTGATTTCTCATCGACTTTGGCATTAAGTATAGTCGGAATCAAAATAAGTAATCGTTTCAAGTTATCACTTCATAATGACCTACTAAGCTGGATCTAACGGGTTGAAGCAAAATGTATTAGTAGTTTCCAAGATCTCCTCTTTTAGCACTTAAGTCATGTATATTAGGAGTTTTATTATTTTCTAAGTGTTAGGAAGTGATTTAGTGTTGTCGCAGCGCGGTGTTCAAGAGGTGTAATCGGAGTCAAATTCGAAGTTTAAATTTAGCTTTATCTCTCCCTCCGCCTCTTGTGCTTTAGGCAAATTATTGATAAGGACTTTACTGCTCCCACTGACCTTTGAATTCTTTAAGAACTTAGCACGCTTAATGTTAGTCACTTGTGTGATTGATTAAGATTAACAGAATCTAATAAGGAAGCGACATAGGATTTCATGTCAAGTTTCTTATGTTGAGGATTTTTTTAAGGTTTGACTATGACTAACAACTAATCATATGTTTTATACTTAGTTTCCTTCCTGTCCAGATTTCAAAATGAATTTTAAGGATATTTTAAGTAACCTTGTTTAGTATATGACTTTTTAGAATCTGGTACATAGGAAGAGATGTAGGACTTTAGATGGTATAGAAAAATATTAACATATGTAAAAGTTATGAAGGTCTTAGTGTTAGTTTTTATGTTTTCGCAAAAAAAAAGAGTTTTCGCAGGATCCTTACCTTATATATATATATATATATATATATATATATATATATATATATATATATATAGGTAAAAGATCCGTGTAGACCCCTTATTTTTTGTAGACCCCGTAGACCCCTTATAAAACTCAATAAAACTCATTAAAACTCACTAAAAATAAAACTCAGTTTTGTTAATTTAGTTTTTTTATTCGCGATAAGCTTTTAAGAACAAAAAAAGACAATTAAAAAAAAAGAAAAACGAAAAACATTAAAAATTAAACATTTTAAGACAATGAGTTTTAAAAATCAATGAGTTTAAAACTCAATAAACTCAATAAAACTCAGTGTTGCGTTTAAAACTCAATATTTTAAAACTTATTGTCTTAAAATGATCGATTTTTAAAGTTTTTTATTTTTTTTTAATTTATTTATTTGTTTTTTTGGTTCTTAAAAGCTTATCGTAATAAAAAAAACCAAATTTACAACACTGAGTTTTATATTTATTGAGTTTTATAGGGGTCTACGGGGTCTACAAAATTTAAGGGGTCTACACGGAACCCTTCCCTATATATATATATATATATATATATATATATATATATATATATATATATATAAGGGTTAGGTTCAAATGAGAACTTTTTATTTTGAGAACTTTTGAGAACTAAATCTCCACCACTAATTTCAGTTGGGGACCACTATAATTCATGGGGGGGGGGGGGTTTCCATATATATAAACTAGTGGCTGAGATTAGTTCTTTTTAGTTCTCAAACCCAATTAGTTCTCAAATGATCCTCTCCCTATATATATATATATATATATATATATATATATAGAGAGAGAGAGAGAGAGAGTTGAGTTAGGCTACATCAACCAAATTTCCTACATCACTACATCAACCTTCTTTTTCACAAAAAACACCAAAAAACACTTTCTAACAATTTTTTTTTTGAAAACACTATACCTCTAATCGCTATGTTAGCTTCCTAGAACACTCTTTTTTTTAAAATTTTTGTGGTGTTTTTTTTTTGGTGTTTTTTTTTCAGTTTTTTTTTTCTTCAAAAAAAAACACCAAAAAAATACTTTTTGTTAATTATTTTTTTTTTCTAAAAACACCATTCTTCTAGACGCACCAAAACACACATTTTTTTGAAATTTTTTTTTGTATTTTTTGGCATTTTTTTTTAAATAATAAAAACGCCATAAAAATTAAAAAAAAAGGTATTCCAAAAAGAATATATATCGATTTGACTTATGATGTTTTTTTAAAAAAAAAATCTTTTAAAGAAAGTGTTTTTTTTTTAAAAAAAGGGGGTTGATGTAGATGATGTAGGGATTTTGGTTGATGTATTCTACCCCAACTCTATATATATATAGGGAGAGGATCATTTGAGAACTAATTTTTTAAAAGAACTTTTAATAACCATTTTAAGCCACTAGTTATATTTACATATACCCCCTCCCATGAATTGTAGTGGTCCCCAACTGAAATTAGTGGTGGAGATTTAGTTCTTAAAAGTTCTCAAAACAAAAAGTTCTTATTTGAACCTAACCCTATATATATATATATATATATATATATAGGGTTAGGTTCAAATATGAACTTTTTATTTTGAGAACTTTTGAGAACTAAATCTCAACCACACATTTCAGGGGGGCCACTACAATTCATGGGAGGGGGGATACATGTAAATAAACTTGTGGCTCAAATTAGTTCTTTTTAGTTCTCAAATCAAATTGGTTCTCAAATGATCCTCTCCATATATATATATATATATATATATATATATATATATTGTCAAAGGTCATTGTAGACCCCCTTAAAAAATGTAGACCCGTAGAACCCTATATTTTTCTATAAAACTCACTAAAAATTATAAAACATTTGCTTTCGAATTTGGTTTTTTTATTTCTATTTTATATTTTTTTATGTGATAAGTTTTTAAAAACAAAAAAGAAAACCTAGAAAGTTGTTGGAGACATTGAAATATAATTGTTTTATAAAACTCACTAAAAATTATAACACTCACTGCTGAGTTTTAAAACTTCACTACAACTTTAAAAAAAATGTTGTATAGAACTCAATGAAAATTATAAAACTCACTACAAATTATAAAATTCAAATTTAAAACTCAGCGTTGTGTTTAAAAGTCAATGTTTTTAAAACTCAGTGCAACTTTAAAAATAAAGAAAAAAAAAACTAAAAACATTTGAAATAAACTCTAAATTAAAATATAATGATAGAAATATAACATATTAAAATTAAAAAACAAAAATTAAGGTTAAAATGAATATCTAGTGTCCAATAATTTTTTTCACAACAATTATATTTCAATGTCTCCAACAACTTTCTATGTGTTTCTTTTTTGTTTTAAAAAATTATCGCATAAAAAAAATAAAACAAAAGTAAAAAAAATCAAATTCATCAACAATGAGTTTTATAACTTTTAGTAAGTTTTATATAACTATATAGGGGGTCTATAGATCTACACATTTTAATGGTGTCTACAATAAACCTCACCTTGTATATATATATGTCACATTTGAATATGACTTTCTTCGCTTTTGAGTCCCAAGTGATAACTACATGGATTTTCAATTTCATGGAGACGTACGCTGACTGCTTCAAAGAATTCGGCTACTTAAACTAGTACATCACATAAATCGACACCAGTCATTATCAATCAAGTAGGGTAATGCATGTCGGGATGGAGTTTTATATATTCTTAAAAAATACTCTTATTTAGAAATATGATTATTAGACTTCTTAAAACCACAAATCAAGAAAAGATTAATACCATGGCTTGGAAATTCCCTAGATTGTTTTCTCTAGAGAATTTTAAAGAGTGTAAGGTGGCGGATAGGCTAGTGAGGGGTATTAGAATTTGAAGTTGGAGGAGAGATCTTAGAGGGGGGGGGGGGGTCGAAGAGGCTCAATATCGGTCGTTATTATTGTTGCTTAATGCTCGGGTGGTTATCAACGAAATGGATAAGTGGTCTCGGAATTTGGACGGTGACAATAATTTTGAGGTTAAAAAGGTTAGAAAATATATTGAAAAAAACTCTCTTTCCGGTAGTATTTGAAGACTAGATGGAACAAATCCATCCCGAAGAAGGTTAATGTTTTTGTTTGGAGGCTGTTACGTGATAGGCTTCCAACTCGTGATAAATTGATTGAAAAAGGCATTCTTTTGACGGATTTGAGTTGTGTTTTTTGTGGGGAAAGAGTGGAATCTCGAGATCATGTTTTTAATTCATGTTCGAAATTTAGAGGTGTTCGTGAAAAGGTTCGAAATTGGTTATCTCTTGGTTTTGATTTTAGTGGCAATCCGGAGGTAGTTCTTAGTCATATAGATGTTGTGCACATTTCCAAGAACAAAAAAGAGCTTGTGGATGGTATCGCATGTTGTATGTGGTGGGCTTTTTGGAAGGCTCGGAACGAGATAATTAACAACAATGATGACTTGATTGATTTCCACGTTTTTGATGATATTGTTATGTGTTCGTTTAATTGGTTTAATTCTATAAATAAGTTTTGTTGTATGTCTTCTAGTAATTGGCTAGAAAATCCTTTATTGTATTTGTAATTGTGGTGTTCGGTTAGGCTTTTCTAGCCGACACTTTTTTATTTTATAAAGTTTCTTTGCTGTTCAAAAAAAAAAAAAGAAAAGATTAATACCAACCAGTCAACCACCAGATGATGATGTTGATAATTTGCTTTTCTTATGATTTTAATGGTTTCGTTAGAGTAGGGTTGTTCATGAGCCAAATGGAGTGGAGTCAGGGCTGGTTCGTGCTCGGCTCGAATTCTAAACTAAGTTGGTTCGGTCGGCTAGGATTCTAAAAGTAGCTGAAATTTTAAGCTCGGCTCGTTCAGTTTATAGCCAAGCCAGCTCGCTTCCGCTTGATTTTGGCTTGGTTTTAAACTGAAATTTTAGATACAATATTCAAGTAAAATGGTTTAACAATCATTCAACGATTTATAAAAGGCATGTAATCATGTAAAGTGCCGCGAACTGGTTTAGCAATCATTTAATGGTTTATAAAACACATGTAATCATGTAAAGTGTCGCAAAGTGGTTTAACAATCATTTAATGGTTTATAAAACGATTTAACAATCATTTAATGGGTGGTTGCGAAGTGCGATGATGAACCGATGATTTTGGATGGCTGCGAAGTGTGAGAAGAAGAAAGGAATTAGAGATTTAGTTTAGGGCACCGGTTAGGATCTAGGTAAAGTATAATTAGATGGGTTAAAGGTCTTTAGGTTTATTTTGGGCTGGAGATTGGCTTAAACATTTAAATATTATATAAGAAAAGAAATATGAGGATGAATATAATCGAGCCACAGAACGAGCTACGAGCCGAGTCACCCTTGGCTCATGCTCGGCTCGTTTACTGTAACATCCTAATTTTGATCGGATGTTAAGCATAACAAGTAAAGGCATATGTATATGTTCTATATGTGTTTTTATATATCAATATATGAAAATAATCATGTTTTATACGTGTTTATGTGGTTAACATGTTAAAACGTTGAGAAATGCATAATTAATAGTTAATATAATAAACTATGCATAATATACGCGTTCAACGAGTTAAAAAATTAGTAAATACGTATTTATATGTTATATATATATTATATATATATGAGTTATATATAGGGTTAAGTTCAATGGAAAACTAAGTTTTAGTTGGAAAACTGGAAAACCAAAGGAAAATTATATTAAATGAGACTATTTAGGTAATTTTGGTGCTTCTTTTTTTTTTATTTAATTTTTTGTGTCAATCAGTCTATCCACCTAATGGCTACCTAACGACCTTAAAAAAACTTTAAAAAAAAAACGTTTTTTTTTTGTTCGTCCGACTATGTTGCATATATGCAACATTGTATGTTGTTTACGTTGCGGACATGCAACATAGCATGTTGCATATATGCAATATATGAAACATACAATGCTGTATATATGAAACATATAATGTTGCATATATGCAAAATACTATGTTGCATATATTTAACGTATGCAACACACTATATATGTTGCATATAGTCAGACAGACAAGATAAACCAAAAAACGTTTCTTTTTTCTTTTTCTTTTTTTTTTTTGCTTTTTTTCAAGTTATCATGTGTATATATGTGAAGTTAGAAAAAAAGAAAAAAAAAGTCAAATTACCCAAATAGCCTTTCATTTAATATATAATTTTCATTTGGTTATCCAGTTTTTCAAATAAAAGTAGTTTTCCAAGGAACCTATATATTATATATATGAGTTATATATATATATATATATATATATATATATATACTAGGTTAGTAACCCGTGTACTACACGGGTTGAATATAGATTTATAATATTTGATAAATACAAAGAAAAATATAATGATCAAAACATTTGAAAATTATGATTGATATAAAAATTTTACAAAATATTAAATAATAATTTAATACATTTAAGAAATTTATTATGTTTGATAAGTTGTTGATTACTTTCCACAAAAAAAAGTAAAATTATTGAGTAAATTAATCAATTCCACATTAATTTTATCAAAATTTTAAAATAGAATTTAGTTTTGACAAAATTGGTAATTAATCTTAATTAATGATTTACTAAATTGGTAATTTAATGTGAGTTTAACATGTGGCGGTGGTGATGTGGACTCTAATGAGACATGTGGCACAAATTTTATTGCTTTATTAAGATATATATATATATATATATATATATATATATATACACACACATAATGATATCTGTGAATATGTAGTTGCAAAGTTAAGTGGCAGATAAAAACTTATGCGTTATTGAATTAATAAATAAATAATTACGTATCGTTTTGCGTGTCCCGAGTCTTGGAAATTCATGAGAAATGGTGTTAGGATGTTTAGGGACCTAAAATAATATTTATGTCAAAGTTCGAGGGGTCAATATGCATTAGATAAAACTAGAAGGACTGGAAATGTAAAATTGTCAAAATATCCAAATCTGGCATGAGATGCGGGCCGCATGAAGGTCCGTAGTGTGCACATGCGCGCCGCATGAACCGTGATCTGCACATGGTTGAGAGAAAGATACGTTCCACCCTAGGGCGCACCTAACCCATATAAATAGCACCTTCAATCGATCTGAATAAGTTGCTAATTTCGAGTTCTAAGTCTCAAAAACCCTAAAAACGAACCAGAAGTTCATAGCTCGAATACGATCGATCCACGAGTGTTAGAGGCTGATTTTTTGCAGTTAAGCCTTATTGGTATGTGTTACAAAAGCTCTCAATCAATTTTATGATTCATAACAGTTTGGTATGATATCTGGAAATCATCACAAATTAGGGTTCTTGAAGGTGTTTCTTCAAAATTGGGTAATCAGGTTGGAGTTAGGGTCTGAATTTTTGTATGTAATAATATGTTTTAAGAAAGCCCTAAGTTAATTTCTTGCTTTGGGAAGATTTGGCATTGATTTAAGAAATGGGTCAAATGAGGGTTTCTTAACGTTGTGCTGGCGAAATTAAGCAAACCGAATTAAGTTCGAGTCTAATCTTTTGAGTTTTATTATAAGATAATTGTGTAAGTAAAAGCCCTAAAGTTATTGGATATGAAAATGAGTTTGATGTCAAATTGAAAAACACGTCAAATTAGGGTTTCTAAATATGATGAAACAAAATCGGGTAATTCGCGAGGGATTGGGTTATAATATTTGGTATAGGACATGTTTACATATATATTAAGTATATATGAGTTCAATATTGATAAGTGATAAAGTATAAATTATACTGAGTTATTCGGGTATTTAGAATATGTGCGGACCGCAAGGGTAAATGCATGTACACTGGGTTTCCTGTCAAGCTGGCATGTCGCATAAATCCCAACTGAGAACTGGCATCGTTTTTTCTGGGGTTTCCCGGAGTGAGCATTTAGTCTTAGGAATGCGTCTTCATATTACCATTAAAAGGGTATATTACCTATAAAGGGCATTTTGGTCATTTTGACATCTGAAAATGTAAAAGTCTTAGTATTACTAGGATTATAGAACATAGAAGATGTTTAAAATATAAAGTGTTGCATTTAATGCAACCCGATACAATTAGGTTTGGACCGAGTCTTTTAGTGAAGATTATGTCTGAGATTATTCGAGTGAAGATAAAGGTGAGTCACTCTCTCACTGGGCAATTACTTTTTATAAAACGGGATGTGTTGTTCTGTAATTTAATTATATGTTTGACCGCCATTAGTATTTATAAATATTGAGGCCTGAAGGGTTAGATACGATCTTGGAAGAGGGCTCAAGTGACACATACAAATAGTGAGTATGCATATAGATAGACCTAGTTGCTTGAACGAACAATCCTGATATCGATTATGTGATCCATGCCATGAATATACATGTTTATGTGATGTTGTAGTCAATATCTTAATATGTAATTTCAAATGAACTGTTATGTTTATGAAACTCATCAGCAATATGTTAAGCCCCAAATGTTGTCTTTTTCTTTTGGACGCACATCCTAGGTACCATGTAGTAGCAGATTGCTAGACATGGATTGGATGATGAAGAAGCTAGTATAGAAATCTAGATTTTGGTTGGATGAAGAGATAGACTTCTAGTTTCAAATAGAACTTAGATATTGTATTATTTTAAGCTCTTTGTAGATTCTACAACTTTTGTTATCAATAAGAGTTAAAGACTTCTGATGTAATTAACTTTGATTTATGCCATGTGCTTTCTGTTATTCGACGCATAACACTCCGTAGCGCTCATCTTGGGATGCGGGTGTTACATTTACAAACCAAGCTGGCTCGGTTACAAACTGAGCCACCTTCGAGCAAGCTTTTTCCGAGCTATTTCCAAGCGATCACGGAGCCACAACCTTTTTAAACAACCCTACGTGAGAGTGGTTCTGTTTTTTAAATAGTGTTTTGCTTGTTGCCTCGATCACTCATTTGGGTGGATATCATTTCGTTATTGTCTAGTTACACATCGCCCAATTTCCATAGCAAATTGATTTGGGCGCTTGTTGTCCGCCTTTAATTGTTTAAAATTATTGGACGCAAAAGTGTAATTTGAGTCTATTAGAGTGTTGTAGATACGGTTTATATTAGTCTAATTCTCGTCTTCTATTTCCTTCCATTTACGCATTCAAGTACCTTTTTTCGCCATTCTCTAGCACAAGTGGTTATGGTTGAAAGTGAATATTTGGTATGGAGGGTTGAGATGGCGAGATGGGCAGAATCTCGACGTCCTTTGCACTAGCCGGTAGAGGGCTACATGTTCAAGATGTTTTCTGTAGATTCTGTGGGGATTTTGAAGAGACTATGAAACACTTATTCCTTGAATGTAGATTAACTTTGGAATTATGGGATTGGTTATCTATGTCGTGTCATTTTCCTTCCATATATGCTTTCTGTTTCACGTAGGTATCTCTTGTAACTTAGTCAACGGGTACAAGTGACGAATACTATGAAGAGGATGTTTCAAGCGGCTCAAATGGTGGTGGTCTAGGTATTATGGCGTAGTAGAAATGAATTGGTGTTTAAAGGTAAGCAAACAAGTGCAGAGAAGATGTTGGATGAAGGTAAAATTTTGGGGTATTTATGCACTTCGACAAGTTGAAGATAAAAAATATCATATGGCCTTAGTGGTGCGTTTTTTATGTAGGTTGAGATATGTTTAGATAAGCATGTGATGGTTTCCTATTGTTTTGATGTTTTTTTCCCTCATATCTTTTGCTAGCCCCGTTAATATAGTTGTCTTTTTCCGTTCAAAAAAATTGTATGTTTTTATAATAAAGTGTAGAGGAATTGTTAAAATGATAAATATATATTCTGCAAGAATCATGTGAGCAGCCCATGTTATCCTTTCCAAATTGGATTATTTCTACCGATCATCTACAGCTAATTGCCAGCAACATTACAGCTTTATAATTTCCTTGAATAGCATAGGTCTTTTAGTATTTATACATGTTGTTTTCTCTATAATCGACACACAAAAACAATCAATAAAAAGAGTTATATGGTTTCTCTTGATATTACCGTTTAACTTGGCATCAGAGCTGATGAATGATCCTAGGATCATTTCAAATGTTCTTGCTAATCGTTTACCGATCGATCTCTGTTACTCACCTCAAACCATTATGTCAAGTGACAACAATTCCAACAACCACTATTTTCCATCTCAAACCACAAATCTATTGGATGGGCACAAAAAAGGCGCCCGACAGCAACAAGAAACGGCGGCTACCGCAACGAGCAAACCCGAAGTCACAAGGAGTAGCGGCAACGACGGCGAACACCCTTGCGGTAGAAACTCCTCAAAAATTAAAGGAAT
>JBCNJP010000023.1:9207392-9228456 GCA_039602395.1 Deinandra increscens subsp. villosa
CTATGTTGCATATATGCTTGTATGTTGTTTACGTTGCGGACATACAACATAGCATGTTGCATATATGCAATATATGAAACATACAATGCTGTATATATGCAACATACTATGTTGCATATATGCAACATACTATGTTGCATATATGCAACATACTATGTTGCATATATGCAATGTATGAATCATACAATGTTACATATATGCAAAATACTATGTTGCATATATTTAACGTATGCAACACACTATATATGTTGCATATAGTCAGACGGACAAGATAAACAAAAAAACATTTCTTTTTTTTTTTTTTTTGCTTTTTTTCACTCACTCACTTAATTAGTTGTTTGTATGACTTGAAACGATTATGCTTGAGTAAACTAATTGATTGCAAATATGAGAGAACTAAAGTAAAGAAAATCGGCACTATATTGCATTAACTAAACAACGATTACAAGATTACAAGTTACAAGCATATTGGTAAATTGGTGAATTGGTGAGTAAACCGTTGAGCTAGCTATGCTATATATAATGCTAAGGGAAATCAAGGAGAACCCTTGATTTCCATCTAGATCATCTAAAACCTTTAAGTACATGGAATTAATGACCTAGAACTAAGAAACATTCTTCATTAGACGATGTTGTTTCTTGGATAGATTTTACTTGATCTTCTGAGGAGATATCTTGCTTTTAGTGTTTCAGATCTGCAGCTGATGACTTTACGTGTCAGGAAGAAAATAACAGTACAATGATTTTTCTGGTTAAACTCTCCTTCCGGCTGGAACTCGTGTTCACTCGGAATCTATGTTTCTTCCGGCTCATGTATTCTTCCAATTGATCTACTGCTTCCGCTTGATATCAAAGCTTTCGGTTCATCTTCATTCACCCACTAACTCTTTGTCTCTTCAGGAGGATGGCTTCCGGTTGAACTTTAGCCTGATCAACAACACTCAAGCATTCAACCGGAGCTCCCATTTAATTTTACCCTTACATAAACATGTTTGTATCACCGGAAAGGCAAGCAGGTCAACATGACATGTTTTACTACACTTACTTGAAATATATCCTTTTTTGGTTGGGTTGGCTCCTACTATTCCGAGATCTCGCCAATTAGTTAACCATAGACAGATGTTAGTCAATGGTCGTATAGTAGATATATCAAATTATCGCTGCAAACTCCGAGATACATTGCGGCTATGGATGAACAAAAATCTAGAGCTCTAATTTAGATTTCTATCAATTCATCCCCTCATATGGAATTGTCAAACCAAACTTTTCAACCATTCCAGTATATGGGATTAGTCAATCAATCAAATAATAGATAATAAATAAGTCGACTTGAAAATCAATGAAATGTTATTTGTAGAATATTATTCTTGTCAGATTAAAACGTAATAAAAATAAAATAAAAACTAATAAGAATAATACACAGGATTAATTTTTAGTTGTTAAACGTGTCAAAGTCTACTAATTATTTTATGAAGTTTTATTTAAGTTTTATTTACTTTGGGAAGCCAGTTATATTTTCTAGGTGAATAAGTATAGAGAGTTATATATATAGAGATTAGATCATTATAATTTTATTAATTCCTTTTTCATTGTAATTAAGTATAGCATACTGGTTTGATTTGATAAAAAGAAAGAGTCGAGGGTTTGTCCCTTGTATTCTTGTCTTCGTGAGTTCATTGATTTTGACCACCTTGGCCAATACTTGTTATAAGAGCTATGGTGTAGCTCATACCCGAGAAGAAAGGTCAGGAATCAAAGACTTGGTTATATGAAGATCAAGGATCGACTATCGAAGACGGAGAACAAAATAAAAAAATTAGTGTGCGTTTAGTTGTGGAAATTGTTTTTTAGTTTTCCATTTCTATTTTTTTAAGAAAATGAAAGGGGTTTTCCGTCTCTAGAAAACACATATAATTTTTTTAAAACGCGTTCAAAATTGAAAGATAGAATTTTCATTTTCCATATTAGAGAACATGTTCAAATCTACTTGTTTTTTGAAAACCCAACACCCGGACCCGACCCGACCGCACCGACCGCAAGACCGCACCGACCGGACCCCTCGCCCCGACCGGTTCGAGTCAGGTCCGGTCGGGTCACTCCGCGGTTGGGTCGGGTCAAGGGGTCGGGTCGGTCCAGGGGTCGGGTATGGCCCAGGGTCGGGTCGGGTCGAATCGGGTCTAGGGTTTGGGTCCGGGAGTCAAGTTCGGTCCGGAGTTCGGGTCCGGTCGGTCGGGTCTGTGGACGGGTCCGCTCTGGTCCGGGTTTCGGGTTAAGTTCAGGGGTCGGGTCGCGTCCGGGGTCTAGTTCGGTCTGGGGTTCGGGTCCGGTCAGGGTTTGGGTTCGGTCCGGGGTTCGAGTCCGGGGGTACGGTTCGGTCGAGGTTCGGGTCGGTGACAAAGAGAAAAAAGAAGTTAATATTATTATACATAACATTTGACACTGAAAAGAAATAGTGTATTTTTACTTTCTTAGGTTTTGACCACATATTTTTTGGTTTTATACACTATAGCCCCTCTTTTTTATTTTCACTACAATTTTTAAGTTTATGCTCTTTTGGTTTTATAGTTTCTGGGTTTAATTAGATGTTTTTTTTATTATCACTACTGTCACCGCCATCGCTACCGCCGCCCTTGCCGCCGCCGCCCTCTCTAGTCGCCGCCACAGTTCGCCGGCGCCTTGACTTGGGCGACTGTTGTTGTCGCATCACGGGTCTTCACTTATTGCTTTCAATTAGCTCGAGTGTTGACCAGTTGGGGTTGTCAAAAGTTGTGTTGGAAAGGTGATCAAATGATTTTCAGCGGATCCGTTTGTTCCATTCAGGTTGTCTCATCTAGGTCTCATCAAGATCAATCTCTAAACACCTTATGATTGTGTTTTATATATTTATCTGAATTAATTGTAATTGGATCACTGGTATGGAATACCTAACTCGTCTAAAAGTTTTAAAATTCGTCATTTCCGCAAACAATTATTCGATGTAATAATTATTTGATAAACTAATATATATAAAATATGATTTTATATTAATTCGTTAAAATATTATTTTTGACCTAACGAGTCGTAGATTTCCAAAAATTCTGACAACAAAATTCGTAAACCTAGCTTAGTAATCTTGAAATAGAGGAAATCTGAAAGCAACCTCTTGTATAAAGATGAATCGAAACAACATAGCTGATCAATTGGAGCAGCACAATGTTCATATGATCTAGGAATGTTTAACATCAACGCTTAGCTACAAAACAACAAAAAAAAGGCAATCAGATCAAAACCAGGTCGAAGACATAGATCGCTAAACAAAGATGAATCATCTTCTGCATTTGTTGATTAAAGAAAAAACATTCATCCTTGCTTTGAGCACTTTCTGCACCGTTGAAACCTGAAATTGATTACTTAGAGAGAGAGAGGGTTTTGAAATTAGAAAGAAAGGATTCAAAATTCAAGTTGGAGTGGACGTTTCAAATTTCAAATGGATGACATCGAAGGTATCTCTACTTTGTAACCTAAAAAGGAATGATTCTCTGAAACATGAAAAAGAAAGAAAATAATTGGTCAAAACGGTAGAAACTTGTCACGGTGGTATTTTCTGCCTTTTTCAACTTGTACATAGGGCTTCATAATATATACCTCTTAAAATTCAATAATTAATGGTTTCTCTGTCTAATATGTATATTAAGGTACTAGGTTAGTGACCCGTATATTATACGGATTGAATTTAGTCTCATAAGATGAGATAAATGAAAAAAAAATGATGAGATTTAAAAAATATGAATGGCATGATTCTTTATAAATTTTCGTTTTCTAAATCAGGGTTTACATTGTTCAAATTTAATAACCATAGAAATATCATTTTTTATCATGTAATATATTCAGTGATCACAATAATCATGTATGATCGATTTAATATTGCCATGTTTTCGATCTGTTGGTCATAAAGCAATAGGACTGCCGCCATTGTCATTTTAATCGTTGCAGCATATAATATATAGTTATCTTAAAATAGTTAAGAAAAAATTAAGGATTTCTTCATCATCACAATTACTATTTAATTAGAAATTTTAAATTTACTAAATGTGTTTAATTTAAAATTTGAACTTTATTAAATGTAATACTGAATTTTATATGTGGTAAGTTATAATAAATTTTAGCAATTTGAATTTTTTAAAAATTAAGTTTAAAAATTTAAAAGATGTGACAAATCGAACATATTTAATAAGAAATCTAAATTTTATTAAATGTAATGTTATATTTTATAAGTAAATTTTTGAATTAATAATCTTTTAAATTTTAAAGATTTCAAAATTTTAAGTTTATAAATTTGAACCTTTTACATTTAGTTAGAAATTTAAATTTATTAAATGTAATGTTGAAACTTATATTTGGAAAGTTGAAAGAATATATTAAATTGATTTTAAAATTTATATATTAATTTAATTTGGCATTGACATGTGGACATGATGATGTGGAGGTCATAGAAAAGAGCCATGTGACAACTCATTTTATTGCTTTATTAGGATTAAAGATATAGATATAGATTATATATTAGAGCATTTGCATAGATCTTCCTCTAAATTTGAGAAATTGCATATTTTCCCAAATCATGCTTAAAGAGCATTGTACATTATGCATCAAAAACTTGTGTTTTAGAGAAATATGCATTTTTTTAAAGTAAGGGGATATATGCAATCCCCCCTTATAACTTTCACATACGACATTATTTAAACAAAAATTACACCATAAAAACGAACATTCTTTATCTTTAAAACACGTATACTGTTTCTATATAAAAAAAAAATTAAAAATTGCTCTTTCGATTTTTGACACAATGTTCAGATCATTGTGTCATTGTGTCATTGTGTCATTGTGTCAAAAGTATATATAGTGTTGCTATGTATAAAATTAAGTACTCTTTCGGTTTTTGAGACCATATGACACAATAATCTGAACATTTTGACACAATCTGACACAATGATCTGAACATTTTTTATACAATATGACACAATGATCTGAACATATTGACATTATGACACAATGACACAATGATCTGAACATTTTGACACAATCGAAAGAGTATTTTTTTTTTTGATTTTATATAAATGCTCTTTTTATGGTGTATTTTTTTTAAAGATAATATCGTATGTAAGAGTTGTGAAGGTTTAAAAAATGAAGGAATTTGATAAAAAGTCAAAAATGCCCTTTAATCTTTTTTTTCTTTATTTTTGCTCTCTAATTCTACAAGGGGAAATTTTGAGCCATAGATCATCGTTTAATTGAAGATCTTATGGCTATGATTCCTTGTTATGCTTCTTATCCAAACTAAACTTCTCATAATAACCTCTCCCTATAGATACAATCAATCTTTAGTGACAAAATAATGGGATTTGTAAATGGGTTGTGTAGGTGCCTTAGGCTGTGTTTGGCGCGCCATAAGCTAGCTTATCAGCTAGCTTATAAGCTAGCTTTTTGACGTTACCAAACGGGGCTTTTTTAATAAGCTAGCTTTTTTTAAAAGCCCCGTTTGGTAACGTCAAAAAGCTAGCTTATAAGCTAGCTTATAAGCTAGCTTTTGAAAAGCTAGTTGGAGTAGCTTTTTAACTAGCTTTTCAACTAGCTTTTATAATATTTCCAATTTTACCCTTCCCTAACTTATAAATAAATATCTTTATTTACATTTATGACATGTACTTTTATGTCATTTTATATTTTTAAGCTAGTTTATCAGCTAGTTTTTACCAAACGTTATTTTTTATCAGCTAGCTTATAATTTATCAGCTAGCAGCTAGCTTATCAGCTAGCAGCTAGCTTTTCAGCTAGCTTATTAGCTAACAGCTAGCTTATCAGCTAGCAGCTAGCTTTTCAGCTAGTGCGCCAAACACAGCCTTAAACACCCTTCAAAGCTTCTTTCAGTTGATTAGAAGAGAATTTACATAATTCTTTTTGGGTTCTTATAGGGACATTTTTTTAAATACACCACTCTAATATATGAAGGATGGAGCTATCATTCAAGTATAGAGAGGGTGTAAAAATAGGAGTGTGCAGAAACCAGGAATGTCCCGCGAATCCCGACACCCGAACCGAACCGGATCGTCCCGTCCCAGATTTCAATTGGCGGGTCGGTACTCGGGTATTAGATTTTAACATTCATGGGACTCGGGTCGGGACAGGTACGACCCACGAAAATAGATACTGTCCCGTGAATCCCGAATTTTAATAGTTAATTACTTAATTAAATAAAATAGGTCTCCGAATTTTAATAGTTAATTACTCTTTTAGATGTTTTTGAATTGTTTTCTATTGTTTAAATTGTTTTTGGGATGGTTTAGACTTGTTTTTGGATGGTTTAGACTTGTTTTTTGATGGTTTTTGGGTGGTTTAAACGTTATGGTGCATTGGTGAGTTTACATATTAATCCAGGTCCAACTGAAAGAGATGTTTATTTCTTGCTGATGAACATCTAGCGCAGGGATTGTTTACAAAAGAACTGGGTCTTTTTTTGGGCTAATTTCGGACAAAAGAACTGGGCCTTTTTTGGGCTAATAAAAATTCGGGACACTTGGGACGTTCCATTAAACCGGACCGGATTCCCGTGAAATTACCCGACCCGAATTTTAATTCATGGGTCGGGACTCGGGACTGTTTAGGGACAATTGGCGGGATCGGGTTCGGGCCGGGTCGGTCCGGGTCGGGCCGGGTCCGTCCCAATGCACACCCCTATGTAAAAATGAGTGTTTATGTTTAGCTTCCCCCTTCACCCCTCAAAACACTAACTCCATATTTATGTCAGTATGTCTGAGTTTGTCGGGACAGGTTTTTCTTCTTTCTTATCATTCACGTATAGAGCAATACGTGAAGGTTGAGTTTAATTCTTTTTAAATCACTTGGTATTTTAACGTCAAACATAGATAATTAAAAAAAACTCCGAAGCTCCTTTACGTATAGGGAAATACGTGATGGTTATATTTTTTTTTTAGTATCACTTGGTATTTTCTCGTCAAACATAGTTTCTTATAAAAAATAAGAACGTCTCTTCTCTAAACTCGGTCTCCTTAAGTTCACCTTTACGTATAATAATTTTTTTTATTAATACGAACATTTTTATTGATACAAATTTACAAACACACTAAAAACACTAAAACAAACTTAAACAATACTTAAAACTCTTAAAAAATAATAAATAAAAAAAAGTTTGCCCTAACCTTCACGTAGAGAGCTCTACGTGAAGGTTCTTAATACAAGTCCGACATCCCCCGACATTCCCTTACGTTGAACTAGATATACCCTGACAGAGTGACAGTTATACGTGAAGGACTGGGTTATCTGTCACCCCCTAATCTTACACCTCGTTTATACGTGAAGGGGAGGACGTGATATGAGCTACCTAATTTTGACATCCCTCCTATACGTGAAAGGGACCCTATCCTTTACATATAGGACTGATATATTGAAAAAAAAAAGAGTGTCCCTAAAAAAACCCTTTTTTTATATTCAAAACATAAAGTAAGGAAACAACGTACTTTTGCATCACGAAATTAGCTGTCCGTTTGGTATGAGTTATGGAATAGAAGACGGAATGGAATTGACGAGGGAATGAAATGAACGATGGAATGAAATGAATCATTCCATTTCATTGTCTTGTTTGGTTACCTCATGATCATGAAATTAATCATTATATCCTAGTGTTTGGAAGATAGTAAAAGCGAGAAAATAAAATATAATTTTACCGACATATTCATTTGTGATGTATATATGAAAAAGGTATTATTTTTTAATTTTTTTTTTGATTATTTAATTATTTTTTTATTATTTATTTATTTTATTTAATATGTGAATTATTTCTAATTATTATTATTTTTATTTTTTTAACGCTTACTTATTTTATTTTTTATTCTTTTTTATTATTTTTTATTATTTTTTAATATTTTTATTTTAATAATATAAATTATTATATTTATTTCCTTTTTTACATTGTTAAAATTATTTTTATTTTTTTGTTTTTAGTTATTTATGGTTTTATAATTTTATATTATTTATTATTTTATTTATTTATTCTTTTTTATATTTTTATTTTTTAAAATTATTTATTTATTTAGTTATTTGTAGTTAATTATTTAAAATTAATTATTTAATTATTTAACTATTTTATTATTTATATTATTTTTTGTTATTTTATTTATTTTTTAATTCTTTTATAATTTTTTATTTATTTTCTTTATTTTTTTTAATTTCTCTTTTACTTTTATTTTTTTTAGAAAAAAGCATATTGAATAAAAATATTCATTACATTCCTTGAAGGAATGAAAAAAAATCAGGGGGTGTCGATGGAATGAATTAGAGGGAATGGAATGGAAATAAGAATGAGTGATTCCATTTTCTTTGACAACCAAACATGTTTTTTTATTTCAATGGATCATTCCATTCCCACCTTCATTACCCCATACCAAATACTACCTAATTGTCCTTTGTAGGGCAAGTTAAATGAGAAGTTCTTGAGGTTCAATCACAATCACTCCATGCTATAAAAAGATTGAAAATTATAAATACATAGAATTATGGCATTTAGATGTATGAGATTGATTTATACACCATCCAACTTTAATGACTTACAAAAAGATATACAAATGTATTGTCTAAACTCTAAACTTCATGGCTCAATGCATTTAAATTCTTCTAAGAAACAAATCAAGTTTGGTGCATGTTAACACAACAACTAGGTTTCGTATTATCAGTCCTGTAGTACAGGTTAATGCGATATCATGTTAGTTTTTTTTAACGGCAATTTGGCTCAGCGGTGTATCGGGACTGGTTACTCTGGACCTACCCACTGTCCTGAGTCCGAACCTCATAGCGAGGGAACCCGGGAGCGCCCCCCATTTGCACTATCGGACGAGAACCGAGCAAGCTCGTAAACCCTCCCTTGTGACTCAGGATCAAGCAAACTCAATCTTTCATTGTCCACCAATATCTCACAAAGTGGTGTGAGTGAGACTAGAACTTGGATCTCTTCAACCACAAGCTTAGAATTTAACCACTACATCAACTTGGTTTGATGATATCATGTTAGTTATTGAGGTGTTTTTTATAAATGCTAATATTCTTACTGCAACGCAAGATGGAGACCCACTAGTTAATATTTAAAATGAAATTACAGTTTTCAATGGACTGAAAATATCTTGGCTAGAAAGTTTGTAGAGAAGACCGCAAGTGAGTGTCACTATTCGCATACTTTTGTTTTGAAAGAGAAGAAAGATAATAATAACGTGGCATAAAGAGGTCTAGAAACAATTTAATATGTAAAAAACGTGTCAACTATATCCATATTATTTGACCACTTTTGGTCAAACACATCACCAAATTACCTACGTACATTAATATTTTTGGTTATAAAAACCTAACAAACCAAAACACAACACACCTACACTACACTTTTAAACTAAAATGGCCAATAATCAAAAGTATGACCTGTTACGATCTTCGGCCGCGGTGGTGATGGTTCCGCTTCCATTACAAGGTCATCTGAACCAGCTCCTCCACCTCTCCCGCCTCATCTCGAACCACAAAATCCCCGTCCACTTTGTCAGCACCACCACCCACTGCCGTCAGGCCAAACTCCGCGTACAAGGATGGGACCCACTCGCCATGAACACCATCCATTTCCATGAACTCCAAACCCCTAGTTATGTATCCCCTACACCAAACCCTAATTCCACCACCAAATTCCCTTCCCATCTCCAACCTTTGTGTGAAGCCACCACCCAACTCCGCCATCCAATGGCGTCCCTCCTCCGGAAACTCTCCACCACCACTCACCGCCTTGTTATCATCCATGACTCCCTAATGGGATCCGTCATCCAAGACTTTGTAACCATTCCCAACTCTGAGTCCTACACTTTTCATAGCGTATCGGCTTTTACTATTTTGTTGTTTACTTTAAGAACCATTCGTAAACAGTTTCAAAACATAATTGATCCAAAAGTGTTAACCTATGATCACTTGTCGTTCGAGGATTGTTTCACGAGCGAGTTCAAGAAGTTCATGGCTATGCAACATGATTTCACGAAACTAAACTCCGGTCGCATCTACAACTCGTGTCGAATCATGGAGCACCCAATGTTAGACGTACTTGAGAAAGAAGAGATGAATCGAAACAAAAAGTTGTGGGCTTTTGGTCCTTTTAATCCGGTAGACATCAAGAGGACAACAAAGAGAGATAGAGGTAAGTATTGATGAAACAAAATTTCTAATTAGCTGAAGGTATATCATCATAGAAGTGATGTATCACCGGTATATCATCATAGAAGTGATGTATCACCATAGGTACTGGCGGATCCAGAAGTTTTGGTGAACAGGGATCAAAAGTGGGTTGAGTCAGTTTAAAATGGGCCAGTCAAAACAAGTCGGTTCAAATGGGTGGGGTAAAAACGATTCAATCTAATTTATTTAACGATATTTTTAAACTGTACTTATATACTTATATGAAGAATCTAACAACATTTTTTCAGTAAAATCTTAACATAATTAATTAAACACAATAGTTGTGAGGCCGTGATAAAAGATATTAGTTATCTGTAAAACTTAAATAGTTGTGATTTATTTAGTTGTCTGTAAAACTTATTAGTTATCTCTCACTATTTCTATTATCTTTAACGGTAAACTCTAATTTACTTCTAACATAACCCCTTAATCATTAATAAACCGTCTATGTCTGTGATAGAATCTAGTACCTTCACGTAAGATAAAGTCTTAACATCTCCCTTTGACCACTAGGTCAAGAGCTCATTTGCCACGATTTTCATTTCCCTATAGAACTCTTCAACATCTTCTCTCTTTATTTTTATATTTCTTATGGCTTTCTTCTCCACCAAAGCTTATTCATGGCTTTCCCTCTTAAATTCTTGAGAGATATTATTATCTTCTTTAATTTCCTTATATCTTAATTTAAATGTGTTGATAATTAATGCCAAGAAAAAGGGGCCTAGCTAGTAAGATATTTGAGAAAGGCCTCTTAAAAGATATATTTGAGGAAGGCCTCTTAAAAGATATGAAAAATTATCTTCTAAAAATTATCTTCTAATATTATAAGATATACCTAGTTATTGTTAAGGGTTCATTTTATACATGCTTATATCTTCTATACTTATGTGTAAATTGTCTTATTATATTTATAGATATAGCTCTAACCTAATTGGATAGAGAAATCATTAACTCATTATATTGGTAGAAAAATTCTCTTTTGTACTTCTCTTTTCACTTCCCCACCATCTTGTCATGTGGCCTTGCCACACCTAAGTCTAAGTCACTTTCTATCTTTCTCCCCTTAAAAGTGACAACCCATCAATTTTTAAAGAAAAGTTTTATATATAAAAAGTTTTAGAAATTTTGATGACCCACTGATGATTGGACTCTTTAATCTTATACCCCTAAAAAGTGTATGATCGCACATAAAGAATTTATTAATTTGTATGTTTGATATAGGCTACAGGTGTCTTAAATGGCTTGATACGCAAAAACCAAATAGTGTGATCTTCATTTCTTTTGGGACAACGACGTCATTGATGAAAGAACAGATAGCAGAGATCGCGATCGGGTTAGAAAAGAGCGGACAAAAGTTTATCTGGGCATTAAGAGAGGCAGATAAAGGTGATGTTTTTATTGATAATATAGAACTTGAATTGCCCGAAGGATACGAAGATCGAATAAAAGGGAGAGGGTTGGTGGTTCGAGAATGGGCACCTCAGTTACAAATCTTGGCACACCAGGCTACTGGCGGGTTTATGAGTCACTGTGGATGGAATTCGTGTATGGAGAGTATATCAATGGGTGTGCCGATAGTTGCTTGGCCAATGCATTCTGATCAGCCAACTAACGCGGTACTTGTTACCAATATTTTGAAAGTTGGATTAACGATTAGAGATTGGGAGTGGAGAGATGAGATAGTGCGGGCAGAAGATGTTGAAAAGACGGTGAGGATATTGATGGCTACGAAGGAAGGGGCGGAGATACGGAGGAGGGCAGTGGAGATGGGGGACCGTGTTAGAGATTCAGTGAGAGAAGATGACGTCTCGTGGTTGCAGTTAGAGTCGTTTATTGCTCACATTACTAGATAAATGACAGATAAATGACGCAAATTATATGAACTTGTGATGTGTGTAGAGAAATATTTTTTCCGGAAACACCATAAAATTCTAAGATAAACATATCATAAATATAAGGGTTATTGGCTTGTATTAATCCAAATTATCACGTATTGGCCGATAACACTCTTAACTTCACTCCTTCCATCTGCCACCACGAACTATCATCATATTTTCCTCCAGCACTCCCCCGTTAAATTTACTTAACCCCGTTAGTTAATTTCCTACATGGCAATCGACGTGGCAGAATTTTTAATTAATTTCCTCCATCCACGTCGGTTGCCACGTAGGAAATTCATTAACGGGGTTAAGTAAATTTAACGGGGGGAGTGTTGGAGGAAAATATGATGATAGTTCGTGGTGGCAGATGGAAGGAGTGAAGTTGGGAGTGTTATCGGCCAATACGTGATAGTTGGGATTAATACAAGCCAATAACCCTAAATATAACCTTTAATTCAAATATAAAAAAAAAACTCATTTATCGTTAGAATATCTTCCTAAGATGGAAACAAATAAGACTTCTACAAAGTATAGTCAGACATTTTCACTTAAATTTGGAAGCAAATCCGTAAAGTTGTGATCACTAGCTTGATTTGAAAAGTAAAGGTTCATATCATGAAATACCTCTCGCTGATGTTAAGGAATAGTAATTTCTTTTTAAATTAATATATACATTTTTTAACATGATTTCATTCAACATAAGAAGATACAAACAGACACGACTCAAGACACAAAATAAGAAAGACGGGTAACAAGCTGCGTCATCAACTAGTTCTGAATAGCAAACTCAAGACGTTTAAAAACAACTTACAAATGATTATTATAAAAGTGGGCAATTGTATTCTTTGAATGTGATGTTTTATCTAAAAACCAAGATAAGAGTTTGTTATTGTGATTCGTTGAAAATGTTTTACATATATTATAGAAAATATGTTAATTTGTAGGGGCAGATATGTATAAAAAACCTTTAGGTCTTAGCAGGGACGGAACTAGAAACATATAAAAAAATATTTTAGGGGTGGCACACGGTAATGAAATCTAAAAAATCCAAAAAAAAATTCAAAATTTTTCACTACGTGTACAAATTTAAGGGGTGGCACGTGCCACCCCTTGAACCCCCTAGGTCCGCCCCTGGGTCTTAGACAAGATTAAAAAATAAACCCCTATAATTATAAAGTTGAAAAGTCATACATAAAAAGTTAGTAATATGATGAGAGTTATAAGAACAATAAACAAAACTAACATAATATTGTAGCAAAATGCTTTAATTAATATTGTTAAACAAATCCCGAAGCTCTTTTAGCATTTTTAGTAGTAAAATTTTCGATCAACTCTTCACAATCAATTTTCTTTAATATATCAATCTCAATAGAATTATTACATATATAGCATGGTTAGAAGTGTAATTTCGAATGGTTAAAATGTAACTATTAATGGCTAGAAATGTAATATAAACAATAAAGAAAAAACAAAAACAGGACGTGTGATAAAAGTTTACAAAATGTATAAAATTAAAACATAGAAATGAAAAAGAAATACTATGAATGTGCTACTTACAAGTTTGAACTTGAGACTTAAGAGTTTTACTACATGTATTTTCCCGGCCACCACATTATCTAACTCTTTTGTGGATTTAATTACTTTCAAACATATATACACATATTTATAAAATTAATAGATTTTGCTACCCGCGCATTGTCGCGAGGATAATACAAGTACACAAAACAGTTGAATTGCTACGGGAATAACTTTATATACAGAAGACGAGAATAGAAAAAGTGTAACTATAACGCTTCAAACAAAAAGCATCGTTACAATACAAACAATCATACTAAAGAAACATCAATGTATTAATCGAGAAATAGAAAACCACAAAACCATTACCGATCTCTATGGTATCACATTTTTTATATTATTTTATATTTTTAGTTTTTCTTTTATAATAATAACAAATTAAATATTAATTTATTTTAGAATAACAAATTAAATATTAGTTTATATTGCTCACTAGTATTATATTCAATTTTAATCCACACACCATTATTATATTCTATTTTAATCTGTCACACCTTAAATTTTCACTAACGGAGTTTTACCGTGTGAGTTGTGATCAAATCAGGATCTCAGTCCATTAATTACACCAAACAAACACTAAAGCTCAAAAGGTTTACAGTTTATTAAAACATAACATAAATTCAGAGTTTTACAAATGCGGAAGGATAAACAATATAATTAGTATTTACAGAAAACATTGTCATTCGAAGTAACATAACTTGTACAAAAACCATAACATAGTTTTAAACACTTATGCATGGATACTTGTGATACTCGAACACCTGCGACCTAAGAGAAATATGTTTAAAGAAAAAAGTGTCAACCAAAGGCTGGTGAGTTCACAGGTTGTGATATTTACAGTTAACTTTTTCGTCCATGGGCACAATAGGTTTAAAGTCCATAGATAGGTTGTAAAATTATACCATATTTTTCATAACGTAGGTAGCTAGCCTAAAGTTCTTGTCACTAAAAACTTTGCAACCGAAGCTGACTACTAATGCACGTAGGTATAACCTACGCGTTTTGCCTTCCCTGTGTCCACCAGAACTACACTATGTGTTAGGCTAACATTGTTCTCAGTCTAATTGTCAGTCCGGTGGTGCATCTCGTGCCCGTTGAGCGGGGTTTGTTAGACCCAGTAGTACTACTAATATTACCTCGCTATAACTACTAATGGTCCGATTCGATAGGTCTTAAGTAGTGTATATCAATCTAGTGAACAAGTGATATGTTCGAAATATATAAGACTTATAAAAAGAACTAAATACCCGTTTGCATGTTCTCTCCCCAAAAAAAGATAAGAAGTAAAATGGGGCGGTGAAACTCACCTTAGGGTGTACAACAAGATAAGTAAGCGTCGAGGTTCCGTGAATCTTAAAAGTCACATAATGAGCATATAGTTGTGAGCGTGCGCCTAAGATGCTAACGACACAGACTAGACGACGGTGTTTGTCAATTATGTCATTGACTCGAAGTGCGTATTAGTTTCCAAAACTGACATATGATAATGGTGGTTAATCCCAAATTAACCATCAATGTTGTTTATTTCAATCATGTTAAATAATCAGAAAAATCATTTTATTTTATGTTTGTATTTCCCCAAGAGTACACATGGTTAAATGTATAGGGTAATATATTTTTCACATTTTCAAACATATATATTATAAGTTAATTCAAAACGAGTAGAAATTGTCGATTAACCATTTGGCCAAAACAATACTTATATATTCACCGACATAAATACATATAACGGGTTTGCAAACAATTTTTAACGAATGAGTAAACATATTGAAACATTCACTCTAATCATTAAAAAAAAGGGTTATTGGCTTTAAATAATCCTAACTATCACTTTTTGGCCAATAACACTCCCAACTATCGAATTTCCCTCTGGCACTCCCAACTATCAATATATTTTTCTCCACCACTCCCTCCGTTAATTTTCTTTAACTCCGTTAGTCATCTGCTTATGTGGCTGTCCTACATGGCATAAAATGATTATGTGGATGTCTACGTGGCTTGTGGCCACATAGGCAGATGACTAACAGGGTTAAAGAAAATTAACGGAGGGAGTGGTGGAGAAAAATATGTCGATAGTTAGGAGTGCCAGATGGAAATTCAATAGTTGTGAGTGTTATTGGCCAAAAAGTGATAGTTAGGATTATTTGAAGCCAATAATCCTTAAAAAAAACTCTATAACATGAGGTTCGGTTCAAATACAACATGCTTAACAGTTACAGAACTTGCAAAGCGTTTAGGTTTGATTGGGGACCGAATACATGTCAATGGGATTAAAAAACAATGAGTTGATAATTAACACTACTACAAAAATGGCCTTTCTTGACGCTTTTTGCGCGTCAAGAAAGGGCCCAGATGACGCGCAAAAAAGCGTCAAGGAAGGCAGGGTCAAGAATCCTCTTGACGCGCAAAATGCGCGTCATCCCATTTATGACGCGCAAACGATGACGCGCAAAAAAGCGTCATAAATTTGTGTCATAAAATAAGCGTCAAGGAAGGCCCCGTCATAAATCTTCTTATGACACGCATTTTTGCGCGTCATGAATTTAAAAAAAAAATAAAAAAAATATTTTTGTAGATTCACTTATTTCCACATTAATGACAATTAACCTCATAATCAAAATAAAATACACTATAGCAAAACAACACATTTCATATATATGACAAACATTACAAAGTTAACAAGTTTTTTGGAGTTTACAAAGTTAAAAAGTTGTTAACTCCTAATTTTTATTAGCAAGGAATTACAAGAAAAAAGACTCAGGACTTAGGGAGTTTGTTGCAGTTGGCAGGAGCCCATCCTCTCTGTTATCAACCAACTGCCAAAGCTACAGATAACACGCATTCTTTAATCCCAGTAAACCTATCTTCCTGCACAAAAAACAAACATACAGCTTCAATTTCCCTCATAACTAACTAAATACACATAACAGCAGCATGCTAAAGTCTTCAGACTGCTGCTGTTTTGCTAAAGTCTTATACTAAGGATTTTAGAGGGACCAAGAACAGCTTTTGCTACCTGTTATGCTGCTGTTTTGCTGCTGTTCTGCTGCTGTTTTGCTGCTGCTTTGCTGCTGTTTTGCTGCTGGCTTGCTGCTGTTTGCCACCACAGAGTTAAACACTCTTGACTATGTTTGAATCACAAAAGACATAAAGATTGTAAACCCATATACAACTTTTCTTTTTAAAACCACCACTCCTATGAATTTTTTCTTCCTTTCCAGACCAAACAGAGACAATCCAAAAATATAGCAAGAAATTAACTAATAAAAAACATTGAATATAAGGGGCTGACCTTAAACCGCACACAACAACGAAGACAAATCGATTCCCAGACCTGCACCACCAAAAAATAAGAACAAATCGGAGTACCTAAACCAAAAAGGCATTTATACAAACACTCTGTTGAAAGTCAGAGAAAATGAGCATTTGTATCCACTCAGTGCGTAGCATTTCATGACCTCAATCTTCCTGTCCAGAGGTGCCTCCTCGTCCTGGTGAAACATTGCCTCAATAGTGTCGCCCTCTTTGTCAAGTGATGTTGCTGTTTTATATAAAATCATAAACTGATTGTGACACAGGTATAAACAAATCGCAACATAAATACTATTAGCACACCTAAACATATAATAGCATGGAAACCTATGAACCCAACCTTTGGCACCCACACTGAAGGAGTGGGACCATAATCTTGCAGCTGCTGCCTTCGAGAAAGCAATAGCTGCCTGTTGTGAAGAACAATATAAAGAGTTTTATCCAGAATATAAAGCAATGTCATTGTTGCAACTCACGCATTGGTCCATCAGTAAGTAAGTCATGGTTGGATTTGTGTGAAAAGGTCTCCACTTGTGCAAAACTCTGACATGGACTGTTTCAGGGTCACTGTTGTGTCGTATCTGAGAGATCTTCCTGGTGTGTGCCATTGTTTTCCTGCACAGGTGAACCAATGAAATAAAGTGGTTGTTATTTTGTACACCTATTGTTGTGCAATACATTTAAAAGTTCCTAAACTGCCTACAGAAGTAAGTGTGTATGTTTCGATGCGATCAACATAACCACCGGTAAAAGCTGAGCATGAAGCCAATTAAACCAACAGCAGTGTGGCGAAAACAACAACAACAACATTCAAAACACAGCAGTAAGCAGAAAGGCAAGTGTTAGAGAACATGAAGTGCATTAACATGAAAGCGAACACTTACAAAGAGAGCGAGAAAGCGCGCAAAGTAACAGTCCTGAGAAAGAACGAACCAAAGATTAAAACAAAAAAGGCTTCAACTTAACGAACCAATGATTAAATGATCATCTTCAAGCGCAAAAAGCTTGTAGATGCACACCTAAATATAGCCAGATAAAAATCATTTGTAGGCTAACAAAAATACCAAGAAAACCATACCCACCCTTCACATAACTAACAGGGCCTTCCTTGCCTTAACAACCGTTTTACCTTTAAGCACAAAAAGCATCATATAATGTCATTTTAAATATGGCCTCATAAAAATCATCTATAGGTTTAAAAATTGTAAGAAAACCATACCCCCCCCCCCCACCCCTTGACATAAGTAACATGGGCTTCCTTGCCTTAACAACCATTTTACACACAATCTCAGAAGACCAAAAGAACAAAAAAAATGACTGTGTGCTAAGCATGGAAATAACAACAGGCAAGAATTTAAAATGAAAAGACCATACCTGCTATAAACTAAATAACTAATTGAACAAGATGAAAATAAGTGAACTAATCGTTGCTGATATCAAGTGGTGTTGTATGCCCTAAGTGTGTCGTTGTATGTCCACCTGCTAAATATTAAAAGAGTGTTAAAAGGGTTCTGCATGTAAAATAGACATCTAAAGTTCATATGCCATATGAGTTTTAGTTTCTAAATTTCTGCAGATAAGACTATTTCTGCAGATTAGTTTCATTCATCTACCACTGAGCAATGAATATAGCATCTAAACTGATTAGTAACAACAAGTTAAACTTGCAACCAAACACATTTTTTTTTTCTTTTGAGGGTCCTTAATGCCGGTTTTTCTTCTGCATTCCTTCAGAAGCATGTGTATTTAGAAATCAGCTTTGGTTACTATATATAGGAGTTTATAATATGTAAGAGTGTTTATACATTTGGTACCTGATGTTGTAAACATGGCACGTTTGACCTTACACTGTTGTTGATTTAGAAGATGAACCATTACTTGTTCAGGATAAAATTTGTTTAAACAATCAGGGGCCCCTGCAGAAAGTATGGCAAACAAAGTCACAGATGAGCAGGTCAGATCATACATATAACTAGCCTTTATTTAAAGGCCCCAGAGGGCTGCTGCAGCTTAATGATTAACTTCTGATTAAAACAGATACTAACTTCTGTTTAAAGGTGATCATAAGATATAAGCGGGTTCGTATAATTTTTTGATACTCATTAATTGCAATATTTTATACTTACTTGCACCATCTATATTGCACAAAAATCATAAGAACACCAAGATGAAAAACTAGTAAGATAATAGCAAACTCCTTTGATACAAAAACTGGTTCTGGGACAAACTTGAAGTTGACAGACCTGGTCATATAAAACAGATAATATAGTTTAGTAACTGATTTCATATAATATGTCTAAATACAAAAAAAGCTATGAATGCACGATCAAACTCATATTATCATGTAATTTAGAGTTGGCAAATTTGGTGCAATATTTGCTCACTCTAACATCCCGGGACATTATACAAAACCCAATTATTTTCTAACATTCCTCATACAAACATCGGAAACCAATATTGATATTGATGAGTGTTAATAACTACAATAAGAAAGATAAGTTGGATAGATTAAGGTACCTGGTGCTCTTTGGTGTATGTTTGGAGTAGCTCTTCAATTGTGGTGCGGTTTTGTACAGATGGCATTGGTGTTAGCCTAATTCTCTGGTTGTGTGAGCTTGCACTTTCAATTGCAGCATGCCTATTGTTGTACCTGCAGATAAGTTAATTAGTATACGTAATTCATTTTTCTTTTTGATATTTAAAGGATTCTTACGCTACTCTGACTGCTTTGGCCAGCTCCTGTTCTGGTTCAATCTCAATTCTTGTTGCTGGTGTGGTTTCAAGCTGGATATTTTATGTGAGTGGGAAAAAAATTATTGTTACAATATCTAACAACTTATTAGCTAAGAAATGGGGATAACAAACAACAGAGCAGCTATCAGTTTCAGCACAACAAAACAAATAAACTGATAAAGACTGTAAGAAACTAAGCAGCCATTGCATCAAAGTCTAATAGAAAGGCAAGACAATATAACAAACACCTTATTGGGTCAATTATACATTATGGAATGCTGTTCTGCTTCTAGATGGGTCAAAGTAATGACATGTGTCATGTTACCAATATTTTTGTATATGTTCTGCTTCTAGTATTGATGTATCAGTGAGTAATGAGATTTTGCTAAATCTTTATATGAAATAAAAGTAAAAAATGAAACTAATGAACCTTCAAATTGACTTTTGAACTCTCACTTTTTTTTATCAATCGTTACATAAACATTTATTGGTAAAAAATTATTTAAGAAATAAAACCAAGTAATCGATCATTACCTTGCATGTTTTAGAATCTTTTTTCTTCTCCATCAAAGACATTTGAGGTTTAGAAATGGAAATGCTTGAACTTCATTGTTCCCACTGAATCTAAAGTAAAAAGTTTAGGAGCCACTAAACTTCTGGGTTGGAGATTCGATTCTGGCATCATCATACCTATAGTGGAGAGAAACTGAACTTGATAAAAACTAGCATTTTAAGATTAAGTAATATAAGCACTCTAGGTGTCTGATTTCTCCTAAAAAGAATCAATATAGGAAACTCAGATAGATGATATTGTCAGTGGAAACAAATAAACCCTAAATGACAAATAAATTTGCAGCGCACTATGTAAGTATGTAACCTTCAATCCGATTCATCATTCAAGTAACTGACAGATTAGAAGCGGGTCCTCAAATTTCATTTTCTAAACGAAACCCTAAATTGACTGATAAAACTAATCTAGCTGCTCGATCACGGAGAATCGAACCCTAACTTAGCACAATCCAGTGATAATCAAACTAAGATATGTATTTAAATCATTATACACAGAGAGAGAGAGAGAGAGCGAGATGGTACGGTGGCGCTTGAAGGCGGCCTGAACATCACGGAGGAAGTTGGGTGGAGAGGAATTGAAGGAAGATGAAGAAGAAGAGCGATTTTGCGTGTACCATCGTCCCTAGCAAGGATGCTTGAACCTGCTACTCATCATCGTCGCTAACAAGGATGCTTGGAACCAAAAAACCTCGACAATTTTTAGGGCTAATGTCCGGCCAGAGGAAGATGGAGCACGTACACATGGA
>JBCNJP010000023.1:9228956-9248892 GCA_039602395.1 Deinandra increscens subsp. villosa
ATATGAGATGCAAGTTTAGGGTTCTTAAGAATCCGGTAACTGTATTGTGGATAATAGAACCATAATTTAGTTAATTATACAAATACTTTTGTCACAAACTATAGAATCCAACTATTTTATCTACTTATCATTCCAGATTATATGAAGTGGTTCAGGAACAAAAATATGAAACCTCTACTACTTGCTTAGATGATGTTATGATTATATTGAAGTCAGATTTTGCCAATGCTTATTTTACAGGTACCTTCTTGCATTTTTTATGGTTCATATAACGAACCTTCTTACCTAATGGGATATAAATATTAGATAATTTTTTTATGGTTCATATAGCTGACTCATATTATGACTTTCTGTTGAACTTAGGAATTTTACTTCTGGGATTTATGTAGAAGATTGTATACTTGAAGATCCAACCATTAGATTCAGTTGTAAGAAATTTAAAAAATGTTGCTTTAGGGTAAATCCCAAATTGTGCAAGATGAGTTGGTAAGGCTTAGGGATCAAAGCAATTATGAAGGTACAAGATCTCTGGCTTTGTGAACTTATAATACTTTTCTTACCTCAATAAAAGTTCTATGTGGCAGGTTTGTTACCATATCATTATTTACATATAAATAAAGGAAGTAATACTTAATTTCATATAACACAAGGAGGTGATTATGGATTATATTGGTATACCATTTGCAGATAGTTCATTTTCGATCTCTTTATAGGCCTAAAGAGGATGATTTTTGTCTTGAATTGTGAGTTATGCTTTCTGCTCTCAGATTTATGTAAAACTAGCGTGTTGAGTGTTTACTGTTTTCGTATGATGATTTGATAGGTCAAAGTCACATACATATGATGATGTTGTGGAGAATGTGGCTCACAAACTTGGTCTTGATGACCCATCTAGTATTAGGCTTACTACTCATAACTACTATTCTCAGCAACCCAGGCCCCACCCATTAAATACCGAGTTGCAAATCATCTGCTAGACATGCTTCTTAACCACAATCAGGTATCTTACTTTTTGATTACTTTCTTTTTAATGTGGTCATAGTTTAACCGCCAAAATTTAAAAAATTGATTGACATCATGAACCCTTAAACTAACAATCCATGTTAATGAATAATACAATAATACAATTCAGGAGGTTGTATGATAAGACTTTAGGCGACTTTCAACATGTTTGTGGCCTTATATTCAAGGTGCCATATACAATTTGGGATCACCAGAAAATGCTAGGCTTATTGATGTATGGGGGCTAAAGACATCTTTACAGATTAATTAATACATCAAAATAATCGAACTAATACATCTTTTAATCTCTTTTGCATTTTTAGTTTGCATATGATTTTCATATTTTTTTGGGCGGATTTGACGAGCCCTCTATCATGTTTTTGAGCTACACTATAACAAGGCTTTTATTATTCAAGATTAGTATGGATTGACTCTTATTTGACTCACTTTAATCTCAAATGCACCTTCTATTATTCAAATTGGAATTGTGTCACTTCTATGTTTGTTTGATTGATCTGTATAAGTTTCATGAAATTAAAGATCCATCTTTGTTTTGACCCATTAAAATGGGATTGTTTTTAGGTATACTTAATGCAAATGAGATGAAAGAAGAAAGGCTTAGTAAATTATCAAATCTACAACGATTGATTATTACAAATGCCATAGATATGTTCATAACTGGTCATCTTATGTATTAGTCTAATTGAATTGAATTTTGTAGCTATGTTCTTTGATTTTGTATTTAAGATAGACTGTTTACATTTAATATTATACTAAAATAGAATTCTTAAGAGAAAAACACGAAAATGACAATTGTTGACTTTGAAACTACAATTTTGACCCTCTGAATTCCACTTCTCCAAATTGACCTCCACCAATGGAACAAAGACAAATCACCAGTTCCATCTAAAAGGTTTGTGTAGACATCCAATTGAAACTTCACGCCTGTACAGTTAGTCATACCGGCGCAATAATGGACCCTGCCCCAGATCATTTTCTTGCAACTTTATAGCCTCACATTCCGAAGCATCCGAGGCAGACACGTGTCCACGTATAAAACCCAAATACCATACCGGCTGAATACCTTTTAGCCGGCTAATTTCAGCCGCCCAAGTCGACAAGTTAATTTAGTCCGGTGGAGATATAATTTAGACGGTTTCTTCACAGTTATTAATTCCATCGAGAAGAGTCGGAGCACAATTGGGGGAAATCAAAATTAACCAAAGGCGAGTCTCTTTGCTGGTAATTTGGTTTTCATGGTTTTCATGGTTTTCATGAGTTCATCCTCTGATTAGAGTCGGAGCCACCTACACTCTGTTTCACCCATCTAAATTTAATTTTAATTCTGTGATTGCCTGTTTGTTTTTTGGGTCCCTTGTTTTTTTTATCTCTTTATTGGTGACATGGTTTGTCTTGACAACAGGATGAGTTCATACGTCCCTAGTTTCAGAACAATTACTTCGATTATGGAGGAGCCATCAGAGGGCACTGTGCCATGGACCAGTGCACAGGAGGAGGCACTCGTACAAGCATGGGTTTTTGTTCGACAAACAAGCCCTAATGTGAATACGCTAGAATTCTGGGATTTGGTTCAGAAACGGTTTCATGTGATTCTTGGAGGTGAAAGGTGCAGGAACAATCACGAAGTTATGACGAAGTGTGTGGCGCCCACTCCCAGTCTTGGCTCCAGGAGGGGTCACGTGTCGGATTTACTCATGAACACATGGTACAACAGAGATAGCTAAGCAGCGGAAATTAAAAACTTTTCATTTATATATATATGCCAAGTACAACAGTAAGGAAGATACAACATAATCTAATAATTAGGTCTTATCTATGTCTATTGCCAGTCTATTACCGAGTCCTTTCCTGATAGCTTGCCCATCTAATCTGTTCTCACCAGAGTCCTTTCCTTGCTACCTTAACCATTGTCATCACCTGACATACACATATTTTTGGAAAGGTCAGCTTACGCTGGTGAGTTCTACATTTTTCAAAAAGCGTTACCTTTACCTCGAAGGTTTATTCCGACGCTTGGGCCTAACGGCCCCCTTTTAACAAACATTTATCAAGTATAAAACATAACAGAATTATACTATAACTTTAAAACCATTATTCATTAACATTTATCAGATATAAGTATTATACCGAATATAACCTTTAAACATTTATCAGGCATAAACAGAGTTATACCAAAACATTCATTCAGATAATCATTTAACCATTTCTCCAGTTAACCATTTACCCGATTAACCGTTAAATCTTTTAACAGGTATAAACATAACAGTGTTATATCAAAACATAACCTTTAAACCGTTTACCACTTTAAGCACTCTGGGTCTCCCAGACCCTCTCTTGTGCAAATAATCATTAAGTATAAAACATAAAAGAGTTATACAAAATATTATAAGCAGTCATTCATTTACTTACTAAGCATTGTCTATTGGAACCACGTTAGTTCCTCGGGCAACCGTCGCCACCCGAATACCTTTTCTAAGTAAGCAGCCGTCGCTACCCCGGAGAACCGTCGTTCCCCGCTTCTAGTTGTACAACCACAGTCTCCCTTTTCTCTAGACAATATCCGCTTAGATTAAAACCTTTTCAACCTTTTTCAACATTTTCAAAAGTCCATTTAATAACCTCTGTATTTGGACTCATAACCTTTTCAACACCGGTCCATCACCCGTATATGGAAATAAGCGTTTCATCAATATAATGTTATGGGTCTTGTTAAATCTCAGTGAAACCTATACTGGACTGCATCTATAACATTTCCTATTGTATTACAGGTGTTTATATATAGGAAGTACCGCAGCGTATCCACCACACCTTAAATACAAACGGATATGATATAGAGTCATCCTAGTATAGATTACATCTTACAATCACAACAAGGCTAATAATATTATATTTATCCGACACTTATTTACATACACAAGCTTAGACCAAACATTCACATTTTTCCGTTTCTTAAAATTTTATATAAAAGTTCCATCCTTTACATTACCCGTTTATTATAACTTTCCCGTGGACAGTTTATAACAGGTAATCATCATTCAAACAGTTATAGGCCTTAAAACATTTCACGTATGTGTATCGGCACAAAACATGTAAAAGGCATTTAAACATATTTCCTTAACATTCCTCATATATAACATTTCTAAAGTAATTTAGGAGTTTACGACATTTCTCCCGTAAATACTATCATAACCTTTTCACTTATACTTTAATTCAACAATCCTTTAACAGTTTAATACTGTAAAACATTTTATCAGAAATCATTATCATAACATATTCATAATCTTTCACGTATATATTAATCAAAAACCTTTTAATAGTTCTAACATGTAATATTTCAGTTATAAACCATTTGAAGATATTTTCACAGCATTTGTATGTATATCAGCCCGAAAACAGTAAAACATTTAAAACATTTAAAGAGTGGGCTCATAGAACTCACCTTGTTCTCTTAAGCCAATTAAATCAGTCAGAACCTCCTTTACGCTTTCCGATTTAAACCTAGTTGCGTATTGTATGATGTTAACGCAAGGTTTTATATAATAAACATTTCTTATGTTTATATTAACACCTTATCTACTTAATAATGTATATTATTAAGTTCATATACTTTTTAAGGGTTAAAATGACCAAAATGCCCCTGGAGGCATATTATCTGCTTTTATTGATAATTATGAAGACGTGCATTCCTATAAGTAGACACTCACTCCGGGGTCGCCCAGTGTTGGGATGCCATTGCCCAGATGGGATGGCGACACCCCCGCTATGCCAGAAACCCCAGTGTACAGGTGCCTACCCTTCCGGTCCGCACGAACTTCTAATATCCGATTAACTCGGTATTTTCAATATTATTTATTCATTTTAACTTCATATACACTTATTATATGTATAAACATGTTACCATATCAAAATTCAAGTCCCCATACCCTCCGGATTATTTTATATTAATTAATCTTATTTAGAAACCCTAATTTTATGAATTTCTCGTTTTATTATCAATACTCATTTTTATTCAAAACCAACTTAGGGTATTATCCATTACAACATTTTATAATATCCTTCAAAAGATCGAAGCTTATTTCAAAATCGTATAGTCAATTTGGGCAGAACAACGTTATGAAAACCCTAATTTTGACCCGTTAACAAAACCTTCACAAAACCTTTTCCCAATTGTGAAATAAACTTAGGGCTTTCTTAAAATACACTAAATTAGGATTACCTACAAAAATTCAGACCCTAATTCCCACCCGATCACTCGATTTGAGCAGAATAACCTCAAGAACCCAAATTTTACATCATTTTTAGAAAGCATACTTAGAAATCGAATTTGCAAAAACTGAGATAGGTTATTGTTAATCATACCAAAGTAAGCTTGACTGCAGAAATTCGGATCCAAAGCCTTCACCGTTTGAGAGAATTCGACCGATGAAGTTTCTGGTGGTTTAGAGGGTTTTTGGGTTAGAAATCTAGTGAATTGGCGAGTTAATCCGTCGATTTGAGGCCTGTATTTATAGTTGCAGATGCGAAATATGGTTCCTACACGTCCTAAGGTGACTAAGGCTCAAAATCGACACGTTTGGATGGTCAATTTCGTCAAAACTTGGCCTGCAAGTCGAAGAATACGAGCTGCTAGTCGCTTTCTGATCTTACATGGCTCGCGTATCGCGCCATGTTCCTTACACATCTTCGCGATACGCCTGGCAGGTTTACCATAATGACAGTTTTGGTCCCTTAGCTTTTTATTTACATTTTAGCCCCCAGATTCCTACCAAACTGTTATTTTATGTACTAAAACATTACGGGGCATATTTATAAAGGTTTTTAAGGCTCGGGACATGCTCGATGATATACGTATACATACGTATATATATTTCTTTATATGTATATATATTTCACAATTTTACACTTTAGCCCCTCATACTTTTATTTCTTTATCATTTTATGTATCAAAACATTATGGGACATAATTCTAATGTCTTTAGGGCTCGGGATACCTTTGATAAGGTTTATATATACTTTCGTATATTTAAATATATATTTATATATATTTTCATCAATTTACATTTAAGCCCTTCTACTTTCACATACTTATCATTTCATGCTCCAAATCATCTTAGGACACATTTATAATAACTCCTAAGCCTCGGGTTCATATAAATACGTATAAATACGTATAATACTCGTATACGTTATGTATTTCTTCATTTTTAACCATTATTTCAATGTAAGGATACGTTGTTATTTATTTTTCACATGTTTAATTACTATAACATGTATTCCTACGTATATATTCATCAAATGAATATTTCACATGCATTTAAGCCATTAGGATATGTATATGTATATACTTACACATATATCTAATTTAATACAATTGTGTACACGTATTTTTCTCCGGTTATCATTTATTTCTATCATATCAACTTCTAAACACATGTTTCATTTTGATATCATGTATATCAATTATCCTTCTTATCAATACGTGTATCATTCATATAAATCCTATCCTTTACCAATTTATTACCCGTTAATAGGTAAGTATGCATTTTTCATATGTTTCATCACGTTTAGCTATCTAACACATATATATCGTACGTAACTATAACATAAACATGTATAGTATTGCAAATCATTACCCTTTTTCCCATTTATTAACTCACAACCCATAGCAATATATGTTTTAGCTACTTAACACGTATAGCACACGTATATAATTCGAGTTATGAAATTTTGGGGTGTTACAAAGTGCCTTCATCTCCGACAGGCGATGTTGTTTTGGAGGAGCGTATATGATGATGTTTACAAGGAGCGTGTGGAAGAATGGAATGAAACTGACATCTGGGAGATGGCCCAAAACCTGTACCGAAAAACCAAAGGTACCAGTTTCAACCATCTTGGTAGTTGGGAGGTTGCTCAAGGGACATAATTCATAGAGTAGCTCTTGGTGAAAATTGCTACATTTATTGTTTTATGTTTAATTTGTATGGATTTTCACTATGTTTGTTGGTTATGAACAATCCCCTGTTATTTGGAACCATAGTTAGAACTATATCTGGTCCAATCTTCAACCACTTCAAACTTAAGATTGTCATTTCTTACCAAAATTTAATAAATAAATTAGATCATATTTACATGTTCATATCGCTGATGATAACTCTAAGGACTTCCGATTACACTTTTAATATATTATATATTTTCACTATTAAAAAAATTAGTATCTCTATAAAAAAATTATACAAATATAAATTTATATAATAGTCTTTTTGGAATTTTTTTATAATTATTAGTATATGACGAGCCTATAGTACAACACAGAGAGGGTCTTTTTTATTTATTGGAAAATTATTTATTATAAGTTTGACTAACTCTTAAATTTTGTGGGGATGACAAAACTTTATGTTTATTTGAAGTACATCCGTCCGAAGGAACAGTTCTAAAAATTATAGCATACACTTCTAATATATCATGTATTTTCACTATTAAAAAAATTAGTATATCTATAACAAAATGATACACTTCTAAATATAAAATTTATATAATAGTCATTTTGGAATTTTTTTTTTTAAATTATTATTATATGACGAGCAATTCAAAAACTTTAAATAAAATAAACCCTAGTATGGATATTAAGTATTTGGATAATTATTTATTATAAGTTTGACTAACTCTAAAATTTTGTGGTGATGACGAGTGTATTTTTATAGTAATTAAAGTATGACAAAAGTTTATATTTTTTATATACTTTAGATATAGATAGATATAGATATAGATATATATTAATAAAAAAAATGAAATTAGTTTACACCCACCTTCTCACGCAACCTTCTGCTACACACCTTCACCCGGAGATGAACAGTATCGGGTAGATAGGCTTCCTACCCATCATTCTGACGCAAAAGTTATTGTCATTTCCGATTCAAATTTCAACCGGATATTAGAATATAATTGTTAATTTAATATAATTGGCTATTAAAATTATATAACTTGTCTAACCACATCCGGTCCAATCTTCAACCGGCAAAGTTAAGATTGTCATTTTCGACTAAAATGTAAAATATTCTAAAAGAAAGCTTACAAAATATCGTAATTTATAGGCATCATACTATGAATTACAAGATATGCATTACAATATCTATTATTAAAAAAAACATTCTCATTGGGTGAAGTTCTTCTTCAACTGCATAGAAGCTGACCTTGCAGAAGTTATCCGACTCAGAATGGCAGCCATTTGGGAATCCAACACGCCCTGGTCCTTGCAGTACCTCCTGGCTAAATCTATCCATTCTTCATTGTCGTTGGAAAGCAAACGCTCACGCAGCCTCTCCGTATCCACAGATCTGTCTAGCACATACTTCCTTAGCTGGTTGAATCCGTTTGTGATGTAGTAGTCTTCTCTGCTCAGGTTGTTAATTGTCTCTCCTATCTTGTCATTCCACAACTTTTCATCTCTTGACTCCATTGATAACCCTTGAATGTGTGTTGTGTGAGTTTTTGAATTGGTTTTAATGGGGCTCAATCCTGTCTATTTATCACCCGGTCACCATGCGGAACACTAATCGTTGCTGACGTTTGCTTTACAATTAAAGGTAATAATTAGATTCTCTGTTAGGACTATGGTAATTGTTACACTTGTAAAATAGCTTTGGAGAATGTACCCTTTGAGATGGCCAGATATTAATGCGTGTAGATTGTGCTGGCAGATAATTTCATATATACCCCTTACAAAGGTGAAAAATAGCAAATATACCCAATTTACGATGAGTTTGTATTTTCATTTGTTTTTGCATTAATATTTTATATACACATGAACATATATTAATTGGTTTTGGATAATTAACTTTTTATGTTTAATAGGTTATATTTTTATATATGAAACTTAAAGTTTGAGAAGAATCAAGGGTAAAATGGTCACATTTTAAAAATGTTATAATAATTTTGGTAAATTTGATATTTTTAAATTTAGTAAGGGTTTATATGTAAATATCCCTAACAAGTCCACCAAAATCCATTTCTTTATAAATACGTGACAGACCCGTAGGTCGTTATTTGTTTCTCCTCCCAAGATTTTCTCCCAATATCCCTCTATATTCCATTTCTCACAACCATGGTGTCATCGTCCTCTAACACCACCTCTGGGAAGGTCTCCAAGCAAGAGATGTTAAGCATCGTCAAAGAGAAAGTGGACGAGCAGATGTTTGTGCACGATTCTGTCATGTGTTCCATTGATAGGATGAACGAGGGAATCAGTAGTTTCTTAAGAATTAGGGATGAGGTGAGGCGTCTCCCTGAGTCAGACCATCGTAATCAAATGCTCACATATTTGGAGGAGTTGCTGAGGATGGAGCACAACACTATGAAAGAAGTTTCTGAAGCCCTAGAGGTTGTGACAAAATCGATCGATCTGCAGATTGCCTTTCTTGGCAGTTTAGGATAGTGTTATTTAATTTTATTTTTATGTTTACTTATGTCAACATCCTTTGTATTTTGAAATGTTATGACGGGGTTTAAAATTAAAATGCTATGTTATAAATGTTATAAATGTTTGTATTTCTAATTTGGTTTTAAATGTTCGTTAATTTGGTTTTAAATTTTATTTAAATTCCATCCCAAACATAATTCACCTTTTGTTTATAAAATATAATTTATATGACGGTTAAAAAATAATTTATTAGAGGTTTAATTAATAACTTTAATATAAAAATTTATATTTGAATAACTACTTATATGTTAGTTAATAAAATTTTAAACTAAAAATACCCTAATATAAAATTTTTGTATTTGAATAATTATTATTGAAAATGTATGGTTAAACAAAATTTTATTTGGGGATGACAAGTGTCTTTTTTACTAATTAAAGTATGTCAAAATAATATAGTATATAGGTAAAGATATAGATATAGATATAGATATTTATTTAAATATTAACCTAAAGCTCAGACGGAGAACCTTACGGTTCAACATATCCGATCCAAACCAGGGTGAATGCTTTATATAGACACCCGGCCCAATTTTCTACCGGAAGAACCTTACCCCATCTGAATTGAAGTCATCCGGCCCAGTACCCATTCTTTATATAGACACCCGACCCAATCTTCTACCAGAAGAAATAAAAGGCTCCGGGACAAACTGTTCCTTTGAAACTCAAAACGGCAAAACAATAAAAGCCTTAAAATCCCGCCATTCCAAATTAACCAACCTATTTGTGTTCCTTTGAAACACAAAACACTTCCTTCTATTCTAAACACTCAGGAAACCAGAATCATCCATGGCACCAAAAGCTGCTAAAATCAAGGGTAAAAAGGGCGGAGAACCAGAATCCCCATTTGCAAAAGATCATAATGTCACTGCAATTCTGGACAAGCCTGCTCAAAGAGAGGTGTTTCATGGCATGATTGATTTTCTTAAAGAGTCGCATCTTCACTTTGCGTTGACGGTTACAGCGGATATTTACGAAACAACAATATCAGAATTTTGGTCGCATGTAAGTGTTTGCGCCGATGAAAATAAGGAAAAGTTCTTAAAGAGTAATATTGGAGACGTGGTAGTGTGCATCAACGAATCCATCATTAGAAAACACTTGAGATTGAGAGATGAAGGAGGATATATGCTGGTCGATCACACAAAGTACCACGAGATTGAGATGATCGGTTACGGCGGTGATAGGACGGTAAAAACTGTTAAGAAGGGGCAACTTCCCTACAAATGGAGGTTCTTAGCACACACGTTACTCGCGTGCCTAACACCCAAGAAGTCAGGTTACGACGACCTTGCCGCTGAACAAGCGTCAGCCTTCTATGCCCTCATACACGGTGAGAATTTTAATTTCTCAAAGATGATACTGAATGGATTACTTGAAAACTCCGTGAATTATGGGTTTTACATGTACCCCAGGTTTCTTTCTTACATCCTAAAAAGCGAGTACCCATCTATTGTGTTTAAAGGGAACATTAAATATCAAAGGCTTTTAAATGATACAACCTTTTCGCGATTGTCCCTTAACAAAACATAGTTTCTTGGAAGGGAGACGGACTATCCCATACCCAAACCATGTCAGTTTCCTGATGAACCTCACCAAGTTGAGGTTCAGACAGAGAGGGGTACTGAAGTTCATGAGCAGGCAACACCAGATGGAGGTCCTACTGAACATGTAGTTACCATACCAAGAACCCATCAGGCTTCTTCTAGTACAGACAATATTAATTCAACTTCTAAAAAGAGGAAGAGGGCCACACTCAGAACATGCTCCCCTACATTGCAAGAAACACCAAGTGTTGAGCTCGCCAACCTGCCTCAACTTGAACAAACACAGACTGCCATAACACAGGGGCACGTTGAAGGAAAAAAGTGTAGACATAAGAAAACCAGAAAGGTTAATTTCTACCAGACACCTAATATGGTTAACTACACAAATGACCAATTATGCTCTGTAGAAACCGGCACAGAACCAGGTGGGGACAATATGACACCAAAAGAACTGACGGCTTTGTGCAAGGGTATGCAGTCTCAAATCTCTAATCTCACACAAATTGTGGCAGCACAGGGGGATCTCATTAAGTTGCTGCAACAAGATGTCCACAGAGAGGCTTCAAAAACTACCGGAGAGGCAGAGTCTACACACACTCCTTTACTCATACAAAACGATGAATCGGTACCCAGAGATGTAAGGGAGTTCAACATTAGGAGTGCAGGGGTTGATCCTTTTGATGTGGACCAAGCATGGGATGAGGTCCCAATTGTTGAACTTATGAAGATAGTTCCTGTGGTAACTGTAAAGGATACCTTGACGGCTTCACTAATGCTTGGTGGAATGCTGCATTCGGATATTGACAGTATAAATAAATTTTTTGAGTATAAGAAATTACCAAAATACAGGAAAAATTTACCAGAAAATGTTGGTTCCAGCAAGGGAAAAAGCGTGATTGTTGGAGATGTGAATGAAGAGGGATTCTTGTTTGGTGAGACTGAGGATGTTGCTCATGTGGTTCAGGATGATCCAACCGAGGAAAAGGCATTAGAGAATGAGGTTATTAATACATATTATCTTATGTAGTTTAATGTTTTCATATGTGCCCACTAATATTACGTTGTCACTCAGGCGGTAGAGAACAATGATGATTCATTGTTGATTAGTGATGCTGACAAAAAGGAAGAGGCGGTTTCCCAAATTATGGCGAATGAGGTACCTAACCTCTGTTACCTTATCTAGTAAATAGTTTAGAAAGGATTATTGATGTGAGAAAAGATACCAATGTTGTCATGCAGGATGCAGAGAAGCCTAAAGAGACAGTATTGTTTAGTGAGGCTCAGTATGAGGATTTTGGACTTCATGCTGAAGATAAAACGGAAGAGGGAGTGGTGGCAATGGAGCATGGGGTACCAAACATTTAATTATCTTTTTTAGTTATCTAATTGCATACAATTAATTGTGTAGGAAAATAGATGATTGTGTTTGATGTAATGCAGGTTGAAGTGATAAAGGAATTTCAGGTGGTTGGTTATCAGTCTGAAACTGAAACTGTTGTTCTACAGGTTGAGGATAAGAATGCTGGGGCAGACATGGTTATTGAGAATGAGGTACTTAACCTCTATTACCTTATCTAGTAAATAGTTTAGAAAGGATTATTGATGTGGGAAAATATACCAATCTTGTCGTGCAGGCTGCAGAGAAGCCTGAAGAGACAGTGTTGTTCAGCGAGCCTCAGGATGAGGATGTTGGACTTCAGGCTGAAGACAAAACGGCAGAGGGGGAGCCTGGGGTAACAATCAATTATTTATCTTCCATACAACTATTATCATCATAAGAATGTGGAGAATTTAATCACACCTTACCTTGTTATGTTGTCATGCAGGGTGAGCCACATATATCTCCTTATTTCGACGGTGTGAGTAAAGATTCAAATGTTTTAAAAAATTCGGATGAGTTTATATGGGATGGGGACATGGTGGATTCCCAAATAGGTGAAGTGTTGCTATCCTATGGGGGTACCTCGGGGGATGAGTCAAATGATGAATTACCAGAGAACAAATCATCTGCAAGGGAACTTGAACTGGTTGTACAACCGGTTATTTTACCTGTTCAACCGGTTGTACAACCGGTTATTTTACCCATTCAACCGGTTATGACAACCAAGAAATTTCATCCGGCTGAACCCATAGTGCTATCCAAATATGTTACTGACTTGACAGAGCTCCAGATTAAGTCAATCAGGAGAATGGGCACTATGGAAGATAAGTGGGTGTCTGTCAACATTCATAGATGCCTTTACATAAAGACAGTCATGCTAGGTACTATGTGGGAAATACTTGCTAACTATGTGCCAAAAAAGGGTAAGAACATGAGCAGTAGCATGCCTAAAGGGACTACATCACAGTGGTTCAGTTCTAAGGTATATGGGTTCTATCCCATTGGCCCAACCGGATGTCTTATAAACAAAGATGTGAAGGGAAAAGCTCCAATGCTCGAATACCAGCTGGAAGACGACTGGTTGAACTGCAGATACCCCTCAGGCTGATCCATTGTCAAAGAACCGGGAAAATTTGCATGTTGTTCCAGACAAATAGTCTGTCCCATCATCGACAAATATGGAGAAAATCAGGAGGGAGAAAGAATGGTTAACAGGCATTGGAAGGAGGAATTCTGTAAGAGAAACTATGCAGATATGAAGCTTGCTCATGAGTTGTATCTGTTGGACTCGAGAAGGGTTCAGTCTGTTGAAGATAACATGGATGAGAGTAACAAAACCACCAATAGCATGGTCGAGGATGATGAAATTCTTGCCCGGAAGCTTCAGGTTGTTGAGGTTAAGAAGGAAATAGAGTATATTGAGTTGAAGAAGCAAATAGAGGATGATGAAATTCTTTCCCGGAAGCTTCAGGGTGATTACGCTGATAATAAGGTAATGGTAAAGCTTATTGGGGAAGCTCTGAAGAGGTTGTTAGATACGAAGATTGCCAGTATGGATGTGGCCCAACGCAAAAGGATAGACAAAATGAATGATGAATCTAAAAGGTTCATTCAGGCTGAGGAGCGTAAGATCCGGCTCAATTTTAGTAAGGAAAACTATTCTCTACTGAGGGATTGGAAGGATGGCTGTTTTAGCAGAGGTTGGAAAACGAATTATGAGGTCAAGGGCATGACAACATACGAATTGTGTGAGTACATAATTCAGAAGATGAAAGAGAAGTGTGAGCTTGAACTTGAAAAGAGAACCGTGGCCGACGTTATAGAAGAAACGAGGAAGAGAGATGAGATCAAGAGGGTGCTGGACAATAGTCCCTTACCTCCTGAGGCGGAGCACATGGCACTCAAGGAATATTTTATTACTGTGCTGAATGAGAACCCAAGGAGGATCCGGCCATCTTCGATCACTACCCTCAGGAACAAATATATTGAGTTGCATGGAAAACAGATAGAGGACTCTAATGATTACGACATGCATCCATCTGTCAGGGCATTACCAGCAAGCTCCACTACAACCTATGAGCCTGCCAATCACTACCTTTAAACATCCCCCCACCAAAACTCATTGATTCTTTGTTGTCAGGAACACCACCAATCACTACCTTTAAACATCCCCCCGCCAAAAGAAAGCAACCAATCAGAAAACCCAAGGCTACAGCACCCGCCCCCAAAAAAATCAAACCTCTACCCCGGAAATATAGGATTGATGACTTTCATCCCTACCTGCCTGGGGAACCCACATCAAAATCCAAACCATTCACCCAGCCCACAATGACTAAATCAAACCCACAACCTGACCCTGAGCCGGACAGGGTTATTGTAGACTGGAGTTATGACAAGGAGCAGAAAAATTACATATTCCATACAAATCAAGGCCAAACCTTGTCTTACACCCTCTTTGAAGACCCTGGCAAATTATCATTGTCTGAGATGGCAGATGTCACACCCCCCCCCCCCTCCGCCGCCCCCTGCCAGGTGCGGGGGAGGGTGTGGGACCGGCTGTCCGTATCAATTCCCGAGGCACCAACATAAAAACAAACAAACAGGCATACAAAACGGACATTCAGTCCTCACAGTGAAACCCTAGGCCGACTCTGACTGAGGATGCACAGAGCACCTCTTAGCCGACCTAATAGAATCGATAGCCACCAGATATGACCCAGGACTGAACAAACAAGAGATACATTATTACAAGGGAAACATAGTCATAATAGGTCTTCGGAAACAAACATCATTCGTTTATTATACAGAGCCCTATCCATAGTGACAACAACCATCAGAATATTCCAAGTTCAGATTAGGTCCACACCTACACTTGCTTACCTGCAACATAAGTCAATCACAAAGTCAACAACATACGTTGTTGGTGAGTCGTAACTACCATCATCACATTAACAGTTTTCAACACATACAGATTATGAATTTATCATGCTGCACCCAAGGTCAACACTCAGATACTCTACGGGCACGTTGCACGTAGCCATACGCCCTCTACGAGTAGTTTTTAAGTTCAACATATAAGTACATATTCCCCCTAGTAAATTAATACTAGAGGATCCGGGTGAATATGGATCGTTCAACTATATCGGCCGCTATAATCCCTTATATGTCTAGTGGTCTCAACCTTAATGACCAGAAAGTCTCTAATGACCCACACAGGACATTCTGACTCACAGTGTTCGATAAGATAAGCATAACAGATATAACAGATACAGATACATAAGAGCAAACATGTGATCTCAAACAGTTAACTAATGAAGGAAGTCAGAGGACTCACAGTAATGAAGTCAGAAATAGAGCTCAATAAAGGCTGCAATCCCAGGTTCACTAGGATATCCTATCTTTGGTTTCTAGCAACCTATCAGATTTATCATGTGTATGCGTGTCATATACAATGCTATTGTGTCCCATAACAGTTTCAGGTTCAAAGTATCACTATTTACAGTCACTAGATCAACCGGTTAAGTTTTTGGTTCACTTAAAATCGACCAAACATTCTGTCATTTTCCTTCATAGGCGTACCGCCTGGAAATTTACATTTCTGGGCGGTACGCGTCAAACTGTAATCCGAATTCCTGATTTCAAACTCGGGCGTACCGTGCTGATCTATATATTTCTGGGCGGTACGCTGTAATCTGATATTCCGATTACTGTCTTTGGTTTTCAGGGCGTACCGCTCTGCATGTACCCAACTTGGGCGGTACGCCCCAATCTGGCCCGACTATTTTGTCTTTTAGTGCATTTTTACATTTTGTCGTTTTTGGGCCAGAATTGTTTGAGGTATCAGTAGTATACCATAATGGGGTTTGATCAGTGATTTACTTATAGTTTACATCCTTGATTTAAGTAATAACTTAAGTTCCCGAGCTTTCCATTAATGGTAAATTTTATCAATTCAACTCCCGATTCACATAAGTATTATTAGGGACAGAACTCTTGTGACTCAATGACTTATTTCCACAATAGAATCACTGATCAAGTCTGGGTTTGTTCATCCATTCATTAAATGTTTCCAATTATAGGAAAAATCAACATGCATGCATAGAAGGGTTGTACCTTGTGGAGGAATCCTTGTACAACCGAGCTTTTCTGATTTCCTTGTTCTCTCAAGTCCTCAATTCAACTTCCAGGAGAAAATCTTTGATTGCATGTATGATCCATATCCATTTATGAGTGTATGATCTTAAAGAAAACCCTAAATCACATTCTTAAGCAAAAATCAAGACATCCTTACCTTGATTACTCTTGTATTCAATTCCTACCCTCTTTGATCCTTCCAAATAACATAAGTACATCTGCATTCATGAGGGTTGAGGCTTAGAATGAGGTTTACTTCAAGTATCCATGTGATTAATGAAGAGAAGGATTGAAGGAATGCTTACCCTTGATGATTGCTATTCTCTTTAGCTCCAATTACTTGAATTTTGTGGGAACAGAGGTCTGGAGCAGCAACTCAGAGCCCTTGGCCGGACATATGCATAGAATCACAAGTGTACAATGGTTATAAAGGCCAAATTCCTAGTTTTTAACAAACTGGAATTGAGGCGTACCGCCCCAAAATATAACATTTGGGTCGTACCGCCCGGATTTTAAGATTCGGGTATGTGAGGATCCGATGGGTGCCGCAACCCGACCCGTTTACCAAACGGGTCGCGTACCGCCTAGGATTTCCTAATCCTAGGCGTACCGCCTCAAATTGTGATTCAGAAATTTTTGAATATTTCTCATTTGAAAATTCCTACTCGGATCATGTTTTAGGTACAAAGGTTACAGTAGATGTCCATGTTATTGCTCATAGAAGGAATACTCTCACCATGGATGAGAACTTGCTCTACTTCAGGCTGAAAATCTTCTTGGACGAAGCGATAAACAATGCAGAAGATCCGATCGACATCTCAAATCGTTTCTTTAAGATTAAGTATTATGTATACGTGGAGGAAGAGAAACGGTATTATGTGCATAGAGCAGATGGGACGTTCACTAAACACAAAACAATAAGTGATAGGAGTGAATGGCCCAATGATGAAGACTGGGAGACGCTTCGCTCCTTACCCCCCTACCGGACGACCGTTGTGCGATCTGTGGAGAGTCTTGATAAAAATTAATTTTTTAATAGATTAACTGTTGAAGGGATAACTGTTATAACTGTCTAGTGGTATTATGAATTGTTGTTGACTACGTTATTATATAACTGTTATTTCAGACAACCGGTTGAAATACTCAGCCGGGATGGAAATTCACCCGTATGATAATTTCAAGAGTGGCATCCGTATTAACTTTCAGGTCCGGGTGAACTGTCTACTTAATGGATGGACCAGAATAAAGACGAGTCCGGCTGAACTACATTTATGTGTGGTATTACTACTGTTGACACCTTATATATAAAAACATGAATTAATTCCCCATCGATAACAAGTTGAACTTTATTTTAGTTACCTTATTTTAGATGCTATTCCTTATTTTTAGATGCTATTCCTTATTTTAATTATCCATCGACATCAAAATAAAATAACTAACATTGTTACAGTTCCCTTATTTTAGTTACCTTATTTTAGATGTTATTCCTTATTTTTGTTTAATTAAATTATATAAAAGGAATTTTAGTCATTCCACGTGGACCCGTCAAATGTCACCCCTAAACTTAGTCGTCTAAATTTTGTACCCTACGTCTAAAATTAGCCTGATGATAAGTACCACCCGTGTCAACCTTCAAATGGAAAATATTCTTTTTAAATAAACCAATTTTATTCATTCTTTATATAACAATTTCAATATTTAACCAAAATATGAAACATGTACTTCATAACAAAACCATTTAACATAAGTAGGACGGGACTTAAGTTCACTTTAGTATTTAATGAACCAAATAACAACAAGGGATATAATTATAACCATTTTATAGTAAAATTGAGATTTTGAATTTCCCAACTCAAGTTTTAATCTGTTGTTTTCCTCTTGAAGGATCTTCTTCTCAACTTCCAGATTTGCAATTCTCAGATGCTAGAGTTCAGTGTTCTTGTAATTCAAGGAGTTAGGGTTGCCACCAACAGATAATTTCCCATCAACATCATCTCTCCAGATAAAAAAATTACACTTGGTAGTTCTCTGGGAATTTTTAGAACAACATTTTATATAAAGGATATAAAGCAATAAGAAAATAAATAAAGTTGACAATATATTGTAACTTACGTGCCAAAGAGGACACCCATAAAATTGATGACCGGGCCGTGAACTGTCAATACCAGCGGTTCTACAGACAACCCTCAAGTCATGAAAGCAGCGAACATTAAGATCCAAATCAACCTGTGGTACCTTGCCTTTCCTACGAGAGGAAGAAGAAGAACATGCCATTATTTCTGTTTGGCTATTAACATAATTCGAGAGAAAGATATATATATATATATATATATATATATATATATATATATATATATATATATATATATCTTTTACATTTAGGAAGACCCAAAGATTTATTTTATAGTAAAAGATAATGATATTTGAATTATTTTGAAATTTTTGGGACCGTTGCCACTTGTCCGGCTAAATTTTGCAAGCGGCTAACCGGATTCTTAACGGCGGCTGAGTATTAGCCAACCGTATTTAAATCGGATGTACCATGAAAGGTGGCACCCTCGAGTGCTACGGATGAAATCCGGCTAAAATTGGATCGGAAGCACAACCTACGGCTGAATATCAGAGAGAACAAAATATATGTCAAGTTCTTATTGGCGATCAGAAAGTTCAAATATTGGAAGGTGGGTCCGTGTTGTTGCCTTATTGTCAGTCATGTACACGTGTAGACCTCCCATTGTAGGATTCGAATAGTTTTTAAACGGAATTGGTGATTTGTCTGCTTCGCATTCGTGGGATTGGTGAGGGTCAGTTTGAAGAATTCGAATTCAAAGGGTCAAAATTATAGTTTTAAGGTCAACAATAGTCATTTTCGTGTTTTTCCCAATTCTTAATCTCAATGTTGTCTCTGAACTTAAAACTATTGGTTCATTTTTTCATAACTTATCTTTGGTATATTTAAAGATTGTTGTGTATGATATGATTATTTAAAACTAACCAATTGTTTGTTTCTATTTGCAGAAGTTATTGGTTAAGCTAGAAGTTATTGGTTAAGCTTATACATGTTATCCGGTTGAGAGTTTCAAGATCAAGACTATACTTTAGCTCATATAACGTAAAAATCTATACCAGGTATTAAACACTTGTAATACCTTATTTAGTTGGTTTATGCTTCCAAGCTTATGTTATATTGTGAGAAAATGGGTATAGGGTTCGTAACTACTTCGTCACAACTTAGTAATAAAAAGTATCAACATCAACTTATTATTGTGCGACATATATCCTTAGTAGAAACTGTATCATTATCGTTGGCAACCATGACGTCATAAGCTAACCCTGTTCAGCCAAGTATTTATCACCATAATGTAACTTTTAGGAGGA
>JBCNJP010000023.1:9249392-9275392 GCA_039602395.1 Deinandra increscens subsp. villosa
TTTTTAATTTATTGTTATCGTTGAAACACTTATTAGACTGACCGTAACGCGCTTTTGGCGTCGCACGTCCATCTGACGTGGAAGGCGCACGCCCAGTGTGCGACGCTGCTGGGGTCATCCGTCTCCGCAAACGGTTTACTTTATGTTTTTTAACTTTTTTTATTTCCAAAACTATTTATTTTAAACATTTAAACCTAATTAATTATTCAAAAACATAATATTATTAAACATAAATACATTTATTAAACATAATAATAAATTTAAACCTAATTAATTATACATAATATTTAAACTTAATATTAAACATAATCGTATTCGAAATCAGATTCAATCTTAACGATGTGTGCGAAATTGTGTACGCGAAATTTGTTTATCAATAAAAGATGTAAATTAACAAAAAAATACTTATAATAAAGTTATAGTAATTATTTAGTAATAATAAAGAATATATTAATACTTTAAATAAATGTAAACTAAAAAAACACTTACAATAAAAGTTAATAAGAATATTATTATTAAATAATATTACTTATAATAAAATACTTATTATAAAAAGTAATAATAATAATATAATTAAAAAATAATACTTATAACAATTTAACTATTATATATGGGAGTTATATGGGGTGTATTGAGCAATACACCCAAATAAAAGGGTGTAGGAATAGACTCGGTACAATGGATATAAAAGGTGTGGATATAGAAGGTCCCTAAATTAAAATGCAATAGTGGATTGTTACACTTCTACCAATTACATCAAACATCACTCATTCAATCAGTTTGGCTACATCAACCTATAGTAAAGGGACAAATCTACAAGGTTTTTTAATCTTTTTCTGTTGAGATTAGGCTTTATTATATATGACAGTGAGATGTTTAATATGATTTTTTATTTTATTTTAGTTGGGTCTTATAAAATTATAGGTATCTTAGGATATTGTGAACCACTACCCATTTACATTTCTTGATTATTATCTCTATATAATTTTTCCTACCAAGAACAGTAAGGTACCATCGCTTTAAGCTTCCTCTGTACGTAGCTTCATGATTTTTTATTATACCTTTGCCGTTATTACTTTCGCAAATGTTTCTTTCAATTCTAAGTACCATAATTTTGTACTTAGAATTGAACAATTGCGGCATTGCTATTGACGTGATTTCGTTGTTGTTAAGGGTAATAATATTCACGCATTTCTTGTAGCGAATGTAGCCAATTTTTATGTTTTCCGCGATTCTTATTCTTCTCACCCTTTTTCTATTTTCAACTGCTTTGATTCTGCATCATCTTCGTGTTTGTGATGGTTAATTTAGGCATGCTTTGGGTTTTCATGATTCTCTATATGGAACGAGTTTCGTTATATGATGTGTGTATTTGTAGCAATTGTAGGTAATTTGTGGTTTTTTGTTTGATTTTGTTAGATATTACGAGGTGCTTAACAAGAAAAAGACACAAGGTATGTCGAATGCTTCTTTTGTAGGATTAATCTTGATGGGTCAAGTCGGGTCAGCAGAGATTTCAGACTTAGTCACATATTTTTAGTGTTTTAATTAGTCATTAGTAGGTTAGTTAGAGAGTCAAAATAGTGGGTTAGTAGTGGGTTAGTGGATTCCTATTCTTTAGGTGCAAGTTGAATGAATAAAGTGTGGCAAAGTTTGAAGCAGAAAATCTTTCTTCTTCACATGAGTTTGAGTGTGTGTTTTAGGGCCTGATTTCAACATCTTTATTGTCAAACTAGGTTGGTAACCCGTGTACTACACGGGCTAAATATAGATTCATAATATTAGATAAATACAAAAATAAAAGATAATGATCAAGAAAATTTGAAAATTATGATTGATATAAAATTCTTATAATATATTAAATAATATTTTAGTACATTTGAAAATTTTATTATGTTTGACAAGTTCTTGATTACTTTCCACAAAAATATTAAAATTATTGAATAAATGAATCAAATCTACATTAATTTTATCAAGTTTTTAAAATAAAATTTTAGTTTTGACAAAATTGGTAATTAATATTAATTGATGATTTTACTATATTGGTAATTGATTGTGAGTTTAACATGTGACTTGGTGATGTGAACCCTTTATAAATGAGACATATGACATAAATTTTATTGCTTTATTAGGATTATGATGATTATAAGATTATAATATAAGATGATTGAGAGCTTAGGGGAGGGGGTATGGTTGCCACAAGGCTTCAAGAAGCCATGCCCACCAACCAATAGGAGCATGCCAACTCAAATAGGGGGAAAATGAAGCCATTTGAAGCCACACCACATGGTATGGTTGTGGTGTGGCTTCTTGAAGCCATGCGAATTTTATTTATTTTTTATAAAAAACACTTTTAATAAATAATCAATAATAAAAGTAAACAATATTCATTAAAACAAAAATAAAATTACAACTTTAACAACATTCATTAAAAAATAAAAAAAAATTACAACTTTTATTAAAAAAAAAATACAAATCTAGGGTTGAGGATTTGCGTTCACCTCCTCCTCGGTTAAAAACACTTCCATTGTGTTTTGGATGTGCTCGGTGATATCGAATCTGAGTTTAAAATGAGTCTCACTATCTCGCAATTCGAAAATAACATTCGGGTCGAGAACCCGGTTAACTGGCGGATCTCGAATGTGGACCGGTGATATAGCAAGGCCATCGTCTTTGAGAGTCATGTTGTGTAGAATGATGACAGCGTACATAATGTTCTCCATTAGTTTTTTTTTATTGGACGACCCTTTCGATCCACTATTGCCCACTTTTCCTTTATCCGACCAAACGCTCTGTTCGACGTCTTTTCTAGCCCCCTCTTGTATCTTCTTCATTTTCTTCTCTTTAATCTCATAAGGATGTGGAAATGCCTTCACAAAGACCGACCAAGGGGGATATATGCCATCCGCAAGGTAATATCCACGTTTGTACTCTCGACCGTTGCAAACAAATGGCATTCTAGGTGCAACTCCATGCATCTCATTGTTGAACAAAGGTGACTGATTAAGCACGTTGATGTCGTTGTTTGAACCTGCAACACCAAAGAACGCATGCCAAAACCACATATCTTGGGAGGCAACCGCCTCGAGTGAAATTGTTGGTTTTTTATGATCGCCACGATGATATTGTGCCCTATACTTTCTAGGACAATTTCTCCACTCCCAGTGAGTACAATCGATACTACCTATCATACCCGGAATACCATGCTTTTCTAAATGGGCATTATATAAAAGAGTGATATCGTGGCTAGTAGGTGCACGCAAAAATTCATCTTTGTAAAGCTTAATTACGGCGTCACAAAAATAGTGTAGGCATTCACGTGCAGTTCTTTCAGAAAAATCTAAAGATTCATCATATTCGTCAGGAACGTTACCGTATGCGAGTTGACGCATAGCCACCGTGCACTTTTGTAAAGGCGTGAAACTTTCTCTCTTCGCCGCGTCCAAACGGGGTGTGAACCACGGAAAGTTGTTTGTGATGTCGTCAACAATCTTCAAAAATAGCCGTTTAGACATACGGAATCGGTCTTTAAAAATCCCCTCGTGGTAACGGGGATTTTCGGCAAAATAAAGCTCCACCAATCGTTGGTGACCGTTTTCACGATCACGGTAAATACGTCTCCTCCGTTTAGGAGCGGAAACCTCTTCTTGTTCTTCTTGTTCGATGACGCTAAGACATAAGTTAAAATACTGCATCGCGTCCTCGTACGAACCTTCGGAACTGCTTGACGACGAAGTCGGAATTTCGGGTGGTGGTAAAATTCCCTCATCGTAAAGATTCATTTTATAAATTTTTTGGTAAAGAGTTTTGGAGATGAAATGGAAGTATGATGTGTGTTTTATAAAATGTTTGGTTGTGTATATATAGTGAAATTAGAAAAAAAAAAAAAAAAGCAAAGAGCCGTTGGCTCTCAACGGTCAAAAAACGGCTCTTTTTTTGCCCGGCTCAACCATGCTCGGAGGAACCGCCCAGCACCAAATGTGCGGAGCCGTGGAGAGGAACCGGGTGACCCGGTATGGTTGCCAGCTTGTGCCGCGCGGCACCCTGGGAACCGCCTCGCGGTAACCGGGACTCATACCGTCCCCCCTTAGAGCATTCATGCATGGTCCGTTCCCTATCTCCATTCCTATAGTTTATACTTTAATCATTACTTTTTATCTCTCTTCCACTCACAACTACAATTAAATAATACTTTTCATACCCTTATTATTACTTATTTTCTCTCTTTCAATCACAACAAAACCCCAAATTTTAGAAAATCATCAGTTTTTTCTCCAAATATAGGGATGAACAGTAACTTTTTCTCTCCCCTCCACTCATAACCACTCAAAACCACACTCTTAATTTTGGGGTCTATACACACATAATTTTAGAGAGTGGGTTGTGAATGCTCTAAGACAAAACAGAAATCTCCTGGTTTAATGGGTCTTCTTTATTAACCGGATTCATCCACTAGCAACCTTCACTTAACTCGGTCCATCCACTAGCAACTTTCACTCCTATGCACACATGCACGTAATGGTCATATGAAGCAATCAAAGTCACATGTGAGAATGCCACATCATCCTTCACACCCCCCCCCCTCCTGGATGCGGGACACTTCCTCACTCCCACTAGCTCTTTCATTTAAGCAAACTTCATTCTTGGTAATGGCTTGGTAAGTATGTTTGCTCTCTGCAACTTCCCATCCACATGCTCCACTACAAGCACTCCATTATCCACACCCACATTCTCTTAGAAAGTGGTACTTTGTGTCAATCGGTTAGCTTCTCTTGTGAAAGAACTGGGTTCTTTGTCAAGGATATGGCACCTTCATTGTCCACCAACAACTTGACACACTAAGGCTCAGCTACACTAACTTCACTAAGTATATCTCGAAGCCACTTTGCTTGACAGGTTGCTGTAGTTGTGGCCATGTACTCGGATTCACAGGAGAATAATGCCACTCTTTTCTGCTTTTCAGATGACCATGGACAACTTTTCCCGATAGGTAGAAGATTGTACCAGTTGTACCTCTTCTATCCATTACATCACTCCCCATGATTCATACATCAAATGATAGTGAATTGTTCCTTGAACATACCTCAATATTTGCTTGACTGTTGCTAGATGTGCATCTGTAGGAGCTTCCATAAACCTACTCGATCACCACACCCACTGAGTAACTTAAATCAGGTCGTGTGTGTATGAGATACCTCAAGCCATGGTTGTAAAAGTAGCTATGCGCTCCCAAGTCGGTCGACTGGAGAGTTATTGTCACACCCCCAAAGATTCACTTGCCGAGTATCACCGCGCTAAAGGCGTGACATACCCGGATCTCAGTCATCAGACACACAGAACATTCTATATGCATAAATAACCGGTTTAAATCAGAGTTTTTAAAGTCCAGAAAAGTTTAACGAAACAGTTATCAGTTGCGGAAGTGTAGATTAAACCAAACAAGCTTAAATGTTTTGGATGCACAAAGACATCAAAATAACCGTCCAAGTGACATCAAATGTTTATGTATGACAATGCATCGCCTAGCAAGTGCGTCCTAGTCGTGCCGCCTAAGGACCTAAGAAGAAACATGCTTCAAAAAGTGTCTACACAAGGTTGGTGAGTTCCCATAATTTAAGTAAAAGGTGCAGATGAATAATAATTTATCAAAAGTAAAGTGTTAAGTCTCCCCGAGGACTAACCAAGTGTGGGATTCCCAATCCCTAAACCGAAAAATATAGTGTACTTGTAACCCAATAGCATTGTATCCCCATTACCGACAGCCGAACTGCCTCCTTTGTCAAGCATGAGAAAAAGTAAGACAATGTAATACCCGTCTTCACTCCCTCTAAGGCAAGTGGGGCTAGAGCGCCCAGCCTGGGCAGGGCTTGTCAGGCCAGTAGATCTACTTCAATCCTCGTTATCCCTGATATTCATGGTACAATGTAGAATGACTTTTATGTACTGGCAAACTGAATATCATTATTGTTTACAATACATTATGTAATAAGTAAAACCTTGTACTAAAAGAACGTTTACCGCATGTCTTCTCCCTCAAAAGTAAAAACAAGTTAAAGTGGGGTTGTAAGCTCACCTCGGGTGCGTAATAGTAACCAAACATGCAAGCTAATGAAAAGGCAGTGAATCCTCTTAGACTTCACCTAAGACACATAACTGTGTAAGTGTTTGACCATATTGACTAATATTTATCCTAACACGTATATCACATATAACATTTTACAAAGTCTTGTCATTATATAATGAAAATAATTACTCATTATATTTGAAAATCAATATTTTAGTAATAATTTATTTAACAAAATTATAATAAAATTACACTATACAATTTATACATATAAGTTTCTAGTTATATTTTTATAAAAGTTCATTCCATATATATACATATAAGTACTTTAGGGAAATAACCCGCTATGTTATCTAGAATTCCAATCGATATCTTAATGTTTAAAGAAAAGCTAAAAGTAGTTTAAAGTATGAAAGGTGTCATAGAGGGGTTTGAAGTATAAACCTAAACTAGAGGTGTACAAAAAAAACCGGTTAATCAAAAACCGAACAAGTTTTTAACCGGTAACGTACAAATATGTTACGAACCTATATAAACCGTAGGTTCTGAACCGGCTTGTGGTTTCTAAGTTATGAACCGGTTATAGGTTAACTTACAGAAAATATATATATATATTTTTAAAAATACCGATTTTTTTTACTGGTTGACTAAATCGAATCTAACTAACGTTTTTCATCAAGCTGTCAGTTTCCTTCCTCGCCTACATGATATGATGCAGATGTAATGGGACTCAAGCTGTAAAACACATTAAATCTTCTATGTCTGATAGATTTTGGTCACGAAGTCAAGATAAAATATAGCTTCTTACGGATTCATTTTTAAGCATAAAGGTTATCTGAATTGAAACTAAAAAAGAATAGACTAGCTTCACCCATGTCCTTCATCTCAAAGTTGGATGATTGGTGGCTCAAGATTGATGGTATTTCAACCACGATAATCTTGGTTGGTACCAAACCCGATAGTGATTCTTTCGATTTGTATTAGAATGATGGCCCCTGCTTCACTAATAGTTGGGAACGGAATACGTTCTTCAATCAGCATGTGTTAACCATTTTCTATTCTTTGGATGAAATGTCGAGATTCAAGAGAAGATGGACCGGGTCTTCTATTAAGAGATGGACCTTGAAGCAATCATTGTCATTGTGACAGTTAACCGGTTCGAGTTAACCTGTGGATCGGTTTTACGGGCTAGGGTTTTTGTAACACCCGTGCCCAACCCATTCATAAAACCCGATCCACATCCGAAATTGTCACCCGACTTTCGGGTAAACGACAAGATGTGAATTTTTAAAATATAATAGAGAATGAAAAATAAAGATCGTGGGCGAAAACGGATCTCAAATCCGAGTTATAACGGAGCGGGAAAACGAAAAATAGTGATTTGGGCTCGGTTGTGTGATAATCCTATATAGCTCGTAAACGTCATCAAAATAACCGAAATCAATTCGGTTAGCCATTCGGGATACTTTTAACGGCTCAGCGAGGTATAAATAATTATTATAATATTTATTAAGAATTTAAGTCGAGTAAATATATTCAGTTTATAAAACGGCAACGATCCCAATGCCGATTGGACACGCACTCTATACCGTTAATTAACTAAACGCACACCACTTTACGATATAACCGAAAAATAAATATAATAATTATATTTACTGAACTCCCGTAATATTTTAGATATTCAGAAATTTTTATAAACTGGTTACAAGATATTAACAGGTATAGAATACGAGGTATAATACCTACTTACTTATTAAATAGTATTACACTAAATATCTTAACTTTTCTTGTACCCTACTCTTATACATATACGTGGCTAGATAGGGATTGTAGTTATCTCTCAACAGATATACATACGTATACACTTGAGAAGATTGCCTAATGTCCTATTGATTCATTTCATAAATTGAATACTCACTAGCTACGTGTTGGATTTCTTAATGAGATTGCATTCATATTTCATACTATCTTATCTAAAACTATAGTATATATACATACCATGTTCACATACAAACATCACAAATTAAAACCAGTAGAAGAAAAACAAAATAAACAAAATGAAAGAAGAAAGAAAAAGAGAGCCGTAGCTCTCCTTCCCTCCCCTCCGCTCTCGATTTCACGGCGACACCACTCTCTGGCCGGCGACCAAACTACTACCACTACAACCCCACGACACCAACCCAATCCAGCCCTTCTTCTTCTCCGTTTAATTAAACCCAGCAACAAACCTCTTCGATTCCGTTAAATATATGTGTTAAAACGGAGTTATTCGGTCGATGTTTCGGTGGTGTGTGTCCAACGGTGGGGCTTGGTAATGATGGTGATGAATCACCGGGACAGTGAGTATAATGGCGGCGGTTGGCGGTAGTTAACGGTGGTAGTAATTGGTTATAAACGGGTGTTGTATTAGACCCGTTATACAAACCCGTCAACACTTGCGGTCAACGTTTCGGTGACTTAACTCGCTCGAAAAGACAAACCGACAACGGGGAAATGCTCGTGGCGAGACGGTGATTAGTTTGGATTATTCATTTATCTAATTCGAACAACTTTATTATTCGATTATTCAGACTCGTTTCACAACTCATTCGAAAGGTAATCATATTATATTAATTGTTAATTACTACAAATATCATTATTGAAATACAAGTTATACAAAATGTTAATTAGAATCAGTTTTAACTAAATTAATTAAAGAATATTTAATATAAATATATTTAAAAATATTAAATTTATTTAAAGAATATTTAATAAACGATATTCAAACTAAAAGATATATATCGAAATATATATTTTGAAAATAAATATTATGTAGACGTTAGTGCGGACCGAAGGGTAAAATGGTCTTTTTTTATAAGACCTAACTATCCTTAAGACTCGTTTCCTTAGAAATATAATCATTCCCCATATTCATTTAGCATGTTCGTTTCACTAGGATAAACTCCAGATTACTGTCTCTCGCAATTGGTCCTATCTCTCGTATTCGATCTACTTATCAGGTGAGTATTCACTAAACCCCCTCATTTAATATTGTTGGTTATGACTATTCAATTCGTATTATCATTTCTATTGGTGATTCATTAGGATGATAATCCGAGTTGTGAGAAATCATACCTGCATTATCTTTTAAACATTTTTGGGGTGTAACATGTATCTCTATATTCAAATTGTTTCTCTAAACCACAAACGCGATTATATGATGATTTGATACGTTCTATGTATGTTAAATATGTGTGGATTATTGTGATTGGTTTGATCTAGCACTGTTACTAATTCTATCTCGAAGCGTACTCATTAACACACCGAGCCGGGGTAACAATAATAGATCTATTGGTTTGACAGCCCACTTGGCATGCTTCGCGTGTAGCGCCTTGTGATTGGAAGCCTAGTTGTCTAGGGTTTGATGCGCTCATTCATTGGCTTTAACTCATTACTTGTTTGACTATACATATGAAAATATCTGGCTAGACATATATCGCTGTTATTGAAAGTATACTTATATTATTTAATCATGTGTTTACTCACCAACTACCTTTGTAGTTGACACTTTATCTTATACATGTTGCAGGAACCTATACATGAGCTATGTTGTGATCACGCTAGGATTGCTGGACCTAGATTAAAGACTTTAAATCAGTTAATATGTATTTTGTATGTTTAACTTTATTGTACAATATCTTTAGTTGATTAATAAAAAAAGGGCATGTTTAAGTATTACAACTTAATTTAGTTGTCATGTGCATCTGGACAATCATTGCGCCCCGACATATTCCGCCGTCGGTTGGGGTGTGACAGATTGGTATCAGAGCCTTGGCTATAGCGATTTAGGTTATTAGAACCGGATGACCTAGACTATATGCCTTAGGTGTCCTACATGATTAACTCATGTCTGCATGCCTATTATTATATTATGTCATTTAGATGCTGCTTAAACTTGCCTCTCTTAGATCTCACCTTTGCGTTAACACTTAACACACACATGTACACAAATCCTTTATGGCTTCCTAGCCTCTATCCTTAGTAATGGTTCCTTACGTGCCATTTTAGGATTTTGAAAATTCTGATTTTGAAAATTCCGTCGGAGTTAGGTTCCTAGCAGTAGACATGTAGTAACTGGAAGGGAGAAGGCACCGGTAGCCGGAGGTCTATCTAGGCAGGCATTGCGTATAAAACCTGATCAACCGTGTGGACCGTGATGCCTACCTAGAAGTCTTTGGTGAGAGTGTTGGAACCTATTAGGCCAAAGCATGTCAATTACCGCTACGAATCCCAATTAACTCTGATTAGTCACGGGTTGTAGTTTCTCAATCGAGAAACGAAAACCATTCCATTACGTTTTACTAAATCAACATGATTTCTTCTCCATACCTTATTAGAAATCTCGTGATTTCTAGATTCATATGTTTTATAAAATATCCCTCTTTATACTCCCGAATTGATTATCATATCCCTTGTCTCCTAAACATCTTCAGCATGAATCCTGACGATAAACAGATGGCCCGACAAATTTCTCAACAAGTTGCAGCTTTCATCTCCAACATTTTCCGACAAGCCCTCAACGATAAATTTGGCAACAATGATGCTACTGTTATTCCCAACCCTCCAGCCAACAATGCAGAGCATAAAACCCAACCTCCAATAATTCAAACTATGGCACCTGCTCCTACTCATATCCCTTCTGCTATCCCGATGCATTGTTGTTATCATTATGGAAACCCTAATCACTTTCGAAACATGTGTCCTCATCCAGCCACTATCAGAACTCCTTTACACAACAATTTTCAAACCTCCAAGCAACTGCTGGAACTTTCGACGTGAATGATATCTGAAGGAAGTAATGATGATGATTGAAGATCGTTTGGACTTTGTTAGTATTTGAATAAATCTATTACCCTGTAACTAAAGTTTGTAATCTTTCCAATCGATGTTCTTCCTGTATATATATCAGAATACGAGTTTTATAACTCTTTGCTTATTACCCTCCTATTTACTCAATCATTTCTTATATTCATTACCCTTAAACCTCTCATTATGATTAATTAGCGGACAAGAAACCTATTACCCTCAATTTCCATTATCCTTAATTGCAACTCAATCCCTGACAAACATACTCTCGGGAAGATCAAACGTCATCATTGAATTGAGTGTCTAAAACATCACGTGGAATTTATCCCTCGTTCAAGATAACTCGAACTTGACTATTCATGCCAATAAATTAGAAACATGTCTCCTTCATCAAACCCGTAACGAATATGTGGCATCCTTGTTAAATATCACTTTATCAAAATTCATTCGATCTAGTTCCCCACTTTGAGGAACACCCATTCATCTAAAAAGATGATACATATCGAATGTACATCACCAGTCTGATGGACTCATCATCAAATATCGAAACTCTTATATTAGCAACATCATCAAGAAAATTCACGAAATCGCCTATCTCCTCAAGATCAATTCTCGTTATCCCCATACGGAACAATTGTCCGTTAGTGATTCCTGAACATTCTCAAGACCATGATTTAATCTGGTCTTGACTCTCTTATTAATCTTAATAAAGGAAACATTATGATATCCACTTTGTATTATCATTCGAATGGTGATTCATTCAAATAATGATTTGCAATTTGATATCAAGTGATCAATTCGTGTTATCATTTGAATGGTGATTCATTTAAATGGTATTCGTGTTGAATCACTATCTTTTCCTCAAACGGATTAATCAAGTATATCTGTTAAAAACAATCCTCTCGCATTATCACCGCCTTAAATGGCAATGGTTGAATTTGCTCTATATTATAAAGTATCTCTAATTTATCTGGCCAGTCCAAGACTTATACGTACTACACCTAAACACTTGTGTGTGATGCTAGCTTAGCATACATTTGGTTTTGGTCATAGACGTTAATCTTGGGTTTTAGCCAATTTCTATTTCTAATCCAGATTATTAACAAGACCTCGCGTCCCGTAGGTGAATTAAATGTGGCTCGCTACCCATTTAGCTCACCAGTACTCGACACGTTCTCTCGTTAAGAAACCTGTGATCCCATTTTATTGTATGGAATGATAGTCTTAACTTAATGTCAAAATATCAGCTTCAGCAATTTATAAGTAAATCATGTTACCCCCACCACTCTCCTCATATTCCACCGGTCTTTTCCCTGAAGTACGGGAGACGGTGATAAATCAAATCTACAAATCTGATTGATACGAATAATCATGTAATCATGATCCATCGAATCTGATGTTGTTCAAACTCTATCATGTCGTTACGATCTTAAGATCATTCGTTGTTATGTAGAAATGGTGGTTCTCCGTAGGTTACTAGCGCATTTTTAAAGTATTACAGATATGGTGGGTTAGCTGCGGTTTGAAAATGAATTAGGAATCGAACATAGAACTGACCATTGGTTGTTTGTTTGTACCAAATTCCCTATCACCATTGATATTTTCCTTCCACTCATCTCGAATTTCTCTTCAAATTTCGGGACGAAATTTCCTGAAGTAGGGGAGACTGTAACACCCGTGCCCAACCCATTCATAAAACCCGATCCACATCCGAAATTGTCACCCGACTTTCGGGTAAACGACAAGATGTGAATTTTTAAAATATAATAGAGAATGAAAAATAAAGATCGTGGGCGAAAACGGATCTCAAATCCGAGTTATAACGGAGCGGGAAAACGAAAAATAGTGATTTGGGCTCGGTTGTGTGATAATCCTATATAGCTCGTAAACGTCATCAAAATAACCGAAATCAATTCGGTTAGCCATTCGGGATACTTTTAACGGCTCAGCGAGGTATAAATAATTATTATAATATTTATTAAGAATTTAAGTCGAGTAAATATATTCAGTTTATAAAACGGCAACGATCCCAATGCCGATTGGACACGCACTCTATACCGTTAATTAACTAAACGCACACCACTTTACGATATAACCGAAAAATAAATATAATAATTATATTTACTGAACTCCCGTAATATTTTAGATATTCAGAAATTTTTATAAACTGGTTACAAGATATTAACAGGTATAGAATACGAGGTATAATACCTACTTACTTATTAAATAGTATTACACTAAATATCTTAACTTTTCTTGTACCCTACTCTTATACATATACGTGGCTAGATAGGGATTGTAGTTATCTCTCAACAGATATACATACGTATACACTTGAGAAGATTGCCTAATGTCCTATTGATTCATTTCATAAATTGAATACTCACTAGCTACGTGTTGGATTTCTTAATGAGATTGCATTCATATTTCATACTATCTTATCTAAAACTATAGTATATATACATACCATGTTCACATACAAACATCACAAATTAAAACCAGTAGAAGAAAAACAAAATAAACAAAATGAAAGAAGAAAGAAAAAGAGAGCCGTAGCTCTCCTTCCCTCCCCTCCGCTCTCGATTTCACGGCGACACCACTCTCTGGCCGGCGACCAAACTACTACCACTACAACCCCACGACACCAACCCAATCCAGCCCTTCTTCTTCTCCGTTTAATTAAACCCAGCAACAAACCTCTTCGATTCCGTTAAATATATGTGTTAAAACGGAGTTATTCGGTCGATGTTTCGGTGGTGTGTGTCCAACGGTGGGGCTTGGTAATGATGGTGATGAATCACCGGGACAGTGAGTATAATGGCGGCGGTTGGCGGTAGTTAACGGTGGTAGTAATTGGTTATAAACGGGTGTTGTATTAGACCCGTTATACAAACCCGTCAACACTTGCGGTCAACGTTTCGGTGACTTAACTCGCTCGAAAAGACAAACCGACAACGGGGAAATGCTCGTGGCGAGACGGTGATTAGTTTGGATTATTCATTTATCTAATTCGAACAACTTTATTATTCGATTATTCAGACTCGTTTCACAACTCATTCGAAAGGTAATCATATTATATTAATTGTTAATTACTACAAATATCATTATTGAAATACAAGTTATACAAAATGTTAATTAGAATCAGTTTTAACTAAATTAATTAAAGAATATTTAATATAAATATATTTAAAAATATTAAATTTATTTAAAGAATATTTAATAAACGATATTCAAACTAAAAGATATATATCGAAATATATATTTTGAAAATAAATATTATGTAGACGTTAGTGCGGACCGAAGGGTAAAATGGTCTTTTTTTATAAGACCTAACTATCCTTAAGACTCGTTTCCTTAGAAATATAATCATTCCCCATATTCATTTAGCATGTTCGTTTCACTAGGATAAACTCCAGATTACTGTCTCTCGCAATTGGTCCTATCTCTCGTATTCGATCTACTTATCAGGTGAGTATTCACTAAACCCCCTCATTTAATATTGTTGGTTATGACTATTCAATTCGTATTATCATTTCTATTGGTGATTCATTAGGATGATAATCCGAGTTGTGAGAAATCATACCTGCATTATCTTTTAAACATTTTTGGGGTGTAACATGTATCTCTATATTCAAATTGTTTCTCTAAACCACAAACGCGATTATATGATGATTTGATACGTTCTATGTATGTTAAATATGTGTGGATTATTGTGATTGGTTTGATCTAGCACTGTTACTAATTCTATCTCGAAGCGTACTCATTAACACACCGAGCCGGGGTAACAATAATAGATCTATTGGTTTGACAGCCCACTTGGCATGCTTCGCGTGTAGCGCCTTGTGATTGGAAGCCTAGTTGTCTAGGGTTTGATGCGCTCATTCATTGGCTTTAACTCATTACTTGTTTGACTATACATATGAAAATATCTGGCTAGACATATATCGCTGTTATTGAAAGTATACTTATATTATTTAATCATGTGTTTACTCACCAACTACCTTTGTAGTTGACACTTTATCTTATACATGTTGCAGGAACCTATACATGAGCTATGTTGTGATCACGCTAGGATTGCTGGACCTAGATTAAAGACTTTAAATCAGTTAATATGTATTTTGTATGTTTAACTTTATTGTACAATATCTTTAGTTGATTAATAAAAAAAGGGCATGTTTAAGTATTACAACTTAATTTAGTTGTCATGTGCATCTGGACAATCATTGCGCCCCGACATATTCCGCCGTCGGTTGGGGTGTGACAGTTTTAGGGGTCAAACAACTGTCCATTTTAACAAGCTAGGTTCCTTTTTTTTTTTTGAATAAAAAAAACTGTCTTGAACAGTTATGGTTTTTAAAGTACCGGTTATTTTAAAACCTGTTAACCAGTTTGTGCCCCTCTAGCCTAAAGGATGTAATGCAATGATTTGGCTAATCTTTGATTGTTGAGCTCAAACCAACCAGAAATCATTTAACTAACTACTAACAGTCTTCATCTTCTTTATTTAAAAACCATAATCTTCTAGCATCCATCATATATAGAAAAGAATCCAATTACGGTTCACGAAATCCAGAATTAAGACTTACCTCGAATCGAGAATCAATGTGTTGGAGATCGAGTCCTGCAACGACGGTGACGAATGGAAGGAGAGGTGTAGCACAATGATGGCCAGTACTTCAAGCCGGGCCGATTGGAACATATGGATGAACTTTTGGAGGAAAACTCGAGAAACACGAATGAATGTTAGGGTTTGAATTCACGATAAAGTTGATGGGTTTTGATTTAACCATGACTAGGAACAATTTCATTTTCAATTACACTTAATGAACCAATGATCTCTAGCTCAATTGGCTAGGGGGAGGTACCCAAGACATTATAAATGGGAGGTCTTGGGTTCAAGTCTTACTTGTAACAAAAAATATATAAATGAGGGTTACATGTTGAGCCAGGGGGTTTTCTGATCTATGGTGAGTTTCCTCAATTTGCCTTTAAAAAAATTACACTTAATGACATAGATCGGTTACATTTCAGAAATGATTGCAAATTTCAGTTTCAGGGGTGAAAGGGACATCAAGTGTGCCTTCTAAATAATAAAATAATGAGTAAACTTCGTTTTTAGTCTCCAATGTTTGCACATTTTAACAATTTTAGTCTCAACTTTTTAAAAATCATAATTTAGTGTCTCACATTTCATTTTTTTTCCACTTTTGGTCTCAGCGTTAATAGTTATTTGAAGAGCCGTTTGACTGCCCTCATATGACCCCCACATGAAGTTTACTCTAAAATAATTTACCATCACTACATTCATAGTCTTAATCAGAGTGTCATCTTAAACGCAACTTGTTTGACCGTTTGTATTATTCATTTTCCCCACGAATATAACAAATCCCTTCTCTTGAACATGTATCTCTAGTCATCGTATATAATCATCCCAATGCAACACTTTTTAACCACTTTCACCATTTCATCAAACATATATTTTTTTAACGGTAAATTTGGATCACCAATGGGGAGATTACACCACACACCCGATTATCTCTAATCTCATCAGAAGAAAACTCATCACTAGTGAGAAACCCCCCTGACCCAACTTGTAACCCTCATTTTTATTCTTTTATTACAAGTGAGAATTAAACCCAAGACTTCATGGTAAATGGTCATACACCTTTGCCACTAGACTAAGCTAGTGACTGTATTTCATCAACCAAATGATATGCATAACTTTATCTTAACTCACAAAATACTAATTTTGATATTGATTGGTACATTTTAGGTCCATTTTATTTTATATTAATTCCATTAAAAATGCATTGTATGATTATAAAATACACTGTTTTATTAGCTTTATGTTTTAGTGGGTTGTGAAAGAAAACGAGTAAAAAGGATGCAATTAAAAGTTAAACATGACTTATATCTATTCATCTCAAAACCGCCAAACCACAATTTTTTTTTTTATGAAATATTTGTTTTAACCTTTTAAAGTGAATAAAAACAAGAAAATGGAAAACATATAAAATATATATTGCTTATCTTGTTTCTAGTAGAAATAAATATGATAAAGTTTAATAAACAACATGTGGGCTTAGATATTGGATCAAATCAAAGATCCATGGCAGGTGAGGGCTACAAAAGCCCATTAGAAGAAAGGAACTAAAAGAAAACAGAAGGGTTTATACGCATACAGAAGTGGTTTTTTTCTTCTTCTTTCTATTCGATTTCAGTTAGGTTGTTTGACCGGTCAAACCCGGTGATTCTCAAAACCGGTTCGGTTAGAGGCTGGTTCTTGGCCAAATTATGTGAAACCTGGTGAAACCGGTTAGAGACCAGTCCCAAACTGCTTTTTCCAGAGCGGTTTAAAAAATCGGTTTTTCCAGTTATATAATAGCCGAACGAATTTCGTAGTTTAAAAAAGATAAAAACAATACTAACTTCTAAATGAATAGAAAAAAGTTCTATTTTTGTTTAATTTTTCAATAAAAAAGAAACATACAAAAGTAATTAAAAACATGGAAGAAAAACATGAAAAAAAAACTATATGTTTTTTAGATTTTTCTTGATTGTTCGTTATTCGTGGGTGTTGTTTTCATTCAACGCCTAATCGCCTCTTTTCATTCGACGTCTACCCGCCTCTTTTCATTCGAAGCTTACTCGCCTCTTTTCATTTGACGCCTACTCGCCTCCGGAACTTGAAGAACCAGATCAGATGTAGTTTTCCAATCCGGCTTCATCATCGGTCATTCCCGATGTCAATCCGCATTCGACCTCGTCTTCGTACAATTCAGCTTCGTATTCCAAATCTCCTTCACGTGGTGATACGTTTTAAATCCTTTCCACTGCATCCAAATAGTCCTTCAAGAATATCGATATCTCTACTGAAGCCGGAGTTAGTCTTGTTTTCCTAAGTGGAAACAGAAAAAGCAAATTCCAAAGCCACAGTGGAAGCTTGGATCGTTAGTAAATCTCGGGCCGTAGCGGATAGGACCGGGAAACTACAATAAGCCACCAAGTCAATTTTTTTAAAAACCTTGAACCCGAGTCCTCGATAGAAAATTTGTCCCTGTATACTTTCAGAGTTCGCTACTCGGAGTGTTACCCTTTGTCGTTTAACATTTGAGGTTGTAAAAATGGTGTACAAGTCAAAATATGGATCTGAGCTACTAGTTGCACCCGCACCCGAATGGTGTGTTTGTTGTCTAATAGATTCGTGAATCATTGATGTTTGATCATATTTAACAACATATATATCGAACATGTTTGCAAGATCTTGCTTTAAAATTAATTTTTTAAATTTGCATCAATATTTACATCACTAGTGTATAAATCCAAAGTGTATCTTATAATTTCAAGTAACGTTTTGGTCCCCCCGATATTTATACAAGGGTTAAAAAGCGATGACACAAGTAATAACTGTCGACATTTCTTTGAAATATTTTATAAATTTATCTTTCTTTGGTTCGACCATGTTGGGGAAATGGTGTGTCATATACTCATACATGAAAACTCGTTAATTTATTACAAATCATATATATATTTGGTTTAGGACTAAAAGGCTCGATGGGTAAAAAAACTCTGAATAGTAAAGTTGTTGATGTTTTGAAAACATGTAGCAAGTTTGTTAATCTTTCAATAAGAGTCCAACTCGAATTAGAAATGCTACAGTTTTAGAATGTCTAGAACAAATAATGTTGTGATATGACATTATGCTTGTATTTGACTCACTAGCTGAAATGCTAGCTGCTAGCTTTATAAGTAGGCTGCTAGCTGATAAGCTAGGTGCTAGCTGATAAGCTAGGTGCTAGCTGATAAGCTAGGTGCTAGCTGATAAGCTATCAGCTAGCTGATAAACTATAAGCTAGCTGATAAAAAATAATGTTTGGTAAAAACTAGCTGAAAAATGTAATATGACATAAAAGTACATGTATATAAATAAATTAAAATTAAAAAATAAAATATATAAAAAATTTTCTTATAAGTTACAGAAGGGTAAAACTGAAATATTATCGAAGCTAGTTGAAACGATAGTCTTTTTGATCATGTTACATGTCAAATTCCATCGCGTAGGTACGTCTCAATTGGGAACTAAGTAGTTGGAATTTGATTCTTTACAATATTTTCTATAGATACTATGCCTACTTGGTTTACTAAAAGTTATCCAATAACATTTTTCTAAAATCAAGTATTATTGGTTAAACAATGCTTAGACCATCTTGCACACATAAGTTGATTATGTGTGCAACACAACGACTATGATAAAAAGGACCATCACAAATTGGTTTATATTTTTAGTTTTAGTTATTTAATCGCACGTGTATTATTCAACGCGTTATCAAAATAGATTGAAAACAATTTGTTTTATAAATTGTATTTTTGAAGAACTTTTTTGATACAATGAAATATACTTTGACCCGTTTAAAGAAAATCAAGTTGTTCAAAAGCTATTGTGCGTTTTATGATTTGTAAAGTTTTGGGGATTAACCAATAAGCAGTCACACAAATGAAAGATTCAGGTGAACTGGGAAGTCGATCAACAATCACTAGTTAAGTTAGCACAAGTTTGTAAATTTGAAAATTGTTCAATTAAATCTTTTTTTTTATCCATTTTCCATAATTTTTAACTATCGCATCTAAATGTAGTGCGACTTACAGTAAGTAATTTACCTAGTTATTTTAAATTGGGTAGTAAATTACTGTTATTAAACATCCTTAGGCCAAAAAATGTCCTTAGGCCAAAAACCAGGATGTTACAATATAATAACCTGAACAGGACCTTCCTTTAGTATCTGCATATTATGAATTTTATGCATGTAACATGTTTAATTTGAAAGCTCCAAGCAAAAAACTATGCAAACGTAGCAACAATAGTGGTATATATGAGTCTTAGTCCTAGGCAACAAGGCCATTTTAGTGACCTATCATTGGGGTCATATAAAAACCTTATTAACCTACGTAGCTAGGATAAGTTTATCGTATCCACGAGAAGCATCTGGTTAGCGTTATATGTTTTATTTTATTGTTTAACAAAATTGATTAAAAGTGTAAATAATTGGTTTTTGATTGCTTTTTAGATAGATAATATAAACGAGAATAACAATAAGTAAAAATAGGATCACATCCATGGTTTAGGTTAGTAATGGATGATGTATAAATTGTTTGATTATTCGAGAACTGTCACATTGACATGAGTTGATTAGCACTTTAGCATTAAGGACTCACACAAGACCAAGTAATTCGGTGGATGCTACTCTTTTTAATGGATTTTTTTGTCACCACTATTATTTGAACCTTCACCACATGGATATGCAAGGCCTTATCTAACACCATGACGCCGTTAGGCCAAAGGCCTTTGTCTGGTGGGTGCTATTTAACAATCAGCCATGGCTAGGATGTTGCCTTAGTGCGGGTCCATTAGTAAGAATAGAACTGTACTTTGTTAAACATTAGTTTGTATAGGACCTTTGTTGTCATTATTGTAATCTCCTTGTAATTATTTTTTTGTATAAAGAGGGCACTCCAATCACCTCATTGGTGTGGAGAATTCATTATTTCATGGTATCATTTAGCAATTGATCCCACCACCTCCTTTCCCCTTCCTTCTATTCGTTTCCCTTACCCTCCTCCTTCCATGGTTGCAATCTTCCTCATCCGATCCTCTCACCACCAACAACATCTTTCACTCAATTCAAATCAAACTTACCTCTTCCAACTATCTTGTATGGGCAAACCAAATGACCTCCCTCTTTGAATATCAAGATCTCATGTCCCACATCGACGACACTTCGCCGGCTCCCCCTGAGACTGTCACGTCCGATGGCAAAACTTCTGACAACCCACTGTTCAAGTCATGGAAAGATGCCGATCAGAAAGCTATCATCCTTCTCAATTCCTCTTTGTTGGAAGAGTCTTTTATCCGAAACAATTGGCTATTCCACGGCACGTGATAAATGGACCGCCGTTGCTGCTGTGTACTCTAACTCCTCGATTGAGAGAGTTTAAAATCTGCGTGATCAGCTTCATACGATCACTAAAGGGAACTCCACTGTCGCTGAATTCGGTCGGAGATTTAAAGCCATAACTGACCAGCTTGCTGCCATCGGGCATCCCCTTAATGAAAAAGACAAAACTCACAGTTTCTATCGTGGTTTAGGGCCGTCATTCGAAACGTTCTCCATTGCCCTTTGTGCTGCCCGCCCTAATATATCTCTGCGTGATCTCCAAGCCCAGGCTGAAAGTCAAGAAATGTTCAGCCGGAGTGTCCATGGTGAACAGCCTTCTGCTGCTGCGTTTTCGGCCCAGGCTTCCCGCTCCAACAGTCAACGTGGTCGGGCAAATTGAAACAATAACAGGGGCGGTTATCGTGGTGGCCGATCAGGTTGTAATCGTTTTCAATCGGACCCGTGCCAATGGTGTGGCAAGCCGGGTCATAAGAAAAACAAATGTTATCTCCTGTTGAATCAAAATAACTCGTTGCCTTCAAATCCTGACGCAATAGAAGCACAAATTGCCCAAGCCTTCAAGGCTCAGTGTCATGTTTCCTCCTCTAGCCCAGATTGGCATGTTGACTCCGGGGCCACTGATCACATAGTTGGCTCGACCTCTCACACGTCCAACTCTGTTCCGTTCATGGGTAAGAATCGGGTCACCTTTGGTAGTGGTGATACCCTCCCCATTTCTCACAAAGGATCCTCTTTCATACATCCTAATATACACTTACGTGACGTTTTAGTTGTTCCTCACATTACCAAAAATCTTTTATCTATAAGCAAATTAACTTGTGATAACAACTTTGATGTTTTGTTCTCATATCCACACTTTGTTATTCAGGATCGGGTGACCAATCAACCTTTGGCCAAGGGACTATGTGAAAATGGCCTCTACGTTTTGAAGCATCAACCTCTAGCTTTTGCCGCCTCCTCGTCGTCCAAAGCTTCTTTTGAATTATGGCATAGTCGTCTTGGACATGCCTCTTTTGATGTTATTTCGTTGTTAAATAAACTTGGTCACTTGAATGTAACTTCTGTATTGCCTAAACCTATTTTATGCTCTTCATGTCAACTTGCAAAAAGTCATAAACTTCCTTTTACTGTCAACCCGAAACGTGCGTTAAAACCATTAGACTTGGTTCATTGTGATCTTTGGGGCCCCTCTCCCATAACAGGTGTTGATGGTTTTCGAAATTATGTTGCGTTTGCTGACGATTTTTCGAGGTGCACTTGGTTCTACTCTCTTGAAACTAAAAATGAGTTTTATCCGGTGTTGGCCTCTTTTATGAAACTTGTTCAAAATCAACTCTCATTGACAATTAAAGTGCTTCAAACTGATGGTGGTGCGGAATTTGTTAATAATATTGTTCGTTCCACACTTCACAACAATGGAACTTTCCATCGTCTTTCTTGCCCTTACACGCCTCAACAAAACGGGCATGTTGAAAGGAAACATAGACATATTGTGGAAACGGGTATTGCCTTGCTTTTTAATGCCAACGTTCCTGCTTCTTTTTGGGTTGAGGCAAACTCCAGTGCCATGTATATAATAAACCGGCTTCCAACAAAATTATTAGATGGCAAATCCCCTTTCGAAACCTTGTTCAATCAAATCCCAAACTACAACAATTTTAGAACGTTTGGGTGTCGGGTTTTTCCTCATCTCTGGCATTATGCGGAGCACAAACTTGCTCCACGATCTTTTCCGTGCATCTTCTTAGGGTATTCCACACAACACAAGGGCTATAAGTGTCTCGACCCGTCATCAAATCGTTTATATATTATCTGGTATGCTCGTTTTGATGAAACTAATTTTCCCTTTTCAAGCCATACAAATTCTAAAGACATTAATTTATTGATGACCTCCTTTTGGAAAGACTTGATGCCTACCCCAGTTCCCTTACATGATCAGCCTAAATCAAATGAGGGCAAAAATAATGCAACAACAAAGTCCTCATGTGCTTTATGCGATGATGCTCCTCCTGCCACCAATTTAGGCGCAATCACCTCCTAGATCTCCCTCATATTCCAGCGATTCTGACAGTGGGCCTGAGGAGCCCATTAGTGCTCCGCCTCAGCCTCCTGGCCCAAATACGCAAACTGGTCCGGTTCCACCATCAACCGTTCCTACGGGTCAGTGGTGGGTAACCGACCAAGAAAGGCCCTCTAAATGAAAACATTAACCTTGATTGGAACCACCTTGCACCATTGAAACTCAAAGTTGTTCACTTGAGCATTCATGGATTGAATCACCTTCCTCAAATTCTTAATCGTAAATATCCCATCGTCTATGCCTTGCCAACTCCAAGATCCATCGATATTCACAATCAAATTTTGATTAATTCCCAGCTTGATGAGGTCCTCTTGAACATGTGTAATAGCCTTCCAAACACCACTTAAAGCACGTCGAACCGGAATAAAATAATTTATCGAGTTGCCGGAATGTATACAATTGATAATCTTGCACCAAAATTTACTATTCTCCGTTTTATAACTCCAAAACCATTTAGAAAGAAGAAATTTATTCATAGTCTCCAAGGGGACCAGTCCCAACCCCCCAAGATGCTTGGGAATCGCCACCTTTTCCCCGGCCACCCAATGAATTTTTAACTTGATCTCATCCCCTCCACAAAGGAAATTAAACCGAATTTTCTCCAGAGTCATCAGACTTTTTTGGGAGCCCGATAAATGGAGAAATAGTAACTTGGTAATGAATCCAACACCACCTTAACAAGGGTCAATCTACCTCCCATCGGTAAGTTTCTAGCTTTCCATGAAGATAATCGTTTCTGAAACGTGTCAATAACCGGTTGCCAATGTTTACACAGGTTGCCCCTACCATCAACCCTAAATACTTAAAGGGAACTCACAAACTTCGTCCAAGTATCTCTGCTTTAGCCATAATTTCTTCAGATTCCACATTCATGCCATACACACCGCATTTTTTAAGATTCACCCAAAGACCCGAAGTAAGGAAGAAACACCATAAAAGTCGACGTAGATTACGAAAATTTGATTCCGTCCATTGCCCAATAATCATCACATCATCCGCAAATAAGGAGGTGAGTAATAGAAGGGCCATTGATATGGATGACAATGCCATGGAAGACGCCCAACAAGCCCGCTTTCTTCATCATCTAATGAAAGGCTTCCATAGCAACAACAAAGAGGAACGGAGACAACGGGTCTCCTTGTCTAACGCCTTTGAAACAATCAAACTCCATAGTGGGAGAGCCGTTAATTAGAACCGATGTACGAGAAGCCATCAGTATCCCGCGCACCCATTTCCTCCATAGCCAAGGAAAATTCATTTGCTCAAGAATTGAATAAGTAATCCCAATCTAATGAGTCGTAGGCTTTGTTAAAGTCAATTTTGAAGAACATGGCTTGGTGTTTGTTTCTTTTCAACCACGCAAGAACCTCATTAATAATGAGAGGGCCATCCACAATATTACGATTGGACATAAAAGTCATTTGAGTTTTTGAAATGATCGAGTCTGGCACCAATTTTATTTGGTTCGCTAATACTTTGGAAACCACCTTAATAATGCACCCAAGTAAACAAATAGGTCTAAAATCTCCAAAGCCTTGGGGGTCGTCAATCTTAGGGATAAGACAAAGATATGAGGACGAACATCCTTTGCTAAACCTGCCTTTTTTGTGGAACATGTTTAACACCGCAACAAAATCCCCCTGGGGAGAAGATGTAGTCTCGGTTCTCTTTTATTTTAGTATTTTGCGGTCCCACTTGGGGAGAAGATGGCCACGGTTAAAGCTCAGGATCATATTATCAAATAATTTCAATCTAAGTTGGCTATTTGGAAGGAAAATCTTCTTTCGATAGAAGGAATATCAAATTTGATTGCATTAGTTTTAGGTTCGAATTCTACCTATTATCTTTCTTTATTTCCTTTACCTAATAAGGTTAGAAACATATTGGAAGGTTTGTGGGCTAAGTTTTTCTGGGATGGGTGTGAGAATGTTAAAAAGATGCATCGGATGAGATGGAAGTGGTTATTGCGAACAAAGAAAATGGTGGTTTAGGAATCGGAAGTTGGCATGCTCTTAATCAAGCGTTGATGCTTAAATGGAAATGAAGATTTCATGTGTATACCTATTATCTTTCTTTAATAAGGTTGGAAACATCTTGTAAGTTTTAACGGCTAAGTTTTTTCTGGGGTGGGTGCGAGAATATTAAAAAGATGCACCAAGTGAAATGGAAGTGGTTATCACGGACAAAGAAAATGGTGGTTTAGGAATCAGAATTCTACATTCTCTTAATCAAGCATTGATTCTTAAATGGAAATGGAGATTTCATATGTATCATAATTTACTTTAGGTTGACTTCATTGAGTGTATTCTGGGCCGGAATCTAATGTTTTTGATAAGAAAATTGCCGGGGAGAGGTAAAGAGGTTTGGAATAGAATTGTTAAAGTCATTCATGGCTTAAATAACAACAATCTTATTTCGTTTTATGCGATGAAAAAACTTATGGGGGAGGGGGATAACACTAAGTTTAGGCTTGATATTTGGATTTAATATGAGCAATTGGCATTATAACTCCATGGATTTTCGTTCTTGAAAATAATTGAAGTTGTTTTATTAAAAACGGAAAAGGGAAGATGGGTGTGTGTGGATTTGGCATAGACAACTTAGAGGAAGGGTTAAAGAGTTGGAATTTCAATCACTTATAATGTTTCTTAACCAAGTGAATTGGGCTTCGGGCTCGGATGTTTGAAAATGGGATTTTGAGGGCCAAAAGGAGTATGTAGTTAATTAAAGTGGTGAGAAAATCAATTGAAAGGGAATTGCTTCCTCATGTAGACTGGTGTACTAGATGAAATTAAGTGTTTCGAAGAAGGTTAGCATCTATATATAGCGAGTGCTTCTTCATAGAATTCCTACTCGTCTTAATTTTTGCAACAAAGACATTAATAGTCTTTTTGTTGGGTGTGAAGGCCTTTAGTCCGGTTAATCTATTAGGGGCCCATCTTTGTTCTTAATGTTGCCGTAATCTTTTTTTTATTATTATTATATATACATATCTATTTCATGTAATTGTAATCTTGTGCGCTATAAGCTTAATAAAGAGAAAATCCTAGTTACTACC
>JBCNJP010000023.1:9275892-9294828 GCA_039602395.1 Deinandra increscens subsp. villosa
TCAACACTTATGTTGGATGTCCATATACCTGAAAAAACACGCGAAAAAGGTCAACTACGTATATAGTTGGTGAGTCATAGGTTTGAATAACAAAGCAGTTAAAGTAAAACGTTTGTTAGGGTTTGCAAAGTCATACATGTTAAATAAATATATCAATAATTGACATGGAACGATTAAATAACAGGAGAGAAATAAATAGCATGAATGTTTGTCCGCGTGTTCAATTCCTCTCAAAGAATCTCAACGTTGGGACCATATAGCACAAAGATTGTCCGCGTGTTCAATTCCTCTCAAAGGAATCTCAGCGTTGGGACCAAATAGCATACAAGTTTGTCCGCGTGTTCAATTCCTCTCAAAGGAATCTCAGCGTTGGGACCAAATAACATACAAATTACACAAAAGCATATAATGAATAGCATGGCAAAGTATTCGTTTATACGTTGTAACACGTATAAATACAAGTATTCAACAATATTTGACTTTGCGTAGTGATAATAGATTGATTGACTTAATAAAGATTCTTAACGAGGCATAATAGAATGTATGGTTTGCTTGAAAATAAAGTAACAATAGTGAGTTTAGTTTATGCGTGTTTTCCACCCCAAAATAGTTTGGAAAATATAAAGAAAAAGGGGCTATGAACTCACCTTATATTGCTTGATTCACTAGCTTGATGTAACGAGAATGATTCAAGTAGGAGGATATCCTAAACGAATAACGAATTTGATTATCCAAAGGTGACGAGGATGAATAAGGAGTTCGTAGACATCTAGGGTTTTCGATGGCCTTCGTGGATTTGGGGAAGATGAATTAAATTTGGTTTAGCCCTTTTCGTAAGTAACCATTGATTTTTGTTTATAAAATCCAAGGGATTTGAAAATAAATATTTATGACGTGGAACAATTAAATTGAGAAAGCGTAACCGAGCAAGGTTTTCTTATTTACTAAAATAAATATTTCTAGTCAAGTCTTTAATAATATCGGAGTTTTAGAAACATAACAGTGTTTCTATTTCATAGATTATCTTATATTTAACGATATCCATTAATTTGAATAAAAAAAATGATCGTATAATGTATGAACTTTTAAGGATTTAAATGAAACGAGTAACGACTAGTTATAAAATAATAGTATTTAAGATAGTTGTAAAAAGGTTCATATATAATTTTGAAAAGGTTAGGAATGTTTTATAAATTTAGTTTTGAAATTTTCTGGAAGAATACATACATATATTTTTAGATGATTTAAAACATAAAATATGGGAATTAGAAAATAGAAAGAAAAAAAAATAATTAGGTGAGGCCCAAGATTTGAACCCGCCACCCTTACGTAGCATGATGAATAAGGAACCAACTGAGCTACAAGTTTATTTGAAATCAGTTCAGAAAAGAAAATAAATAAGGTGTTCAATGCGGTCATCTTCTTCCCCAGTTGAATCCAAAACGAAACCCTAATTCTAATAACTCAAAATTGAGCATCAATGCATGCGTGTTAACTACTGGATGCATAGGGCTTTCGACCAGGACCTAAAACCGATCAGAATGGTATAAGTTTTACCTCAACAACGTGTCGGAAACACGTGTGGACGGAGTTCGTCGGAGAGGCGGCGGCGGCGATGTGCGGGAAGATGAACAGCGACAGTTTGTGGGTTTCTTCAGTGTCGAAATGTTCAGAAAGGATTAAGGAGTCGATTTATATTGTCGAATTCAATCAACAACGGGTATAAACGACAATAAAGTTCCGATTCGGTTTCGAGTTTTAATGATTTTGATTGCGATTAAACGTGAATTAACGACGGTTTTGGGTCAACATGATGATTGTAATGATGATAGGAGCGTTTCTGGTCATAAAGGGAAGTAAAAGTGACGTTTTGGCCGGTTTATAGAGTTTTCCGGCGAGATCTGTGGTCGCCGGCGGCGTGCCTTGCCGGAAAAACGGGATTCCATCATTTTTTTTTTTATTATTTTTTTTTAGAGATGTCTTTAAATATTTAAAAAGGGTAAATAAATAAGTATGATTTTAAAAACAAATACAACTTAAGTAACGTAATATATATTTGTTATTATTAATTTTTTTTTTTAGAAAGAAAAAAAAAACTTAAAATGGTTACTTAAAATCTGTAATACATTTTAAGCAAATAAATAAATAAAATCTAACTTTTGCAAAATATTTAAAAAAAATATAAAGTTACGAATACTTTATTTGAATAATATATTTACATATATGTTCCTTTGGACATCTTTTATAAAACATACTGTATATGCAGCATTAATTATCTTTATGTAACCATTATGAAAAACAATAAATTTATATATTTGTTAAAGTTCATGATTTATCAAACATTTTTTTTTTTGGACTCACTAATGATTTTAGAACAAAAATAAATAAAAACAACCAAATGATAACTCGAGATTTTATTTTTTTGTTAATTTGAAATCTCATGGTTGTTACAGTCTCCCCGACTTAGAAAATTTCGTCCCGAAATTTGTGTAGTGAAACCGTAGGATATGATTGTGAATATGGAGGAGATTTGAAATGTAAAACTTACGACTTACACTAACAAGTTGTGGGGGATGAGGGGTTGAATTGTGGCGGGAGAGTAAAAGAGTTTACTTACGCAAAGTTTGGATTTCCTCAAAGATAGAATGCATTACTACAAGGTTTGTAGTATTCAATAGACATTGGCGACCATTTTGCAATGGTCAAAAGATATCATAGAATATCATAACGATTAAATATACGTCATAAAGCTGTAAAGATTTGTGGCATCGATTACAAAAAGTTTTGCACAAGAATTACCATCAAATAACAGATCAAAGTCCAAAATAACACTAAACTTCTCGTGATCCAAAGGACGCTACTTTTATTAACCTGACAGGAGCACTTATATATAGGATGTACCAGCGGCGTATCCACCATGCCCTTTTCAAGTAGCACTCGTTTCGTCACTCCGAATCACGATAGGTTTAATGTTATAACACACAACAAGATTTACTATGATTTTCATGCGTCGCAATTTATAATTACGTGTGCACCCGTAGTTACTCGTTTCGCCGCATGGTCCGCATAGTTCATCTTGTTGTGTTTGGGTCACAAGACACAAATAGTTCACCATATAAGAATCAAGTAACAATGTTTCATCAATGGATAGCCGAACTAGCAATGTTCACACAAAGTTCTTGGATATTTATCTAGTGTCATTTATGTAGGATCATACTAATAAAGTACATGGATAATTAAACTAAGCATGTTTATGCATGATCAAGCTGATAGTGGACATAAGAAACCAAGCTTTATTCATGAAAAAAAAATCAAGTGACAAGGCAAAATTAAACTTAACAAAGTATATGAGGAATCATTCTAACAATTATTCATGGATGACTGGCTAATATAGCGTAGGTAAAAAAAAAATCAGTTATCGACGTTTGGGTCTTGACAAGCTTCGGGTGTTCCTAGCATAAAAACACGACCTCGGGTGGCTTGATTGTTAGTCAAAATGGGACATTGGTTCCTGAGGTGATTAGGACTCCCGCATTGGTAACATGCATGAGTGGCATTGTTGTTTGGAACAGGTACAACTGCTAGAGTTTGATTTGTTCCTGCTGGAACAGTCCTACACACTTCTGCTAAATGCCCAAACCTTCCACACTTGTTACACTTGCTACATTGTGTGCCAAGAGGATGATGATAGCTGCAATTGGTGCATAAAGGGTTTGGACCCTTATAATTTGGTCTGGCGGCAATGGTATTGGTTGGAGCCACAGCTTTCGTGAGAACAGTAGGGGTAACCAAAGCATAGCTTTGAGTGTCTCTCTTTCTCTTTTTGTCATTAAACTCACTGTTGCTTGCTTTCAACTCATTGTTATCCCTGTCTTTACCGGTTTCTTTCTTCAGCACTCCTGTCTTGACCATTTCGGCAGTCAGAGTTCCTGCTAACTTTATGGTGGCTGACAAAGTGGTAGGGTTCACTGACATCATAACTATACGCATAGCTTCAGGAAGAGCATCGATGTAGCAGTCAATCGCATTTTGTTCGGGGGTCACTAAGTGAGGGACAAGCAGAGAGAGCTCTTGGAATCGAGACGTAAAACCGACATGATCACCTCCTTTCATCCTGAGAGCCCTGAACTCGGCTTCTAACTTCCGCATTTCTGACCTTGGACAAAACTCCTCAATTAACAAAGCCTTGAAAGCATCCCAAGTCAAGGCATGAAGAATCTCGCGAGTCTTGGCTCTTATTTGTGTATTCCACCAAGTTAGAGCCCCTTTCTTGAATGTACTTGATGCGTACTTGACCCATTGAGCTTCAGGACAGTTGCACATGTTTAGCGTAGCTTCCGTTTTCTCGAACCATTGCAGAAAACCTGTCGCTCCTTCGGTTCCAGCGAATTCAGTGGGCTTAGAAGTCACAAAGAGTTTGTATGAGCTTTCGACTCCACCAGGGTTGGAACCCTCTCCATTGTCATTAGTGCGTACAATGGTTCGAGTTTGAATGGTTTCATTGAGCTGGTTGACCATGTTGGGAAGGATGTTAGCCATTTGCTGAGATATGATAGTGGCCAATTCGGTGGGATCCATCTTCACGAAGCAAAAGATCGAGTTAGATATGGAAATCATAAGAAAGTAAAACAATAGAATGACATTATTAATGATTAAACATTAGAATAACGTGTCACACCCTGTAAGATTTGTGTCGGGATGCGAGAAAGGTTATCACAGTCAAGGTTACGAACGTACTCTGGATGGTTCAACAACTAGAGCCGTTTTGGAAATTGTTAAATTGTTGGAGTAAATAGGAAATTTTCCAAATATCATTACGCAGCGGATTAATTGTAATGAGAAAAGTAAATAGTTTTAAGTTTACAACACATAAGTTTCAAAAGATTTTTAGGACATGACACCGTTAGGCGTTATGTCAGGAAAATCTCCAAAAGCTAAACCATACTCCAGAAACAAATGATAAATCCTAAGATGCAAAGGCAGGAAACAAGCAAGCAGGTCCGATGCATGCACAGCAATTATGTTTAAGTACCTGAGAATTCATACGAGAAAACGGTCAACAAATAATTGTTGGTGAGTTTCACAGGTTTAAAGTGCTAGCAGTTAAAGGTTGTATGAAAACAGTAATTGGAAATAGTTCATGTTAATAGTTGACAATGTTTGATAAGACTAGTTGATAATGTTACCATGTACTCTGAATACCGAAACTGACTGTTTACCCACTCTTGGTACCTATTGTCCGGTTGGTACCGCATAAATATGACATAACAATTTGTACTCTTTGACATAAGACGGAGTCACGATTGGAGCTACCAATCAGAGCAGGGGCGTTAACCCAATAGATCTATTCAAACGTTACCGTTTGCAAATGATAATTAATCGGATTCAGTTAATAGTGGGGTTTGGGTTATAGCATGAATGAACATGAGATAACAAGTGTGGACAATGGAAAAGCACATGAAACAGTTATGATAACAAGGTCCAATTGTCTAACATGGAAAATTGTATGTATGAATTCTCCCCCAAAGATTAAATAGTTAAAGGAAAAAGGGGCCGTGAAAACTCACATGATTCAGTGATGGAAATCGGTAGCACGATCAATGAAAATGCAAGCCTAGATAATTATAAGACATGCAATATAGTAAGTAATTGGGTTGACATTTGTCACTCCAATTAGGTAGGTCAAGTCTTGACGTCAAAGTAGCCTTAGGGTTTAATGATTTGGAAAGTCAAAGTGAAAGTGTTCGGTTTTAGGTTTATTTGGAAATAATGTAAAATATATATTTTTAATTAAATAAAATATATAAAATTCCCAAATAATATTTAAAGATGATAAATATTTATGTAAATAAATATTAAGTCAAAATGAGGGTTTTCATATGAGAAATTGATTAATTTCACTAAGTAGTTGAAAACCGGGCGATTTTACGGTAACCGCCGATTATACGATATTTATCCGTTTAAGTTAGAAATCAACCAAGTATAATAAAATATGATTAGTTTCTGTCCAAAATGGGTAGATAAATATTTCAAGTGTTGGTTTGCATTGGTTTTGCCGGTTTGATGTAACTAGTGTCGGTTTTGCCGTTTTGGTCCCGTTTGCCCGTTAAATGATATCGTTAGGTTCCTAAATTCACCATATATGTTTGTAAACATGTTTTTACCATTAAAATGACCCTATAAGTTCATTTGGACCAGATTTGGGTTTTGTTACAAAAATGGAGTTTCCGGGTTCGTCGGGTGTCGGTTTTAGTCCCGGTTTGTGCCCAAATTCAAGTAATTTATAAAGGAATCTTTTGGCTATGTCCTAGGTTCACTTTAACCATCATAACCTACTGTTAAAAAGTCTAAACTTTCTGGTCAAAACGGATCTTTGGTAAAAGGCACTTTCTAGGGTTTATAAAGTGTACTTTTGTGTGTAAAAGGTTTCTATGGTGAGTTTAAGTACAAGCAAACTTTATAAGGTCTAAGATATCATGTCTTGGCTATATTTTCTGTTTAAAAACGTGTCATAGGCATTAAGGGGTCCAAAGTTGCAAGATCTACACATATTACATGATAAATACAAGTTTAATGACTAAAAATGCAAACTAGGCAAATACTTGTGTAAAAGTCTAACCAAACTTATTCTTGAACATAATAATGTAAGTAAATACTAACATGAGTTCCTAGTAGCAAGATACTATGGTGAAACATGAAGTTAAATACAAGTAAGTAGACTTTTATAGTTCAAAATGGTGTTTAGACAACAATGTGAGTCAAGACTTGTAATGGAGTGATCTAGTTATGAAAGAACACTAGTAATACTTGTTAAGACAAGATTTAGTTAGAAGAAATGAAGATGGAACCTTGTTAGAGATGAGGATGGCCGAAAATGATGATGATGATGATTATTCTTGAGTGTTCTTGCTTCCTAGCACCATAGAATCATCAAGAGAATGAGAGATTGAGTAGAGAAATCTAGAGAGAGAGTAGAGAGAGAGAGTGACTTACGGTTTTAGAGAGAGAGAGGAGCAAGGAGAAAGTGTTCTTGAGAATGTGAAAGTAACAAATGAAGCTAGGTTAAGTAAAGGTGTTTATAGTATGAGAGTGTAAAGGAAAAGGGAGATGTTTGGTTAGTGTGTTGGTGTGGGTTTCGGTTCTAGTGAAACCGAGAGAGAGAGAGACGGGTTAGAGTGAGAGAGAGTGGAGAGAATGAGGTGTTTGGGTCTTGGTTTGTAGATAAATATCTAGTAAGATGAGAAGGTTAATTAGAAAGTTAAGTGTTAGTGTGTGTGTGTATGTGTTTGGACCCGAAAAGAGAGAAGAAAGTGGGACGGGTTCGAGCCTTGGCTTGGGCCGGTTCTCAGCGCACCATCAAAGGGGTTCAAGGGAGTTAATTCTTGTGTTTATGTGTGTGTTTAGTGGCTGCAACAGAATAAGGGAAAGAGAGGGTGCTCAAATTGGAGGGAAATATGTGTGCACAATGGGTAATAGATTTTGGCACATGGTGGAGACAAGATTCAACCTACATTTTCAGTAGGGTGTACATGATGTTGGGAGTGATGGGACAAGGCATAAAGGAGGTCAACTTCATAGTACATGCAAGTAACTAGACAATTGAAATGTGAATGGTGGTGGTTTGGTTTGGTCTCGTAGCCGGCCAAGAGGGAGAGGAGGTCGCGGGTTCGATCCCGTGGGGTGACCGGGTCACGAGGAGGAGAAGAGAGGGAGAAAGGTAAAGGTGACGGGTTGGTTTAAACGTGAAGGAACGAGTAGAAAATCAATAAACGAATCGAGTGTAACGAATGTTTTATAAAAATAGTTATTCACGACGTTTTAAAATAAATAAAAATAACTTGGTTTGAATTGAAAATACTCAAAGGTTAATAACATGAAATTATTACGTTGCATGTACATATATATTAGCATGCATGTAAAAATACAAGTGTCGTGAACGTTCATAAAGTTAAATAAAATGTTTTGGACGTAAAATATATTAAGGTTTACGTAAGGAATGGATCACAAGTCTTGTTTGTTGTCATTGTCTAAACACGTTGTCATTTTATGTGAAATAGTTTCTGTAAGTCATAATATGATAAAAGGTTGATAAAATGTAACTTATAGTTTAATGATTTAAATGAACGTAAAATGGAAGATGAAAATAATGATAATCCACAAGATGATGGGATCATGTTTAACGTTTACCACATAGTTTGGTAATTTGATAAATGATTTCGGTTAGTCGCTTTATTATTATTGAAATTCCAGCGACCATTCCGTGCAAAGAAGTCTTCATGTTCAATTATTGTTTACAACATGAATCAAGGCTACGTCAAGGCTATATTCCTATTGTAAATGAAAGTGATTACGATAAAATTGGCACGTTGCAAGTAAACAGTTACGTAACACAGTTAACACATAAGTATATATTATCGTTTTAAGTCCTTGGAAAACTTACGGGTTGTTACATCCTCCCCTAGTTGGGAGAATTTCGTCCCGAAATTCAGTTTGTCATCATGGCTAAGCGGCTGCTATAGGGAATAGATGGGGATACTTGGCGCGAAACTGGTCTTCGCGTTCCCATGTGAATTCAGAACCACGACGGGAGTTCCAACGAATTTTAACGAGAGGTATGCGTCTATGCTTCAATTTCTTGACTGCGCGATCAACGATCTCGGCTGGTTCTTCAACGAATTGTAGGGATTCATCCAAGTGTATCTCATCGAGGGGAGCAGTAAGGTCTTCTTCGGCAAGACACTTCTTCAGATTACTGACGTGAAATACGTTGTGAACGTTGCTAAGCTCGGGTGGCAGAAGTAGGCGGTACGCGACGGGTCCTATTGTTTCAATGATTTCGAATGGACCTATGTAGCGAGGGTTTAACTTTCCACGTTTGCCAAAACGTATGACACCTTTCCACGGGGATACTTTCAGTAACACTTTATCGCCTTTCGCGAAAGATAAGGGTTTACGACGGTTATCAGCATATGACTTCTGGCGATCACGGGCGGCTTTCAAGCGGTCACGAATTTGAGTGATTCTTTCGGTGGTTTCAATTACGACTTCGGGGCCTGTCAGTTGGCTGTCACCAACTTCGAACCAACAGATAGGTGATCGGCACTTTCTTCCGTACAATGCCTCGAAAGGTGCACACTGGATGCTAGTGTGGTAACTGTTGTTGTACGAGAATTCGCACAATGGCAGATGTTCATCCCAGTTGTTACCAAAATCAATGACACAGGCACGCAACATATCTTCGAGGGTTTGAATCGTTCGTTCGCTTTGGCCGTCAGTTTGCGGGTGGTAAGCCGTACTCATATCGAGGCGAGTACCAATGGCTTTGTTCAAAGATCTCCAGAAATGAGAGGTAAAACGACCATCTCTGTCGGATATGATAGAAATCGGGGCTCCATGTCGAGAGAATATTTCCTTCATGTACATCTTCGTTAGATGCTCTACAGAATCTTTCTCCTTCATGGCGAGGAAATGAGCGGATTTTGTCAAACGGTCGACAATTACCCAAATGGAATCGTTACCCTTGCGGCTCTTGGGTAACTTGGTGATAAAGTCCATTGCAATGCATTCCCATTTCCACTCGGGGATGATGGGTTGGACGAGTAATCCGGAAGGTTTCTGATGCTCGGCCTTAACTTTGGCGCAAGTTAAGCATTTGCCAACGTACTTAGCGATTTCCGCTTTCATGTTCGGCCACCAATATAACATACGCAGGTCGTGGTACATCTTATCGGCTCCGGGGTGAATGGAATATCGGGTTTTATGGGCTTCATCAAGAACTAGACTCTTGAGATCTCCATAGGCGGGTATCCACAGACGGTCAACGAAATACCGTAATCCATCAGGCTTGGTTTCAAGGTGTTGATCCATGCCACGGAGACTTTCGTCTCGGATGTTTTCGTTTTTCAAAGCTTCAGTTTGGGCTGCCAAAACCTGAGTAGCGAGTCCGGTGTGGATGGTCATGGCAAGAGATTTGACACGAAGAGGTTTGACACGTTCCTTCCTGCTCAAGGCATCGGCAACGACGTTAGCCTTTCCAGGATGGTATAGGATTTTACAGTCATAGTCGCTGAGCAGTTCAATCCATCGGCGTTGTCTCATGTTCAACTCCTTCTGATCTAAGATGTGTTGAAGACTCTTGTGGTCGGTATAAACTTTGCATTCAGTACCGTAGAGATAGTGTCTCCAAATCTTAAGGGCGAAGACGACGGCTCCAAGTTCCAAATCGTGAGTGGTGTAGTTCTTCTCGTGAACTTTTAGCTGTCGCGAAGCGTAAGCAATGACTTTGTCTCGTTGCATTAAGACACAGCCTAAACCTTGGTGTGAGGCATCGCAGTAAACACAGAAATCTTCACATCCTTCTGGTAAGGCTAGTATGGGTGCGTTACACAGCCTTTGCTTCAGTGTCTGAAAAGCTTGTTCAGCTTTGTGATCCCACACGAATTTCTTGTCCTTTTGCGTTAAGGCGGTCAATGGTTGGGCTATTCTGGAGAAGTTTTCGATAAATCTTCGGTAATAACCGGCGAGTCCAAGAAATTGTCGTATCTCGGAAGGGTTGGTAAGCGGACTCCAATCCTTGATAGCTTCAATTTTTGTAGGATCCACGTGGATTCCAGCTGCGTTGATTACGTGGCCTAAGAAATGCACTTCTCGTAACCAGAATTCGCATTTTGAAAACTTGGCGTACAACTTCTCGTTCTTCAACAGTTCCAGAATAAGCTTCAGGTGCTTCTCGTGTTCGTCCTTGCTACGCGAATAGATCAAGATGTCGTCAATGAAAACGATAACACATTTATCAAGGTACGGTTTGCAGACACGATTCATCAAATCCATGAAGACGGCAGGCGCGTTGGTTAGTCCGAAGGGCATAACGAGAAATTCGTAGTGTCCATAGCGCGTACGAAAGGCAGTTTTCGCAATGTCTTCTTCACGAACTCTTAGTTGATGATATCCGGAACGAAGATCGATTTTTGAATAGTAACTGGAACCTTGTAACTGATCGAACAGATCGTCGATTCGAGGGAGTGGATATCGGTTCTTTACGGTAAGCTTGTTCAACTCGCGGTAGTCGATACACATCCGGAAAGATCCATCCTTCTTTTTGACGAATAGCACGGGAGCGCCCCAAGGAGAGAAACTGGGTCTGATAAAGCCTTTGTCAAGTAGTTCTTGTAACTGGTTCGACAATTCTTTCATTTCAGACGGGGCTAAACGATATGGGGCTTTTGCAACGGGTGCAGCTCCGGGTACCAGATCAATGTGGAATTCTACTTGCCTAGAGGGTGGCAAGCCTGGAAGGTCATCGGGAAAGACTTCAGGGTAGTCTCGTACGATAGGAACGTCCTTAAGTTTCTTCTCTTCGGGTTGGCTAGCGGTAATGTGAGCCAAGAGGGCAGGATATCCCTTGCGCATAAACTTCTGGGCTTTCATGCACGAGATGATGTCTAGCTTAGTTCCACTACGATCTCCTTGAATTGTCAGAACTTTGTCATCGGGAAGGGGTATCTTGATTCTTTTCTCATGGCAAATGATCTCAGCACGATTTTTAGTCAACCAATCCATTCCAACGACCACGTCGAAACTTCCCAATTGTACCGGCAACAGATCGATTGAGAAGGGATGACCGGATAAGTTCAAAGAGCAGTTCAGAAAGGATTCTTCCGTTTCAATTTGTTTACCATCGGCTAGTTCAACTATATACTTAGTGTCTAACCTAGTTGGCGTGATGTTAAGATAGTTTCTAAACTCACTAGACACAAAGCTTTTGTCGGCACCAGTGTCAAACAGAACGGAAGCAAAATGATTATTGAGTAAGAACGTACCCGTTACGGTGTGGGGATCCTGACGGGCCTCAGCAGCATTGAGCACGAAGGCTCTTCCTCTGGCGGGTTCTCGTTTGAGCTTTGGGCATTCATTTCTGAAGTGGCCAGTGCTGCCACACTCGAAGCAGGTTCCCACGGGGTGCGTCTTGTTTGAACGATTCGGACAATCACGGTGAATGTGACCTTTAGCCTTGCAGCCTTTGCAATACACATTGCTGCAGTCCAGGGTATGGTGCAGGTTACACTTTCCACACAGGGGCTGGTTTCCTGTGTATCCAGGTTTTCTTGCATCAGGTGCAGGAGTAGTTACAGCATAAGCCTTTATGGCAACTCCATAGAGCGTCAGATAAGCTGAACATGGAGGGTATCGAGGGCCTGATCCTGAGAGGTCACACGGGCCTCTAGGATGGCAAGACGGGTGGCAAGGTCAGTGATAGTGGCAGGTGGAGCGAGGCTACGGATGGTGGCATGAAGCTGGCGAATCTCATCGTCACGACGGGCGATGCAAGCAAAGAGGGATGATACAAGGGAATCGACAGGGATACCAGAAAGAACGGGGCTAGGTATATCGGAAGGTGCTGGAGCATGTGGTGGCAGGGGCACGTCCTGGGTCTCAGCCGTAGCGGATGGCTCTCCGATCTCGAAGGTGCTGTCAGCAAATCTCACCCGTTTCTTGGGTGGCATCATCTCCGGCTCAGTAGGCAACTCAACAGGTTCAGGGGAAAGGGAACGTTTGCGAGATGGCTCGGAATCAGTGACTGGGTCAGAAACATGCTGTCGACTACGCCTAACCGACTTCCTAGGGGTAAGCATCCGAAGGGGGCCGTTAGGTGTGGAGCGATACGGTCGGAATGAGGGCTCACGAGCGGGAGAAACAGGGCTAGAAGCGGATAGGGTAACGGTGAGAGTATCTCCGTCCTCATCTGCATCGGTGATGTCCACTGTGAATGGCGCGTACTCCTCCGGTTCCTCGTCAGTCGTCGCATCCTCCTCCGGCTCGGAGTCAGCATCGTAGGGGCCATCAAGAACGCTGGTCGGCGAACGTGGGGGTGATGGTGCCTCAGTAGTGATGGGAGATGCCGGCTGTTCCAAGTCAGAAAGTACCTCGGTCTCGGAATCGGAAGTCAGATCGATCGGTCCATGAGAAGCCATGCTGCGACAAAGTTTCCAAGTAATGATGATAATATATATATGTGTTACGGATGGCATGTAAATCAGTTAAATAGGCAAATAGTGATGCATGCAATATGACTAACAGAGCTTAGGCTATAGTCTAGACCCTATGTATGCAATCTAGTTCTATAACCTTGGCTCTGATACCACTCTGTCACACCCTGTAAGATTTGTGTCGGGATGCGAGAAAGGTTATCACAGTCAAGGTTACGAACGTACTCTGGATGGTTCAACAACTAGAGCCGTTTTGGAAATTGTTAAATTGTTGGAGTAAATAGGAAATTTTCCAAATATCATTACGCAGCGGATTAATTGTAATGAGAAAAGTAAATAGTTTTAAGTTTACAACACATAAGTTTCAAAAGATTTTTAGGACATGACACCGTTAGGCGTTATGTCAGGAAAATCTCCAAAAGCTAAACCATACTCCAGAAACAAATGATAAATCCTAAGATGCAAAGGCAGGAAACAAGCAAGCAGGTCCGATGCATGCACAGCAATTATGTTTAAGTACCTGAGAATTCATACGAGAAAACGGTCAACAAATAATTGTTGGTGAGTTTCACAGGTTTAAAGTGCTAGCAGTTAAAGGTTGTATGAAAACAGTAATTGGAAATAGTTCATGTTAATAGTTGACAATGTTTGATAAGACTAGTTGATAATGTTACCATGTACTCTGAATACCGAAACTGACTGTTTACCCACTCTTGGTACCTATTGTCCGGTTGGTACCGCATAAATATGACATAACAATTTGTACTCTTTGACATAAGACGGAGTCACGATTGGAGCTACCAATCAGAGCAGGGGCGTTAACCCAATAGATCTATTCAAACGTTACCGTTTGCAAATGATAATTAATCGGATTCAGTTAATAGTGGGGTTTGGGTTATAGCATGAATGAACATGAGATAACAAGTGTGGACAATGGAAAAGCACATGAAACAGTTATGATAACAAGGTCCAATTGTCTAACATGGAAAATTGTATGTATGAATTCTCCCCCAAAGATTAAATAGTTAAAGGAAAAAGGGGCCGTGAAAACTCACATGATTCAGTGATGGAAATCGGTAGCACGATCAATGAAAATGCAAGCCTAGATAATTATAAGACATGCAATATAGTAAGTAATTGGGTTGACAATTAATGTCACTCCAATTAGGTAGGTCAAGTCTTGACGTCATAGTAGCCTTAGGGTTTAATGATTTGGAAAGTCAAAGTGAAAGTGTTCGGTTTTAGGTTTATTTGGAAATAATGTAAAATATATATTTTTAATTAAATAAAATATATAAAATTCCCAAATAATATTTAAAGATGATAAATATTTATGTAAATAAATATTAAGTCAAAATGAGGGTTTTCATATGAGAAATTGATTAATTTTCACTAAGTAGTTGAAAACCGGGCGATTTTACGGTAACCGCCGATTATACGATATTTATCCGTTTAAGTTAGAAATCAACCAAGTATAATAAAATATGATTAGTTTCTGTCCAAAATGGGTAGATAAATATTTCAAGTGTTGGTTTGCATTGGTTTTGCCGGTTTGATGTAACTAGTGTCGGTTTTGCCGTTTTGGTCCCGTTTGCCCGTTAAATGATATCGTTAGGTTCCTAAATTCACCATATATGTTTGTAAACATGTTTTTACCATTAAAATGACCCTATAAGTTTATTTGGACCAGATTTGGGTTTTGTTACAAAAATGGAGTTTCCGGGTTCGTCGGGTGTCGGTTTTAGTCCCGGTTTGTGCCCAAATTCAAGTAATTTATAAAGGGATCTTTTGGCTATGTCCTAGGTTCACTTTAACCATCATAACCTACTGTTAAAAAGTCTAAACTTTCTGGTCAAAACGGATCTTTGGTAAAAGGCACTTTCTAGGGTTTATAAAGTGTACTTTTGTGTGTAAAAGGTTTCTATGGTGAGTTTAAGTACAAGCAAACTTTACAAGGTCTAAGATATCATGTCTTGGCTATATTTTCTGTTTAAAAACGTGTCATAGGCATTAAGGGGTCCAAAGTTGCAAGATCTACACATATTACATGATAAATACAAGTTTAATGACTAAAAATGCAAACTAGGCAAATACTTGTGTAAAAGTCTAACCAAACTTATTCTTGAACATAATAATGTAAGTAAATACTAACATGAGTTCCTAGTAGCAAGATACATGGTGAAACATGAAGTTAAATACAAGTAAGTAGACTTTTATAGTTCAAAATGGTGTTTAGACAACAATGTGAGTCAAGACTTGTAATGGAGTGATCTAGTTATGAAAGAACACTAGTAATACTTGTTAAGACAAGATTTAGTTAGAAGAAATGAAGATGGAACCTTGTTGAGAGATGAGGATGGCCGAAAATGATGATGATGATGATTATTCTTGAGTGTTCTTGCTTCCTAGCACCATAGAATCATCAAGAGAATGAGAGATTGAGTAGGAAATCTAGAGAGAGAGTAGAGAGAGAGAGTACTTACGGTTGTAGAAAGAGAGAGGAGCAAGGAGAAAGTGTTCTTGAAATGTGAAAGTAACAAATGAAGTCTAGTTAAGTAAAGGTGTTTAAGTATGAGAGTGTAAAGGAAAAAGGGAGATGTTTGGTTAGTGTGTTGGTGGTGGGTTTCGGTTCATAGTGAAACCGAGAGAGAGAGAGAGACGGGTTAGAGTGAGAGAGATGGAGAGAATGAGGTGTTTGTGTCTTTGGTTTATAGATAAATATCTAGTAAGATGAGAAGGTTAATTAGAAAGTTAAGTGTTAGTGTGTGTGTGTATGTGTTTGGACCCGAAAAGAAGAGAAGAAAGTGGGACGGGTTCGAGCCTTGGCTCGGGCCGGTTCTCAGCACACCATCAAAGGGGTTCAAGGTGAGTTAATTCTTGTGTTTATGTGTGTGTTCAATGGCTGCAACAAATAAGGGAAAGAGAGGGTGCTCAAATTGGAGGGAAAATGTGTGCACATTGGGTAATAGTTTTGGCCTTGGTGGAGACAAGATCAACCTACACTTTCATAGGGTGCACATGATGTTGGGAGTGATGGAACAAGGCAAAAGGAGGTCAACTTCATAGTACATTCAAGTAACTAGAGAATTGAAATGTGAATGGTGGTGGTTTGGTTTGTCTCGTAACCGGCCAAAGAGGGAGGGGAGATCGCGGGTTCGATCCCGTGAGGGTGCCGGGTCACGAGAGGAGAGAGAGGGAGGTAGGGTGACGGGTTAGATTAAACGTGAAGGAACGAGTAGAAAATCAATAAACGAATCGAGTGTAACGAATCATTTTATAAAAATAGTTATTCACGACGTTTTAAAATAAATAAAAATAACTTGGTTTGAATTGAAAATACTCAAAGGTTAATAACATGAAATTATTACGTTGCATGTACATATATATAGCATGCATGTAAAAAAAATACAAGTGTCGTGAACGTTCATAAAGTTAAATAGAATGTTTTGGACGTAAAATATATTAAGGTTTACGTGAGGAATGGATCACAAGTCTCGTTTGTTGTCATTGTCTAAACACGTTGTCATTTTATGTGAAATAGTTTCTGTAAGTCATAATATGATAAAGGTTGATAAAATGTAACTTATAGTTTAATGATTTAAATGAACGTAAAATGAAGATGAAAATAATGATAATCCACAAGATGATGGGATCATGTTTAACGTTTACCACATAGTTTGGTAATTTGATAAATGATTTCGGTTAGTCGCTTTATTATTATTGAAATTCCAGCGACCATTCCGTGCAAAGAAGTCTTCATGTATCAATTATTGTTTACAACATGAATCAAGGCTACGTCAAGGCTATATTCCTATTGTAAATGAAAGTGATTACGATAAAATTGGCACGTTGCAAGTAAACAGTTACGTAACACAGTTAACACATAAGTATATATTATCGTTTTAAGTCCTTGGAAAACTTACGGGTTGTTACATAACGTCGTTGACTAATCAAAATGCCGAGTCTGTTTCACGATTCTACATGAACTGCATGTTTTAGCCTATAAGTGTCATGTCCCCGAAAGGACCCCCAGGAAAGAGAGGTGAGTCACTTGGACTACTTAAATACCAGGTCTTTCCTTAGCCAGGACCTTCCGAAGAGATAACCACTCTTCCAGATTACACACAGTCCCGAGAACCGTAACGCGAACCCGTAATTTCGACGAGAATGCTCAAAGATGAGAACTTGAATTCCAAGATGGAACTCTAATACAAAGTCCAAGAATATGCCGACGAGGATGAGTTGTACATGCCACGTTAGAAGTTTGACGAGGAAGAGGTTCAGACGAGAGAATTCAAATACCTAGATCAAGAATATGGTTTATATATATATATATACATATTTTTGGCCCCTAAGGTTATAGTCTAGATTATCGTTTTCTAATAACCTAATTCCCTATAACCAAGGCTCTGATACCAATTCTGTAACACCCCGACCGATGGCGGAAACATCGAGGTGTCACGAAAAGAGTATAGAAGCACAAGGAAATAAAAGGAAAACCATATTTTATTATTAACTCAAAGCTTAAAACGTCTATTACAAGGAACAATGCTTAAATGATAATATAAACTCTAACTAGGTCCACAAGCTCCTAGTTATAATCAACACTTATGTTGGATGTCCATATACCTGAAAAAAACACGCGAAAAAGGTCAACTACGTATATAGTTGGTGAGTCATAGGTTTGAATAACAAAGCAGTTAAAGTAAAACGTTTGTTAGGGTTTGCAAAGTCATACATGTTAAATAAATATATCAATAATTGACATGGAACGATTAAATAACAGGAGAGAAATAAATAGCATGAATGTTTGTCCGCGTGTTCAATTCCTCTCAAAGAATCTCAACGTTGGGACCATATAGCACAAAGATTGTCCGCGTGTTCAATTCCTCTCAAAGGAATCTCAGCGTTGGGACCAAATAGCATACAAGTTTGTCCGCGTGTTCAATTCCTCTCAAAGGAATCTCAGCGTTGGGACCAAATAACATACAAATTACACAAAAGCATATAATGAATAGCATGGCAAAGTATTCGTTTATACGTTGTAACACGTATAAATACAAGTATTCAACAATATTTGACTTTGCGTAGTGATAATAGATTGATTGACTTAATAAAGATTCTTAACGAGGCATAATAGAATGTATGGTTTGCTTGAAAATAAAGTAACAATAGTGAGTTTAGTTTATGCGTGTTTTCCACCCCAAAATAGTTTGGAAAATATAAAGAAAAAGGGGCTATGAACTCACCTTATATTGCTTGATTCACTAGCTTGATGTAACGAGAATGATTCAAGTAGGAGGATATCCTAAACGAATAACGAATTTGATTATCCAAAGGTGACGAGGATGAATAAGGAGTTCGTAGACATCTAGGGTTTTCGATGGCCTTCGTGGATTTGGGGAAGATGAATTAAATTTGGTTTAGCCCTTTTCGTAAGTAACCATTGATTTTTGTTTATAAAATCCAAGGGATTTGAAAATAAATATTTATGACGTGGAACAATTAAATTAAGAAAGCGTAACCGAGCAAGGTTTTCTTATTTACTAAAATAAATATTTCTAGTCAAGTCTTTAATAATATCGGAGTTTTAGAAACATAACAGTGTTTCTATTTCATAGATTATCTTATATTTAACGATATCCATTAATTTGAATAAAAAAAATGATCGTATAATGTATGAACTTTTAAGGATTTAAATGAAACGAGTAACGACTATTTATAGAATAATAGTATTTAAGATAGTTGTAAAAAGGTTCATATAAAATTTTGAAAAGGTTAGGAATGTTTTATAAATTTAGTTTTGAAATTTTCTGGAAGAATACATACATATATTTTTAGATGATTTAAAACATAAAATATGGGAATTAGAAAATAGAAAGAAAAAAAAATAATTAGGTGAGGCCCAAGATTTGAACCCGCCACCCTTACGTAGCATGATGAATAAGGA
>JBCNJP010000023.1:9295328-9335328 GCA_039602395.1 Deinandra increscens subsp. villosa
ATTCCAAATCAGTTTCTACACTTTTCTCCAAAACCAAAATCAGTCCCCACTTCTAACAATTAACCCAATAAGGATCAAGACAACTACTCACCACCGTCTTCATGAAACTGTCCCGGTGGCCGGAGGCTATGGCCGCCGCCGGCCCGCCTCTCACCACCGTGAATCGGTATCACAAATTCATCTCAACATTAACAAATCACTCAAATCTGTAACACATAACAGCGAATCGGGATATACAAAGGGGAAAATGGTTGAAATCAGGGAAAACCCAAGATTGAAATCCCTTTTACTTACCCAGCAGTGCTCGGAGACGGAATCGCGACCCCAAAGAGGTCGCCAGCGCTGCTTGTCATCGACGGAAACATCACGAAACCCCCATCATCGTGATAGGTTCGGACCAGAAAGAAATTCGAGGGAGCTGTCGGAGTCGCGCACAGGGAAACATCGCCGTTGCTGTTCACCGAAGCGCACAGGAGCAGCGGCGCCGCCGCCTGGCTTCACACATCGCCGCTACTTGCGGCTGTCAGTCGTGTCTGCTATTGCGCCGATCTGGAAATAAACAGGAGAGAGAGAGCAGCGAGAGGTTGATGTAGGCCGCCGCCGCAGGCCATGGTCGGAGACCGGCCGGTGCTCCGCTGTCGCTACCGGTTTTTAGTCGCCGGAAGTGGAGGAGAGGAGGAGAGCCGTGAGGCTCTCTTCTTTCTTTCTCTGGTTCCTTCTTTCTGCATTTCATTTACACACACATATGTGTGTGTACTGTTTGTATAAATGAGAAGACAAAAGTACATTCACATGTACTTATCTTAAAAATATGTAGTACAAGTTTAAATAAACAGGTATATACCGTGATTTCCGAACACGTTAAATACTGAATGCTAAGTAAATGGTCCATAATAATTCCCGAGCGATTGAAATTTACAAAAGTCTCATAAATATCTCCGGTTGTTTATGTTAGAGCATATTCCTATGCCACGATGTGTCTCGTGTATTGTATCTATGTAATGAGAGCAACTGTGTGAGTTTAGTTACGCTGGCCAGTTTAAGTTACCTATAAATAGGTAGTTTGTGTTGAGAGCATAAGCACTGATAGAGGACTCTCTGGATATATTCTACACTTCTGTGTGTGTGCTCTCAAGGCTTATTAATACAAATTCCATTTGTATTTACTTGTTTGATCTTGTCTTCATCTCATTATCACGTGATTAGCAAACGATCCATCGCTCCATGGTTTTACAGTTTAAAATGTTGAAATATATATAAATCGGTAATCGTTCGGTCAACGGGCGGTATAAAGCGCGTATCTAACGCGAATCCCGTACATCTCCGTTTTGCTAACCGAGCATACTTCCACGACTGTAATTCTCTGTGTATACTCAGAAAAATATTTATAACTCCACAAGGTTGGTAATTCAACTTGCCCGAACATTGTTTATAGTGATTGGGCTTTTGTTGGGCCACGAATTCCTTAATGGGCCTGTTGGGCCTAACTGGGCTTACCCAATTAAAGTTATAATCGCAAAAATTTCCCACAGATTTTGCAAAATTTTTAGAGGTGTTACAGTTTGCATGCAATGAAATGATCAGGGCGAAGTTTGAGACGAAAATTGTTGGAGTCGAAAGTCATAGAACAAAAAAAAGTGAAAAAACGATTGACGTTCGGGCCCGTTCTGGCCCGGAAGAAGCTCCACCCTAGAAAGTGATGAAGCAAGCCTTTTTTCACTTCTGTTCGGTTTTCTCAGCCCACGTCCCTTAATCCATTGGCCCAGCTTTCGTTTAATTTAGCCCATTTTTTTCTTTTACCTCCAAAAAGACACTTTGATTTTGGACGTGTTGCATAGTGCACCAAATATTTACAAATTAAAAAAAAATTTAAAATATAAATATCTATATCTATATCTACCATACTTATACTTATACTTATACTTATACTTATACTTATACTTATACTTATACTTATATACTTATTATATAATAAACAAAAAATTTTATAATATTTTAATTAGTAAAAAAGGACACTTGTCATCACCATAAAATTTTGGATTAAGTCAAAATTTTAATAAGTAATTATCCAAATACTAAATTTCCATATTAATGTTTACTTAATTTAAACTTTTAATAAGTAACTATTCAAATACAATTTTTTTATATTAAGGTTAGTAAATATCCAAATACTAAATTTCTATATTAAGGTTAATATATTATTCAAGATAATATTTTTATTGCATATATATTATATTTTAGAAGGAGGTTCAAATGCGAACCATCATTTTGCCTAAGATCGGTAGTGACAATCTTGGACCATTAGATTATTTATTTGGATGGATGAGAGTAAAGGAGATTGGGGAAAGGGAGATAAAACGTAAATTAAGGATGAAAGGACAATATAGGGAGATAACTAATATTGATTTTTTTCAAGTTTCCCCCAATTTTAAGACCATAACTTTTTCATACGACGTTATTCTTTTTCAAAAAGTCACCATAATTCCAGTCGCGTTTTTATCTTTTATTCGAGACTAGGTTTGCTCGATTTGTAGAAAAAAATTATTTTGACGTGTTTACGACGTTTCCAGATCAGTTTTTTTGAGGATGTTCTAGTAGCGATTTAGGATTATGCTGAATTTCAGACCTTAATTCGAAGCCTAAACTATCTTTTTTATTTTTTAAATTATTTTTTATACACCATGCTGATATTTTTTTTATGCTGATTGTGATTGTGTTTGGTTTTCCAAGTTTGTTAGACACTGTTTTAGTGTTGGTACTGCTTGATATTTACAAACGCACCGGACTAGCATAGATTTATACAAGCACAACTTTAAAAACTTATAAAAATCTAAAAAAGCAGCATTTTTTTTGTTATGTGCTGGTGTGCGTATGACTCTGTGCTGGTTCTGTGCTAGTGTATTTGTGTTTTCTGTGCTAGTTTTGTGCTAGCGTGCTGCTATGTTTGCGTTTTTATGCTGCTATGCTGGTGTACTGGAAAAACGCTAAAAACGTTAATCTTTTCCCTCCAAATCGAGCAAACCTAGTCTCGAATTAAAGATAAAAACGCGAAATTGAATCATGGTGAATTTTATTTTGAAAAATAATGTCGTATGAAAAAGTTATATCCGTTTGAAAACGTGGAGGAAAATGAATAACTTCCAAAAATACAAATGGGGGAAGGGATATGGACAATTACTGGATTCCCCTGTCGGCACGAAACTTAGGCAAAATGCATGTTTGCACGCGAACCGCACCCTTATATTTTATTAAAATAATATATTTTATTGTATATACTTTAATACTTTAATATTATGCTTATAATACTTTATTTATAATATTATTATAATTAAATACTATACATGTAGTATAAAATATTTTATTCTATTTAATTTTATATATATATTTTTTTATTTTAATTAAGTTTAAATTCAAATTTACCAAGTATTTCATTTCAATATAATAAACAAAATCCTTATTTTACATGACTAGATATTTTTAATTTTTTTTTATGCAAACATCCGGTTACCCGGGGGCCTCATCATAGGAAATGATGTTACCCTCGACACGTTACGACCACAGTCCGTGCGAGTAACCAGAGACCCTCTGTGTTGCACATCCATCCCAGAGGAAACTCACCGCCTAAATGCCAACTGTCGTAAAACCTCTGACCCACCTATAATTATAGTTTTTTTTTTAAAACACAGTCGTGTAACACACGAGGATAATATCTTCTTTCTATCTATCTATCTATCTTCTATCTATATCTATCTATCTGTCTATCTATCTATCTATCTTCTATACTATATAATAAACAAAAAGTTCGGTTATACTTTAATTAGTAAAAAAAGACACTTGCCATCACCATAAAATTTTGGATTAAGTCAAAATTTTAATAAATAATTATCCAAATACTAATTTTCATATTAGGGTTTATTTAGTTAAAACTTTTAATAAGTAATTATCCAATAAGTAATTATTAAAATACAAATTTTTATATATCAAGGACACGTGTCGCAACCACAACCCTCCTCATGTTAATTTAATTTTCCCGCCTAAACGCCGGTATGTTTTGTCTGCATTCAATCACACGCAGATTCTCTAATGACCCGCCCCTTTTGTTTCTGATCCAAGACTTACAAAACCCTAATTCGCAATTATCCTCTTCATTCGTCGATCGATATCTTCTCCATCCCTTCAAGCGGAGATTCAAAATCTGCTTCAATCCAACAAAATCGAAGAACCATCGATCATAATCTGTTCCATTCCAACAAAATCGATTTAAGGTAATCTGTTTCTTATACCAAACACTCATTGATCACATTTGCGTATCCCATAATCGATTTTAAAGATGTACAAAATGAGGAACTAAAGTAGAAAACTGATATATTTCGGAAACAAGGATTGAACATTCTTTAAACTGTCTACAAATGTGCAATGGAAGCACTTCCTTCCATGCGCGATTGCCATCAAAGCTTACTAAAAAACATTAGGTATTTGCTTTGTGCTCCCCTGTTATGTTTCTCTTTTCAAGTTTACTTTAGCTTCGAACATATGCATAATTTTCATGAAGTTATGGAGTATTTTACAAATAAAAAACCCATAATTCTTTACGTACTAAAATTTTCTGCATAGGTTTTGTAATGATTTTCGGTGTTTGAAGACAAAAGATAAACCAAAAATCTTGAAATGTGTTGTTAGTGGAGCTATAGGGATCCTAACTATTCCTAAGGATTTTCTCTTCCTCAACAAAAACGAGTAAGTACCGATAATTTGTACTTGTTTCAGTATTTATGTCGTAAGCTATGAGATTGGTGGTATGTGGATCTTGATTTTTTCTTCCTCAACAAAAATTGACCTTCGTTGCATATGTTTGTACTCCGATGTGTCGTCATTGATGGTATGTGGATCTTGATTGTGTATATCATGCATCTAGGCAGGGGCGGACCTACCCATTGGGTAGGGGTAGCCCCGCGACCCCTGAACCGATAGCGCGTAGCAGGATTTTTTTTCGGGTTTTTATGTTTTCGGGATTTCGCGACCCCTGTAAATATTTTTTCGCGACCCCTTTAGATATTTGCGCGACCCTTAGAACCTTTTTATGGTTTTTATTTAAAGCCTGACAATTAAAACCGTAGATAAAAATAAGTTTATACAATTTATAAGTTTATGCAATTTAAATAAGGAACTTGTAAGTATAAGGGGGTGTTATGTAAATTTTATAAATTAATAAAACTAAAAAAAAATAAAAGAATCGGGAGAATCCCCAAACACCCAAAAGTTCAAATTTGTCAAATTTCTCCTAAGTCCCAATCCTGTCGGCTGCCGCCCCCTGTCCCCTTTTTTCCGACCGCCGGAGTTCCGCCGCTGATCACCGCCGCTGACCGCCGCCGGCTGCCTCCCTGTCGCCCTGCGTCCGGCGTTCCTCCTTAGCCCGCACCGGTTTCGGCTGCCTCCCAATCCTGCCGGCTTCCGAAAGCTAATATTGGGTGTTTAACTCAATTCTCTAGTAAAGATTCTTCATTGGTAAATAAAGTTCTTTAATTTCTTGATTTCTTTAACTTTTCTTCCATTTTTATGTTCTTTATGTTTTGTTAATTATTTGTTAGATTTAGGTTTAAATGACAACTTCTAATTTTTTGATTTCTTTAACTTTTATGCCATTTGGGTTATGTTCTGTTAATACGGTTTCCGCTTCTTGCAAACGGAAAGTTATGATGTTGGAGGCAAAAAAAGCAAGTGTGGAAAAAGCAATAATTGAAGGTGAAATTAAGACGGGAAAGGGATTAAACCAAGAGGTTTCGCTTGCACGAGCTAGGGATACACGATAGGGTTCTCATCATAATACTGTCACAAGTTTAATGAAATTATATCCTCAAGTTGTTGAAGTACTTGCTTATATTAAAAAAGATGGAGAAACCTCTCAACAACGCACTAATGCAAAAGGTATAAAATCATATCTCAAGAAGGTTGAATTTGTGTTTTATATGCACTTGTTGGATAAAGTCTTAGGTCTCACAAATAGTCTATCAAACCATCTTCAACAAGCGGATCAAGACTTGTTACAAGCGGCTAAGTTGATAAACGACACAAAACTAGCGTTGAATGAACTTAGACAAAAGGGCTTTGGTGATATGTTAGCAAAAGTCACATCTTTTTGTGAAGAACACAAGATTGAGATGCTAGATATGACGGGAAATTATGGCAATCAAAGAAACCGAAAGAATGTCATTACCAATCGACATCATTTTGAAGTGGAAGTTTTTAATACGGTGTTGGATATGCAAATTTCCGAATTTGGAAATAGATTTAATGAGGTTTCAACTACTTTGCTAGAAAATATGTCGGGTTTAAATCCTTGTGAATCCTTTTCTAAGTTCGATACATCTAAGATAGTGGCATTTTCAGAGATGTATCCGAATGATTTTAGTAACGGTGAAAGAGGTTGTCTTTTGGGAGATCTTACGGTATTTTATCACACCGTTAAGGTAGATGATAAATTTAAAAATTTGGGTGGAATAACTGATCTTGCTCGTGCAATGGTGGAAACCGGAACCCATAAGACATTTCCTTTGGTTTATCGGGTATTAAAGTTGGCATTGGTTTTACCGGTTGCAACGGCAACAGTTGAAAGATGCTTTTCAAAGATGAAGCTTATCAAGACGGATTTACGTAATCGAATGGGTGATGAGTTTTTGAACAACGCTCTACTTTGTGCGGTGGAAAAAGAAAGTTTTCTTAAAGTAAAAGAGGAAGATGTGATGACTCGATTCCAAGCATTTAAAAACCGAAGATGAAACATCTTTTAGGTACGTATTTAACTTTACATTGTATAAATTATCGATAAAATTTTTGTTTTGCAATATAAGTTATGGTTAAAAAAAAAATTGACCGCGACCCCTAAAATTTTGTTCTGGATCCGCCACTGCATCTAGGGTTTTTTTTTTTGAGAGTTTTTTTGTTGCATGAATGATATTATTGGATGAGTGAGTTACAATATATAGAGAGCGAACTCTAAACCCTAGATGTCTAATGGGCCCGTAATTAACTCATAATATCACTAGTAGAAAAGTAAATAAAAGTTGTGGTTGAGGTTTGGCAATTGCTGCGGTTCTGCTTAAGACCACAGCTTTTGCTCGGATTTTCAAAAAAAAAAAATGGAATTTGCGCAGGAAGACAAAAGAGGCCGTAGCTTTTGACATTACATATATAAAAAAATTAACCGTCATCTTCTTCCTCATCCTCATTCAACTCAAAATTCAAAGAAAAAACCTCTACAATGGAAACGAACATTTTCTTCATTTTCTCATCTTCAACTGATTTAAGGTATGTTATCTATTAAAGGAAGTAAATTTTTAGTTTATATAAATATTCTTATATGTTAATTGTTTATGTTTACTACATGAAGGTGAAATTTAAATTATCTAAGAGCATTTTTTATAAAAACCTCAATCAAAAGCTCAAGTAAAGGTATGTTAAGTTCAATTTTATTTAATTTATTGTAGGTTGTGTCCTTTTTATGTTTATGTGTTTATATGTTCTTATATATTTGTATAAATATATAAGAAAATTGGAATTTAATAATATAAGTTTTAAGTGATTGGCGGATAATAATATAAGTTTCACATTTGCATCACAATAATACGAACATGTTGGTGATTATAATGATACGGCGTTATTTTTTTATCTTTCGATTACAGTTCGATTAGGATAATAATATGAGGTTTCTTCATTTTCTTTTTGTTTCTTTCTCTTATCTTTCGATTAGAGTTGATTCGAACCCTAATCGAAAGATAAAAAACTAACGGCGTATTATTACAATCACCAATATTTTTAATTCGTATTATTGTGATGCAAATGTGAAACTCATATTATTATCCGCCAATCACTAAAAACTTGTATTATTAAATTCCAATTTTCCAAATATATATATGTGTGTAAAAATATATATATATATTTGGATATATGTGGATGTGTGTATAATATATATACATGTATATATTTAAATATAAATGTGTGCATTTGTACTTGAATACATATGTATTCTAGAACCCATTAGAGTATACACGTCTAAAATTTATCTTATAGAGATAAATTTTGGATTGTCCCTTTTGGGACTGCTTTTTTTATATACTATCTCATTAGGACATGTATACAGTTTAGCGTGTTGACTATTTAAGAAAAAATCAACAGTTTTTTCTCCTACTCATTCGGGTTTGCGTCTTATACGCATACTTGGGGAGTTAAGGGGAAATGCTGCCGATTTTTTTCTTAAATAGTTAACACGTTAAAATGTATACATATGAGATAGAATATTCAAAAAGTGGGTTAGGATCCACCACCTTAGACTACCGATTTTTTTTTTAAACAGTGTAAGTGTTTTGTATATATTCAAAATATCAACTTTTTATTTTTTTGGTAACCTTTAACAACACCTTTAACAACTTCGTTTAGTTATTTTCGATATGAAAATCGGAAGAGATTACCACGCCCGATGAGCTTGCCTTTATGGTCTATGACTTGATGGGTACTTGGATGAAAAAGTTTTACGGTGTTTGAGGATTTTCAAGGTTTGATGTCTTAGAATAAATGTTTTGTTAGGCTTCTATGATAAATTTTGAACGTTCAATATATGAAAATACATGTTTTTTGTTGAATGATAAATTTCGAATGATTTAGAATAGTTTTTGTTGAATGATATGTTTCGCATGGTTTATAATTTTTGTATATGTATATTATTTGCAACCTTTTGAAGAAAATATTAATATTTTTTGAACATTTAAAAAATTTTAAAAATTATTATTTTAGTGGTAACTAAAACCGCATCATTTGTTAAATAGGTAACATTAACATTTTTTCGTAAAACACCAAATGCTGTGGTTTCAAGACCGCAGCTTTTGCTCAAAAGGGGACCGCAACCTGCTTGGGTACCAAATGTCGCGCTAACAAATGCTGCGGTTCTGGGACCGCAGCTTCTGCCCAAATAAACCGTAGCTTTTCTTACGGTTTGTACTAGTGTATCTAATATTCTAATACTCACCCGCAGTCGTCGTAGCGGAAGAAAATCAGACGCCAAAGTCTGGAAAAAATTAAAACATAAAGATAATGATAAAAACTAAAAAAAACTAGTTTCATCGTTTTGGATGTGATACCATGTAAGATTTTCGAATACTGAATGATATTATTGAATAATCGGGTTACAATATATATAAAGTGAACTCTAAACCCTAGATGTCTAATGGCCTGTGGGCTCATATTAATTAACCCTAATCTAATATCTAATACTCTAATATCGACCTCGTGGCTGCCGGAGCCACGTGTTGGTTGGTCTGCTTGACCTTTGTTGCATCTGGTTGTGCCCCGGTATGCCGCAGTCGGTGCGATGTGCCTTTAGATAGTGTATGTTGTCTGTTTTTATTTTGTGAGAGTTTGTGAATTGTTCATCTCAAATCTAAAATCTACTATGCACGACATTGTTTTATTCCCTACATGACCGTAAGTTAGTTTATCAATGTCATGGTGTTTCCTTTGGTTTATTGGTGGTCTGCTTGACCTTTGTCGACTCCGATTGAGGTTAGTTGCGACGCTTCTGCGCCATTGGTTTATTCCTAGCATGACCTTCGGTTGCTAGGGTTTATCGATGGTGTGATGTGGTCGTTAGTTTGTTGTTGTTCTGCTTGACTTTTGCCAGTTTCGTTTACGTTTCTATGTGCCGCCTTTGCTTGTTTTCTGTCCCGGCTCTTTAAGGATCTGAAATTTATTTTTTTATTCCGTCTATTAAAGTAGTGATGGTGGCAGTTACGGCGTGGTGTGGACTTCATGTTCAACACAGTCTCCAACCGCATCTGAGCCTTTGTTGTGATGGTTTAAATCCGAGCTACCGGTTGTCTTGCTTGAGCGCGCATTCTTACTTGGTTATGTTTTGTATGTATTTTTGAACACTTTTAATGATGGTTGTGACGAGTTTCTTATTTGATTTGAGCCTATGCTTGATTACAAACTGTTAATCTGGGTTATTGAACCGTTATACTATGGCTATGATGATCTTTATTATGAATATGGGCCTAAGCTTGATGCAAAAAAGTTGGCGTTGGTTCTGTTTTGGGTTTCAAATAATGCGAGATCGATTTTTAGATTGAATTTTTTTTTAGATTTGATAACTAAATTTATTTCTTGGTTACTTATTGTGGCTTAAACGGCTTGCAAACATGACTCTACTTCTTTAAAGTTTTGTTTTACCATTGTTGATTGTGATGACATGAGCACGAGTATGAGCCTAAAAGGTCTTAGTTGTTTTGTATGTGATACTTTAATCTTGGCTATAATGATTGTTGGTGTTGAATCTGAGCCAGCCAGTGACGAATTGTTAATGATTATTTCTTAGATTGATTAGAAATTTTGAAATTAGTGAAGGCATAACTTATATAGCTTATGTTGCTTATGTTGTTGATGGCTTATTGCACTATTGATTTGATAAGGATCATATCTCTATCGTACTGAAAGTGAAATACTTATTTATTAGAGTTTGTAAAGTTTGTAAATTTGTATTTTGAATTGTGCTTGACATACAATTAGATATTTTTTTTCTAGATATTGTTGTATGGTTTTACCCGGCAGATGAGAAATGTCCCGTTTGTCGCAAGGCGTGTTTGGGTTTGTTTGGGGAACATGTTGTCCATTGCAGAGAGCTCCCCGATTTCAAATATCAACTTCCTGACAGACCCTGATGGGCGTTCAACTCTTAGATCGGCAGACATCTTGGTCTTTGGGTGTCGGTGAGTTCAAGGTGGTCCAGACGTAGGGCTGTAAACGAGCCGAGCCAGGGTGAGCTCGGGCTCGGCTCGTTTAGAAATCGAGCCGAGCCGAACCAGCTCGTTTATTTTAACGAGCTAAAATATTGAGCTCAAGCTCGACTCGTTAAAAATCGAGCCGAGCTGAGCTGGCTCGTCGAGCCAGCTAGTTTATTTTTTAAAATTTATATTATTTGCACATATCGATATATAACGTGACTAAAACATAATTTTTAACATACTCGTAATGAAAATTTTAAAATTCAATGTTTATTTATTTATTTTTCGATAAAAATAAATATTTTCTACTGAAAAGTATCATATCAATTAATATTTTATTCTAATTTAATATTTTTTAAAGTGAAATACAATAGGAAACTTAGTAATTAACTTAAGAATTATATTATAAATAATAAACTCATAATTTTAGGTTATATATATATGTATATATAATAAAAATTGAGCTTAAATTTAAACGAGCCAAGCGAGCGAGCCAACGAGCTAAGTAACGAGCGAGCCACGAGCTGAGCTAACCTTGGCTCGGGCTCGGCTCGTTTAGAAACCGAGCCGAGGCGGCTCGGCTCGTTTATAATCGAGCTGATTTTCGAGCGAGCTAATTTCGAGCTTTTTCCGAGCGAGCTTCGAGCGAGCCACGAGCTGCGAGTTTTTTGAACAGCCCTAGCCAGACGGCTTTTAAAGCTGCTATAGAGAAAGTGAACAAGCACAAGAAAACGTGCCTTGAAAATCAACATGTGTTTGTTCCTTTTGCTTTTAACACATTTGAGTTCCTCGCCTCTGAGGCCGTTGAAACTCTGAATAAAGTCCAACGGGTCATGCATGGTAATATTGTGACTCCCGGTTTTATAAATGTTATTTTCACACGGCTTAGTTTTACTATTCAGAAAAGTTTTACGACGTAGTTTACTGCCGCATCTCTTACCTATCGAAGTGATTTACATTTTAGGCTTATTAAGCCTAATTTGGTCTGCCTCCCTTATCTATCAGAGTGATTTGCATTTTAGGCTTATTTAACCAACCTAGATAACCGTTTTTCTTCAAAATACCCCTCCCGTGTGTTTTTTTTTTATTTCTTTTAGAACTATTTTTAAATTTTCAGTATTTGGATGAAGTTTTCAGAGATGTAATTGTAATCGTTCATATTGTATTTGACACTAAAAAAAATTAACGTCAACTATAACAATACAATTGTTTTAAATATCGGTAAGATCTGTACTTCGGTAAGATCTCCACTATAAAGTACAGATCTATAAATCTAGTTTGTACTCAAAACGAGTAAAAAATTATTATTTTTCTAACGATACTTGCATATACATATTCAAATCTAAACTATATAATAAAAAAAAGTTTTTTCATACTTTATTTAGTAAAAATAGACACTTGTCATCACCACAAAATTTTGGATTAAGTCAAAATTTTAATAAATTATTTACCAAATACTAAATTTCCATATTAGAGTTTATTTAGTTTAAACTTTTTTTAATAAGTAATTATCCAATAAGTAATAATTCAAATACAAATATTTATATTAAGGTTAATAATTATCCAAATACTAAATTTTTAATGTTAAAAAATATAATTTTTTTTATATTAAGGTTAGTAATATTCCAAATACTAAATTTTAATATTAAGGTTAATATTTTATTGCTTATATATTATATTTTATTAAAATAATATATTTTATTGCATATACTTTAATATTTTAATATATAATGCTTATAATACTTTATTTATAATAATATTTAAATAAAATATTATACATGCAATATAAAATATTTTATTTTATTTAGTTTAAAAGTTTTTTTTACTTCGGTTATGTTTAAATTAAAATTTACCAAGTATTTCATTTAAATATAATAAACAAAATCCTTACTTTTCGTGACTAATTTTTTTTAACTACAAACATCCGGTTATTTGGGGTCTTATCATGGCAAACGATGTTCATCATGACACGTTACGATCGGTCTGTGCGAGTAACCAATACTCTCTGTGTAAAATCTCTGACCCACCTATAATTACTGAAAAAAAATTAGATAGTTATAAAGATACATAATTGTCATAGATTATGATTGTATTTATAGTTTTTTTTAAACTCAGCCGTGTAGCACACGGGGATTAAAAAACTAGTTACTTAATATATGCATGTCACTCGGTATTTTTCAGCTTACCCTAAACAATTCTTTATCATTAAATTCCCATATATTTTGTAACTTGTAAGTCAATTAAATATTGGGAAAAAGACCAAACTAGCCATTTTGATCATAATTGTTCTCAAAATAGCCATTTGATAAAGTTTGACTCAAAATAGCCCCCACCAAGAGTCGTCGGCGACCATAGACTAGGATCGCACGACCGTGGCTTCTGAGCCAATCAGGATGTGCCATGTCACCATATTTCTGACCACGACTGTCCTTTTCTGACAACCACGGTCGTCTCGAGAACCTCCACGGTCGTCTCGAGAAACCTCCACGGTCGTCTCGAAAACCTCCACGGTCGTCTCGAGAACCTCTACGGTCGTCTCGAGAACCTCCACGGTCGTCTTGAGAACCTCCACGGTCGTCTCGAGAACCTCCACGGTCGCCTCGAGAACCTTTACGGTCGTCTCGAGAACCTCCATGGTCGTCTCGAATTAAAAAAAATATAGGGTCGCCTCGAAAACCTCCACGGTCGTCTAGAAGCTCTATGGTCGTCGGCGACCGTGTATCAGTGGCTATTTTAAGAAGAAAAAAAGTCAAAGGTCATTTTGGAGACAAATATGGTCAAAGTGGCTAGTTTGGTCTTTTCCCTTAAATATTTTAAACCGAATCCTATTTTTCTTTCGCATATATTTTTCACTTTTCACTAATTAACCTTCCATATATTCAAATACTTTCCTTTTTTTTCTTCCAATTAATCTCCCTTCAATTCAACATTTTCATGATTAATTCTCCATTCAAATTTTAATTTTTTTTATTTAAATAAAAAAAATTAGAAACTACAAATCCAACTGGCAATTTATATCACATAGGGACAACTTCAGGGGTTTATTATGAACATTCCAAAACTACCCCCATATATCTATCTACCGATCGTATCAAAAAACATATATCACAACCCTAAAACCCTAATCGTGGACTCCAAGAATCAAGAATTATGCCGATCATTAAATCATCATCATCTTCAATCGCGCCATCAATGGAGTTCGTGAAGTATCAACCAGAATTCAACCCAGAAGCAATCATCAATTACTGTTCGAATGACGTTTTATCAGGAAGAAGCAAGAATCCAGACGTTAAAGATCTGATATTGAAGGTGAAAAAACATCTCTCTTCAATCGGCTGGTCTTTCTTCTTCTTCCACCGGAATCCAGATCGGCGAGAACTCCGGTACCGTTCTCCGGCAGGTAGGTTTTATTATTCACTCCGAACTGCATGTCAATCCCTTTTAGATCACCAAGGGCGTTCGAAACCCCAAAAACATGAAGAACCGGAGGCTAATTTGGGGAAAAAAGACGGTTCGTTGATCAGTGATAATCGACCCAAGAAAAAGATTCGAATGGAAGATGTTGAGAATTCATATTATGAACAATGTGTTGTGGATCACGACCCCGGATTCGTTGAAAAGGAAAGAGTTGAGGAGATTAGGGTTCAAGAACCAGAAACCAAAACCAAAACGGAGGAAATTGATGATTCTTCGAGTTATAATCGACCCAAGAAAAAGATTCGAATGGAATGTATTGTGGATCATGACCCCGGATTCGTTAAAAACGAAAGAATTGAGGAGACTAAGGTGCGAGAACCAGAAACGAAAAAGAAAAAGGAGGAAATCGATGGTTCTTCGAGTTATAATCGACCGAAGAAAAAGATTCGAATGGAAGATGTTGAGAACTCGTACTTTCAACAACAAACACTACTCAAATCTGTGGCTCATAGTCATTACCGGCGAGAATCTGTGAGTGCTGCTCCATCATCTATGAAATCGAGCGAGAAAAAGAACGACTTTAAGCCAAAGAAACTTATTCGAAAGGTGGAGGGTTCGTCTACTCGTAGGAGATGTGTCCTTTCGTTGCTAATCGAAAAGAATATCGTGTCAAGGGGTTCGAAAGTGTCGTATTGCAAAAAAGACGGTCGAATTTTGGCGAAAGGGCGAGTTTACGATGAGGGAATTCGATGTGATTGTTGTGATCAGTTCTTTCTGTTGAGTAAATTTGAAGCTCATGCTGGAAGTACATATCATAGACCCGCAGCCAACATATTTCTCGAAGATGGAAGGTCGATTTTCGATTGCCAAACTCAGTTGCAACAAGAAAACAAAGTGTTCACCACGACTAAATCTGCGAAATCGACTGAAAACGTAACTGGTAACGACGATTTTTGCGCGTTTTGTAACGATGGGGGCGAGTTGGTGTTATGTGATTCTTGCACATCTTCTTATCATGCAACCTGCATTGGCTTGACTGGAATCCCTAATTCAGCTTACTGGTTTTGCCCCTCTTGCTGCTGTAGAATCTGCCATGAAGGGCAAAATAGTAATTTCACAACGGAAGATCGCAAAGATCATGCATGCAAAATCAAGTGTGGACAATGTGAACGTCAATTCCACATTGCTTGCGTTAAAAAATTAGGGTTTTCGGTGTCGAAAACCGATTCGAACAAATGGTTATGTTCGGAGAGTTGCGAAAGAATATCGACCGGGCTGAACGCGATTTCGGGGAGACCGATCCGGTTGAACATTAACAACCTAAGTTGGAGGTTATTGAAGAACAGGACGGATGATAACGACACAGAAACGTACAGCAAACTAAACGTGGCGCTAGACGTGATGCACGAGTGTTTTCAACCCGTAAAACATCACGGGTCGGATAACGATTTGGTTGAAGACTTGATCTTTAGCCGATGTTCAAAAAGGTCGAATTTTTCGGGCTTTTTTACGGCGATTCTGGAAAAGGATGATGAGGTGATTTCGGTGGCTACATTGCGGGTCTACGGTTGTAAAGTGGCGGAGATTCCCCTTGTTGCGACAAGATTCCGGCACCGGAGATTAGGGATGTGCCGGATATTAATGGATGAGATCGGAAAGAAATTGGGAGAGTTGGGGGTCGAGAGGCTTGTTTTGCCGGCGGTACCGGAGATGATTAGTACTTGGACCGAGTCGTTCCGGTTCAGTGTGATGACAGAACCGGAACAACTAAATCTTGTTGAATACAAGTTTATTGATTTTCCTGGTACCATAAAATGTCAAAAGTTCTTAAAATAAATGTGAATAACTACTTCTTATATAGTTCAGTTAATTGTGTTATAGTGACTTGTACAGATATTATAATTCAGTTAATTGCTCATACAAACTCTAGGCTTTTTCTTAACTGATGAATAATGCATGGTCTTGGATTATTGGGGATTTAGGCATACCTTGCATATGGTTATTCTTGCATTTCATGAAGTGAAAAAAAAAAACAAAAAGAAGTTGAAAAGAATGAATAGAAGTTTGATTACAATCTCTAAATAAAATGGGCTAATGGGTCAAAATCTTGCAAAATCAGGGAATGCAAGAAAAACCGTATTAAAAGTATGCCCAAATTTAAAGAACTAAATAGTATATTGATCTTAAGGCTATCCGTAGTGGATGGAGCCCCTTGTGGGCGTTATGCGCCATGTGGCGTCCACGTCATCAAGAGGGGCTCCATGACTAAAGTGGTGTAGTGGTAACCAATTTATAACGCCCCTCTAATTATTACCCAATTATTATTTAAAAAACCATTCAATTAAATCTGTCCAATAAAAAAAAAATAAAAAAAAAATCAGCCAATCAAGAAGGAGGGGGGAGGCGTTATTAACATGGCGCCGGTGATCCCATCTCCTAAGATGGCGCCCAGGGGGGGTGGGAAGGGGCTCCATGAGGGGCGTTATATTTAACATGGAGCCCCATGGAGCCCCACTACGGATGGCCTAACAGAACTAGTTTAAGATTCATTTAATTTGTTGACAGGTTAGATTAAGATCCATTTAATTTGTTGATGGGTCAGATCAGGATCCATTAAATTTGTTTATGGGTAAGATCAAGATCCGTTTAATTTGTTTACGGGTCGTATCAAGAACCATTTAATTAGGTTATGGGTCACATCCTGATCCATCAAATCAGATAAAATCATTAATTGACCATTTGACCGGATACTGGTAACTGGTCCGATCCAAATATGACCCATGAAGTAATAGTAAAGTAAATGGGTCAATCTGAATCAGATGGATTACAGGTGAGATCAATAACCATTTAATTAGGCTGCTTCATATCATATCAGATCATAAGCTAATGTGTACCTCATATTGCATGCTATTAGGATCAACGGATCTTACAGTGAATTGGAACTTGGAGCTTGTGCCTACTCATCAAACATCATAATGAAAACTATCATAACTGTTTAGTTAATTATTGATCTTAAAAAGAAAAACTATCAATATCGTTGTGGGTGTTGCTACTGACGGAGTTTTCCCCCTAAAAATAGCGTTGTTCCGTTCCTTCCAAATGCACCAACACGCAGTGAAAAAAACCGTTCTGATTGCCTTTGTTCTACACGAATCCACCGCCTCACACGGATGAACCTTGAAAACGTCACTGACAGAAAAAAGGAGCCTCGATGGAGACCTGCACCACTGCTCGATCACACTCCAAACCAAAGAAGAGAAGGGGCACCCAGTGAAAAAATGCAAAGCCGTTTCCCATGCATCGCTACTAGGGGTGTAAATGAGCCGAGCCGAGCCGAGCCCGAGCTCATCTAGGCTCGAGCTCGAGCTCGGCTCGATTCGAGCTTTATTTCTGAAGCTCGAACTCGGCTCGTGAAGAATTATTTAAACTCGAGCTCGGCTCGTTTATTATTAATTATTATTTTTTATATATTTTTATAATTAAATTTGTATATATTTAGAAGTATTATTTTTTATATAAAAAATAATACATATTATTTTCTTATTTTATCAAAATTTTATATATAATAATCATTATTTTTTATATATATTTAAAAAATTAAATAATAATTATATAAATAAAAGCTCGTTTAGGCTCGCGAGCCGGCTCGAGCTCGATATGTAAAGCTCGGGCTCGAGCTCGTTTATTAAACGAGCCCTATTTCAAAGCTTGAGCTCGGCTCGAGCTCGTTAAAGCTCGGCTCGTGTCGAGCTTTTTATCGAGTCGATCTCGAGTAGCTCACGAGCGGCTCGGCTCATTTACACCCCTAATCGCTACACAACGGGCAAACCCCATGACCAACATTGGTAATCTTTCAAAGACTGCCCGCCACGCGAACACATTGACCTTGATAGGAACCGTAGCACACCACTGAAAATCGCAACCCACATTGATCGGATTACCCGCCAGAACATACGCCTTCAGAGTCTTGACCGAGAAAATCCCCTCGAGTTACCAGCCCATAGCCATCTACCATTATCCTCCACAAGCAGGTCGCATAGGTCAACATTCCTTCCCCTTAAATCTGTTCTGATCTTAATAATGGCCTTCCAGGCTTCCACACACCTGCCATTGATGGTGATCTCATAATAGCAAGGCGCCCAGTCCGGTCTCCATGAATACTTTGAATAACCCTCCTCCAAAGCCGGTCGGGTTCGGTGAGAAACCTCCAAAACCATTTCGCCAACAAACACCAATTCGCCAAAGACAACGGACTCACCCAATGAACTTTATGTTTATCTTCATTTCCTCCCCATAAAAACTTAAATCTGATTTTCTCAAGCTCCTCTAAAACACACAACGGGGCTCGATATAAGGAGAAATAATACGTTGGCAAGGAGTTAAGAACCGACTTCACAAGGGTCAATCGACCCCCATTGAAAGGTTTTTCGCCTTCCAACACGAGAGCCTAGCATGAAAAATATCGACCACATTCTTCCAATTCCTTTTTAAATTCATGTTAGCCCCGATCATGAGGCCAAGGTAATCCATAGGGAAGTCGCACGAAGAACACCCATAAAATCAGCCCATCGTTGAAACTCATCCGCCCCCACATTCACACTAAAAAGCCCGCATTTTCCAAGGTTGACTTGAAGACCCGAGACCAAGAAAAAACACCAAAGGATTCGCCTTAAATTCATAAAATTTGCCCCCGTCCAATTATCCAATGTAATAGCATCATCTGCAAAAAATAACTGAGAGAGAATTGCACCGTCATTCGGGGTAGCAATGCCATGAAAAATTCCCATACTTCTAGCCTTAAACACCATCCAATGAAATGTCTCCATAGCGATGATAAAAAGAAAGGGTGATAGGGGGTCACCTTTCCGGCGATGATAAAATGGTGTTAAAACATATTCAAGATATTCAACCAGGATATATGCTACCATAACACTTATTTCCTTCCAAAATAAACTCAATCATTATAACATGTGGCAAATCCTACGTATCCACCACCACACATAATCTGTGTACCGTCCTTCAATCTCTTGTATCTTATGGAGACTTATGGAGTATTTCTTGTACCAGATAAAAACAAATTGTATATAATATGATGCTTAAACAAATTGTATATAATATGATGCTTATGTGTGCCTTTTACATAACTGTTTGACTTCCATGGATATGACGAAGAAGCTAGAAAGGTGGTTTCGTTTTGGAATTTCAGGACCCCATTCAAGATTTTCAAGAAACTGATGTGTAATAGAATCAGTTAGTTCATTTGTACTTTCTGTTAAGTCTGTTAGAAACTATAAGGGTTAGTTTTGTCAAGTATGCATAGTTATGGGGTGTTTTGTAAATCTGTGTATATAAGTTGTTGAAGGTCGTTGTATGATGTATCGATGAAATAAACATATTTTCCCGCCCTACTCTCTCTGTGTTCAATCATGATTAACTCAATCCCAATATCAGTTCTTCTTTTTTGATCTTCGACCGTTAATCCGAGTTCATCCATTGAAAGATCGTGAACTCAATTCTACCAATTCGCATCATTGGTATCAGAGCACCGATCCTCGGTCCCTGATTTCTGATTTGTGCAATATTTCATCAAAATAAAGATGACGAGGAGGCAAACCAGCACTTCCGATGGCGACAACAGTAATACAACACTGAAGGTGACTCTACCTTAACGATCGAGTGGATGCTCATGCGAAAACATTGGAGACGATGTAGTAACTCATGGCTACAATGTCTCTACAAATGACTCAAATGGTAGCAACGAGAGCAGGATGAGACCCGACAAATAACAATGGTGGAGATGGTGAAGGAGGGTTCAATTTGCCGCGAGACTCACAAAAATTGAATTTTCCAAATTTAAAGGTGATGATCTGAATGACTGGCTCTTTAAGGTTGAGCAGTTCTTTAGATTAGACAAAGTCAACGATGCAATCAAAGTCAAACTGGTTGCAATTCATTTCGAGCAAAAAGCATTGCAGTGGTTTCAATCTTACTCAAAACAGAAAAGTGATCAAGCAATTTCATGGAAGGAATTAGAGGAAGCATTGTAGGCTAAATTCGGCAGATTGTTTGATGATCCTATGAAAGAGCTGAAGAATCTGAAACAAAAGGGAAGTGTGCAAGAATATCATGATGCCTTTGATGCTATCATTAGCATATTAGATTTGTCTCATGCCTATGCCTTAAGTTGTTTCTTGGCAGGGTTAGAAGAGGGCATTCAATTTCAGGTAAGAATGTTCAATCCAAAGTCTATACAAGAAGCTTGTTCATTAGCAAAGTTACAAGAGGCCACTATGCAGTTTGTTAAACCCAAGTATAAACCACTTGTGTTGAATAATTTTGTGATTTCTAGCAGTATAGCTGTTACTCCTTTTGAAAAATTAACAAATAAAGAATACAAGAAACCCTTTATCACTAGGAAAACTTTTACTCAGCAAGAATTGGATGATAAGAGAGCTAAGGGGTTATGCTATTTTTGTGATGAAAAGTATTCTAAAGATTATGTGTGTAAGGGTAGGAGACCACAATTATATCATAATGAAGTGGAATATGTGGAGGAAAATGAAGACGGAAATAGTGATGAGATATCAATAAATGATTTGGAGTGTGCCCAAATTTCAATGAATGCTTTAGAGGGTAATAATGTGTATCAGGCTCTAAGGGTTACGGGTCACTGTGGTAAAATATAACTGCAGATTATTGATGGATACAGACAGTTCTCACAATTTTCTGGATATACAAATGGCCAAACAGTTGGGTTGCAAATTAGTAAGTAGACCTGCCATGTTAGTCAAAGTGGCTAATGGTGATACTGTGGTTTGTGACAAAATGATAGAGGGGTTTCAATAAAGAATGCAGTCTATTAATTTCAAAGATTATGTATATGTGATGCCATTGGGTGGTTGTGATATTGTATTAGGGGTACAGTGGTTTACTTCACTGGGTTGTATCAAAATGAATTACAAGGATACGACTATTGAATTCAAGTATGAGGGATAGAAAGTGATCTTGAGGGGCCAACAGGGAAAACCTTTTGCTGTAATGGGTAAGAGTGGGTTGAAGAAGGTGGACCAACAAAGGGGTGAGATATCTATGATGCAGGTGATGGCTATAGATGGATTGCCTACTAATACTATTATGCTATTGCAAGAAACTAAGTGTTCCAGTGAACAGAATCATGAGCTTCTAGTTGTCTTACAGAAATATGAAGATGTCTATCAAGACTTGAAGACTTTACCTCCACTAAGAGATTATTTTGATTTCCATTGAAAACTGGAATTGATGGCATCAACCTGAGGCCTTATAGATATCCTGCTATGCAAAATGATGTAACAGAGAAGATGACAAATGAACTCATAGAACAAGGGGTAGTGAGGTATAGTAATAGTTCTTTCGCTTCACCTGTGGTTTTGGTTAAAAAAAGATACCACCTGGAGAATGTGTATTGATTACAGGAAGCTTAACTAAGCAACAGTTCCAAATAGATTTCCTATTCCTTTAGTGGAAGATTTATTAGATGAGTTACATGGTACACAATTCTTTTCTAAATTGGATTTGAAATCTGGTTATCACCAAATTCGGATGGATCCTAAAGATATGCATAAAGTTGCTTTTAAAACTCATAATGGTCACTATGATTTTTAGTGATGCCTTTTTGCTTAACTGGTGCTCCCTCTACCTTCCAAGGCCTCATGAATCACATCTTTAAGGATCGGTTGAAGAAGTTTGTGCTAGTTTTTTTGATGAAATCCTAGTATACAGTCCTACTAGGTATGAGCACATGAGTCATCTGCAACAAGTGATGCAGCTGTTGAGAATTAATAAACTCGTAGCAAAGGAGAGCAATTGTGTGTTTGCTGCCAAAGAATTAGAATATTTAGGCCATCTGATTTCTAGAGTGTGGGTGTCAACTAATCCTGCCAAAGTTAAGGTTGTGCAGGACTGGCGTGTTCCTACCACTGTTAAAGCTTTGAGGGGTTTTTTAGGTCTCACCGGGTACTACAGAAGATTTATATAGAATTATGGGAAGATAGTTAGACCACTAACATAATTGACCAAGAAACACTCTTTTAAATGGTCTGAGACTGCTGATCAAGCTTTTAATGAGCCCAAAACAGCTATGCTTAAGCCTCCTGTATTGGCAACACCCAATTTCAGTGAGCCTTTTAAAATTGAGACTGATGCATCAGGTTATGGCATTGTGGCAGTACTGATGCAAAAGGCCATCCCGTTGCTTTCATCAGTAAGGCCATGTCTCCTAAAAATTTGCTACTGTCTACTTATGAGAGAGAGATGTTAGCCATCCTACATGTTATACAAAAATGGCAACATTATTTTACTCAAAACCATTTTGTTATTAAAACATATCAACACAGCCTCAAATATTTGGTTGATAACAAAATTTCTACCCCTTTCCAGCAGAAATGGTTGGCTAAGTTGATGGGATACAATTTTGATATAGTGTATAAGCAAGGGAGTACTAATAAGGCAGCTGATGCATTATCCAGAGTTTCTCATGGGGATTCGCTACAACTAGCATCTTCTCATGTCCACAGTGAAATATGGCAAGAAATTAAAGACACTTGGGTTTTTGATGCTGGGCTACAGCAGATTATTCAAGATTTGGCACTTGATCCTACTTCTCATTCTCAATATGAGTGGTTTAACAATGAATTAGGGAGGAGGGGCAAATTGGTTATTGGAAATTCTCCATCTTTGAAGCAAAAGATCCTAGCTTAGCTTCATGACTCTGCTGTAGGGGGACACTCTGGAGTCAATGCTACTGTTCACAGGGTGGCAAGGTTGTTTTATTGGCTAAAGTTAAGAAAGACAGTTGCAGAATTTATTAAACAATGTTCTACTTGTCAACAATGCAAAGCTGATACAACTGCTTATCTAGGTTTGTTACAACCATTACCTATTCCTACTGGGGTATGGGAAGATATTGCCATGGATTTTGTGGAGGGTTTACTAATGTCTGCTAATAAAGATGTGATTCTAGTAGTTGTAGACAGGAAGCAAAGAAGGCCATTTCATTGCTCTCAAGCATCCTTTTTCTACTATAGATGTGGCATAAGTTTACTTGGACCAAATCTATAGGCTACATATGGTACTCCCAAGTCAATTATCTCTGACAGAGATAAGATTTTTATAAGTACATTTTGGAAGCAATTAATGACCTTGCAAGGAGTGGATCACAAGATGTCAAGTTCCTTCCATCCTCAGACAGATGGCCAAACTGAGGTGTTAAACATATGCTTAGAAGGATATTTGAGGTGTATGTGTCATGCTAGACCTAAAGAATGGGCTAAGTGGCTTCCATTGGCAGAGTTTCGGTATAATACTTCTTTTCAATCAGCTATAAAGAGTACCCCTTTTGAGATTATATATGGTCAGCCTCCTCCTATTCGCATCCCTTACTTACAAGGTGAGACTTCAGATGAATGTGGAGACAGTTGATAGAAGTTTGTGTGCTAGGGACGAAGTCATTGCTATCCTTAAGTCCAATCTGAGAAAGGCACAACATAGAATGAAACAATTGGCTGATAGTCACAGATCTGAAAGTGAGTTTCAGGTGGGAGACTGGGTTTATCAGAAGCTTATTCCTTATAGACAGCAGTCAGTAGTGCAAAGGTCCAATCAAAAGATTGCTGCCAAATATTATTGGTCCCTATCCTGTGGTGGCCAGAGTGGGTCAGGTAGCTTATAGACTGTATTTGCCTCCTACCGCAACCATTCATCATACTGTTCATGTCTCAATGTTTGAAGAAATATCATGGGCCTTTACCTCCTACTTCCTCTACTAATGTTGAGCACTGCAGAATCCAAAGAACCTGAGTTGGTTATTGATAAGAGAGTTCTTAAAAGAAGTAATAGAATGATGGTGCAATGGTTGGTAAAGTGGAAGAATTTGGCAGTGGAAGATTCTACTTGGGAGCTTGCTGACTTGATTATGGCTTGGTATCCACATTTCGAACCTTGGGGACAAGGTTCAACTTCGAGAGGAAGTTTTGATTTGTAATAGAATCAGTTAGTTCATTTGTACTTTCTGTTAAATCTATTAGAAACTATAAGGGTTAGTTTTTTCAAGTATGCCTAGTTAGGGGTGTTTTGTAAATCTGTGTATACAAGCTGTTGAAGGTCGTTGTATGATGTATCGATGAAATAAAGATATTTTTCTGCCCTATTCTCTCCGTGTTCGATCATGATTAACTCAATTCCAAGATCAGTTCTTCCTTTTTGATCTTCGATCGTTAATCTGAGTTCATCCATTGAAAGATCATATTCGCATTAGAGACCTAATGGTACGATCAAGTCAATAACGCATCAAAACAAAAAAACCGATGTAAATGGAAGAGATGATTACCTGCAGCTGATGAAAAATCCAAAGGACGATTACAAACACTCACAACTCCATCCGACAGATCCACCCAACCGACCTACGATTCAACCGTAATTTTGTATCTAGATACAACGATAACAAATCAAACTTCAAAAAAAGAAATGCTAATCATCCACTGCCGCCTCTAATATAAACAAAAGGTAACAAAATAAGAACGTTAAATCTGCTTTAAAATAGATTATGGAAGGGCTTCTCATTACCCAACCTTGAAGAAAAAGGTAGAACGAGCAGGGAACCCCAGGGGTGATTTTTAGGAGCTAGGAAGGAGTTTTTAGAGGAACTACAACATCTCAATCAGAGAATTACATCCATGGCATTCATCATCATCATCATCATCGTAATCAACTGAATCATGAGAGGCTATTCTTTGTGTTCTTCTTGGATGTAAGGTTTTTGTGTAAACAATAATATTTGGTGTATTTCATTTTTGGAATAGATCTAAGCATTCAATGCTTTTGACTATGATGTTTGTGTGATTGTTTGTAAACGATTGGTACTTTGTTTAATCTATTTTGTGAACCATACGTTCTTGGTGTCGTTGGCAATCGAGATTTAGTAGGGAGGGAATTGGGTTAACATATACTGATTGGTCATCGGGTGACAACCTTGCGTTTGTAACCCGAGTACTTAGTCCCCTTTTATCACAACAATTACACCTACATGAATCATGTCTATGTGGTTCTTTCCAGTTACACTTTTATTGGTTGTTTACATGAAAACCTGAAATATGAGAAGATCACTTTTGTTTAATTCTTAAGAAAACTCAAGTCATATTGTCATTTAGTTTCTAGTTTTAAAAATCAACAAATCAAACACAACTTTCATTGATTTTTATATTTGAGCTTTTATTTTAGTATATTTCAATTTGCAAGAGTAACACATTTTTCACATTCTCCCTGTGTTCGACACCCGCTTACCGCTATATATCTAATTAGTGTAATTGGAATTACATAAAAGTGAGTCTTCGACCTCACATCAGAGACAAGGGGGACGAAACACGATATCGCCTAAGTAGTTAATTTCATGTTTTATTTGAAAGTTTATTGTTTAACTTATAACTTAGCAAAATATATGAAAAACTCAACGTTTATGTACTTTTTTAATTTATTCTTATATATGAAAATGTTAAGGTATGTGTAACATTTGTAAAATATCCGATTGAGAAATCCGACCCGTTTTGAATTTACGCGATTTACCGATTTGTAAATTACTGAAAACCGGAAGAATTTTAGAGTGTTTACACCCCAATTAATGGATCTAAATGATTTATAGCCAATTTTCGAAAGCGAGTACTTAATTTCAATCAATTGGAATCAAATTGGATGTCTCGTATTGAAAGTAAAGCAATTTCGGGTTTTTACGCAATTTCGGTACACGATCCGTCGTTTACCGGGAATCTCATAATTGGCCACCGTATATCAAATTAAACATTTTTATGTGTCTAATAATCAATTATAATGTCACGAGTTATTACACACTTGATCGAGTCGCGAATTGTTGGTGAATTGCCCAAAATCGATACGTACGCCAAAACCGACCAAAATTGCATGTTTTAACCTAAATTGTGCATACGAATGAGTTACGTGACATATTTGTTATCATTTTGAGTGGATTTAATGTTGTGTGAATGATGGGACCCTTAATGGTGTGATTTGGGAGAAAATGGGACTCGAAAACATCGAAAAACGAAGAACCGAGCTCCAAAATCGTGAAAACGATAATTAGGAACCGGACTGCCATTTTAGGGCGTACCGCCCTGAAGTTATACATTCTGGGCGTACCGCCCCAGACTGATTTTGGCAGAAACCCTAATTAGCCCCTATATAAACATCATTAAGCCTCCATGCTCTCCCCATTCAGCCCCAAATCACTCCCAAAACCCTAAAACGGCTGTAAACATGAGAGGTGAAGTTCTTTGAAGATTCAAGGCCCAAGTTTCAAGCTTTATTGCTTAGGATCACCTAGAAATCATCCCTTTCGGTTAGTAATCTTCAAATCTTGTCTTTGCATCTTGAATCTTCTCTTCTACTCCCATCAAGATGCAAACTTTATGTGTTATTTAGCTTGTATCCATGTTGTAGATGATAGATCTAGGGTTTGTATGATTAAAGGTTCCACCTTTTTGCATGATTTTGCTATCTAACTTGATTCCATGATGAAATCTCCTTAGATCTAGGTTTTTCCATGAAATTTGATGTATGAATCTTCATGAAAGTTGTAAGCTTGTGTTTAGATCTGAGATTTAGTCATAATAAATCACTAATATGTTATAGATCTAGGGTTTCCTTGATCAAGATTGGATTTTTATGTGCCAACATGACTAGATCTATGAAATGCATGTCATCTAGGGCTAGATCTAGGGATTTACTCATCAAGATTCAACCTTTATGTTTCAAATGGACTTGATTTGCTTCATGAATGTTGTTTAGGACTAGATCCATGTATTATGATCATCAAGTTTGGATTTTTCCTTGATAAAATGGCTAGATCTTAACATATGTGTCATCTAGGGTAGAAATGTGTGTCATAAAGCTTCAAAATGTCATTTTTGCCTCATAACTTGTTTAGATCTATAGTTTTCTTGTAGGATCTGTATATAAAGCTATCAATCATGAGTCTTTATGTGTTTAAATGATAGACCTACCATGCATGCTCAAATAGGGTTTGTTTTATGAATCAAAAGCCGATCAATGGGCTAGTTTTGACTAGATTCATGCTAAACTAGGCTAGGTTCATGCTAGATTCAAATAGATCTATAAAATCTATAATAGCTTATGTTAGATCTGATCCTATATGATAATCATGTATATTACCTTGGATTATTATCATGGAAATTGAATTTGTTGACTATGATGACCTATGTTTGACTATGTATGACTATGTGGACCTATGTTCAAATTATGTTTGACCATGTTTGACTTTCATATAAATAGTCAAAATAGGGTTCTTTAACCTTACCTTTAGTTTAGGAATTGGACCCATAACGTACGTATCACCTTCCTAATCACCAACGAGTCGTCGAGTCGGTCGTGTCGTGAGGTTAATCTATTTAACTATTTAAATTATTTATTGATTTATTCTTTTATCTCGCTAGTCGTCGAGATTATCATCAAGTCTATCCTTCCTCATTTCGTGGTGTCTTTTCTCTCAAATTGTGTCTCCATATCAGGTGAGTATTCATAGCCCCTCTTTCATTTCAATGTTTTGGGGTGCAACATGTATCAGTATTCAAAAACCCTAAACTCTTTATTATGCAAAATCTATGCGATTCTATGTGTTCCATGTGTGATATTCTATTGTGTGATACTTGTTGGATTCTATGTGTGGATATTCGCTAGTCACTAATCACTAATCGCTAATCGCTTGTGTACCATTAACCATCGAGCCGTGGCAACAATGATAGATCTATTGGCTGACAACCCACCTGGCCTGCCTTGGCTTGGGCGCCGGGTGATTGCTCCCTTATTGTCTAGGGTTGGTGCACATCACTTATATGACTCGTTGATCATGATTGGATATTATCGCTTGACTCATTGAATCGCAATGTTTAATCTATGTAGTATGTTAAACCTATGTTTATTCACCAACTATTCGTAGTTGACCTTTATTTTATACATGTTGCAGGACTTGCTGTTAGATGATGACTTCTTGCTGTTGACACTATAGGATCGCATGTGGACTTAGTGTGACCTAATTAATAAGATTTATTTGATTCATTGTTGCTTATTTTTATCATGTATTGTAATGAATATTTATGTATAATGAAATGGGTTGATTAAGAATATCGCAACATTTAAATAGTGTTGTGTGCATCTGGACAATCATCGCGCCCCGACATCTTCCGCCGTCGGTTGGGGTGTGACAGATTGGTATCAGAGCCACGGCTATAGGGATTTAGGTTATTAGAACCGGCTTGACCTAGACTTATGCCTTAGGTGTCCTGCATGAGTGCCTCATGCATAGCATGCCTATATGATTTATATGTCCTCTATATGCTTCTTAATCATGCCTGTTTAACTGCTGCCTTTATCAATTAGCACGCACTTATACACGAATCACTTGAGGCTTCCTAGCCTCTTTCCTTAGAAATGGTGCCTTACGTGCCATTTAGGATGTTGATTTTCGGTTTTATAATCTCGTCAGACACGGGGCCTTAGTGATTGACATGTAGTAACTGTAAGGGTGGAAGCACCGGTAGTTGGGGTCTCTAACTGGAAAAGCGTTGCGTACAAAATTGAATTGACGGATCCGGACGCTTACCTGGGACGCCCCGATGAGAGTGCTGAAACCTATTAGGCCAAAACATGTTAAACACTAGGATCTTACTCTGATTTGTCACGGTTGTAGTTTCCCACTCGGGAAGTGAGGGCCATTCCGTATATTTTTCAAAATATCATTCGATTTCGTGTTTTACGCGGTGTATGTAAAATTTTCAATAACCTATGATAATCTGAGTTACACCATCTCACTATCACACACTTAACCTTTTATGACCTAAATGGATTTCAATTTCTCGTTTTATATATCAATGGTTTTATGGTTTTCTCTTATGATTCTCGGTATTCTATGATTTATCAAAACCAGTTATCTCATGATTTCAAATCGGTCACTCACCCTGATGTACCCATTGCCTCCTGATTGATTCCTCCTCTTTTCTTTGCTTGAATCGTTGTATTCTTCGCCTCAACCGTCTAGTGGCTCGAGTGGTTGTACGTTAAGTGACTGTTGTCCTCCCTGATTTAACCTAACAAGCTCTCTATGCCAATGCTACTGCCTCAGAACCCGCCTATCCTTTCAAACGCCATAAGGCGTGCGATTCTTCTAAGTGCAAGGACTCTGGGAACCCTACATATCTAACGCAAGGAAACTCGGGTGTTGGGTCCTCTTCTACCAGAGTCAGCAAGAAGAAGTGGAAGGCTAACCTATACCAGGACAACAACTCATGATGTTCCATTTGATGTTGCTATTCCCCCATACCTCTCGTTGTTCAAAGTATCCCCTTTGCGCCGAAAGCTAAAAAGCCCTACTTGGGACTAAACCCTTTATGCAATCGGTGCAACCATCATTACCCTACCCACCTTCCATGTTGGTAATGCACAAAATTGTGACCTTCTCGGTCATCATAAGGGCATCTGCCACTGACCCATCTATCTCAGGAGCACTAGTCACCAGCCAACACAAGATCAGTCTCAAATGTTTCAACCTATGATGCCCTTGCCTACTCAAGCCTTTGTTGTTATTGCTTTGGTGCCCCTGATCGTACTCCTCTGGCGCATCCACTGTTAGTTACCTTAAACGTTGCCATCAACGACAATGCTATCCGTGGACCTCATGCTGGATCTTCCCGCTCGGATGTTGTTTGATGAGTCTTATGTTGTTGCCCTGTAATCATTTGAAGTCGTTGACTACCTATGTAGTGACTTCCTTTATTCTGGTATTGTTTGAAACTTTATTATTCTATTCCCTTACGCATTTATGTACTTGATTATGTGTTGTCTCGTTTGAGTTTCATAATCTTTTACCCCTTATATGATCATTATCGTTATGTGTAAGTTGAGTAAATTCTCGTTGATGGGTTCGCGAGTTTACAGGTTGCGTGGTTACGGGATTACACGTATACATGCAGACAAGCGGGCACATAAGCGGGTTGTGAACCTACGCGCACATGAATCTCCCGTGTCGTTAAAGTTTCAAATTAAACATTTTGAAATACATTCGTTTGATATATCTCGTGTATCTTAGGTATGTGTGTCGGGGAGTCTACCCGTTTGGAAATTTATGAGTTTACAAGTCCACATGTTTACGGGATTGCATGTGTATGAGTTTATGATTTTACGACCTTTCGAGTAGACAACCTTATACACGTATTGTTATCCAACCTATTCGTTCTAAGTTTGGTCTTAATGACCATTGAGTTATGTCTGCCTTGCGACCTAACTCGTTGATGTCCGTTCTTCAGCATTGTTCACCGTTAGCATTTTCAGATCCTTTTCCTCTTATCTCAGCGTACCTTCTTGGTTATATTTCAGTTACCGTTATGCTTCATGGAGATCATTCGTATCTCGCCGGACACTCAGAACCCGACAATCCTTGACGATAAACCAGTCTGTGGGCTCATGTCCACAATTACTTGCGTACGGAGCGCATGCATTTAGGACCCAAGATTGTGAGAGCTCATCATAATGAAGTGGGAATCGGAGACATCCGAATATACGTCGGGTCTTCCTCCCGTTCACCAAATCGACTTTCACATTGCCTTTATGCTCGTAAGACTCCAGTTGCCAGTCACCTTATCGTCTCTAACCCTCGGGGAACCGTTCGCCTCTGCACGATCGTTCTTCCTTATGGGTTTAGCATTTCCATTGTGTTAACCCTCCTCATTTTGTGCCCTTCATGCGCCTCAGCTTTTGTTTGTACCTGATTCGCGATAGTGTCTGGTCCTGAACTCCATGTTTCGACCGTCACTTCGCGTCCCCTTTCCAAATTCGTGATCGCCCTCATAGGGGATATATGAATTTGCTCATTTCTCATCTTTGATGTTTATCGTGGAAAGCTCGCTTGTATTCAGACCAGAAACTCCGGGGTGTTCCGGTTAGTTAGGGTCAGGATTTCGGCTATTGATTTACTTAATAGCCGATTTATGGAATCGATCCGTGCCGTTTCTGCCCTAGAGTTGTCTAGCGTTGCTTTACCAATGACTCATGAGTCTAATTTTAGACTCTAGACCCATCGTTTCTCGGATTCGATCCTTCGATTCGACTCTCGTTTGTTGCATGACCTTGATGATTGTGTCGGTTGTGATTCATTCTTTCTTCACGCTATCATTATGTGATCGGTTTCTGGATTCTTTAATCTATTTCATCGGGTGTATCACTTAATTCTAAATCCTTGGCCTCATCTGAAGGGTACTATGGGTGGATGTGATCGGTAATCACTATTAATCAAGTTATTCTCATTTTAAGGTATATTTATGTTATCAGGTTTCTCGCATTTCGAGTTATGATATTCGATTTATGTTATCAGGTTTCTCGCATTTCGAGTTATGATATTCGATTTATGTTATCAGGTTTCTCGCATTTCGAGTTATGATATTCGATTTATATTATCAGGTTTCTCGCATTTCGAGTTATGATATTCGATTTATGCTACCAGGATTCTCGCATTTTAAGTTATGTTTTCGGTACATGTTATTGAGTTCATGTATTTCGAGTCATGATAGACGATTTATGTTATCGGACCCATGTACTTCGAGTCATGCTATATGATTCGTGTTATCGGACTCATGTCCTTCGAGCCATGCTATTCGATTAGTGTTATCGAGCTCATGTATTTCGAGTCATGCTATTCGATTCATGTTATCGGGCTCATGTATCTCGTGTCATATTATCCGGTCTATAACATCGGGTACATGAATTTCGAGTTATGATGTTCGGTCCATGTTATCAATGCATGTATTTCGAAGCATGTTGTTCGGTTCCAGCTATCGGTACATGTATTTCGAGACATGCCGTTCGGTTCACGTTATCAATACATGCATTTCGGGACATGTTGTCCGGTTCATGTTATCAAACTCATGCACCTCGTATCATGTAATTCAATTCGTGTCACCGAATTCATACACCACGAACCATGCGGTTTATTCCAAGTCAGCGGAGGCATGAGATTCTGAAACGTACCGTTCGGATTACGCTAGTCGTAACACCCGGACGAGTACTAATCGGGTCATGGCATCCAATGCGTGGTTTTCCGCTCAATTCGTGGGACTCGATTTCTTTTGGTATCATTGGTTTCAAGCCTTTTTGGTGCTCGTCACTTGAATTTTTTCGGTTGCATCGTAAATTCGAGTGCCGATCATTACTCTACTCTTGCTAAATCAGGGACTCATACGCGCTGCTACCTACGATCGTGTGTGATGCTAGTTAGCATACGATCGGTATCGGTTGTGGGGTATAGGTCTTGGGTTTTAGCGAGGGCTGATTCAGATTCTATCCAGATATCGTGTCTCGTAAGGTAAACCGGATGTGGGTCGCTACCCATCTAGTTCACCAGAACTTGACGCCGTGTTTGGATAAGATGTCTGAAGCTCCACATCTTTGTTTATCGATTTTGGTGTTGGCTTATTCTATGTGATCTATGTGAATCTATGTGAATCTACGTGAATCTATATGTTTGAGTTGGGTTACTTTGAAGAAATCCATGTTGCATCCATCACTCACCTGAGTCCCCTAAACCCCCCGGTCTCGTTCCTAAAGTAGGGGAGACTATGATCCGCTATTTTTGGTTAGTCTCTCGGCTGAGTCTGGACTAATCGTTGTATATTTTTGAGATCTATCTCAGTTTCTGTTGTTTGTCCTATGTTGTTGTATCATTGGGAGTCGGGTTAAAGGTATTAAAGATGTGGTGGGTTAGCTGCGGTACACCCTATATATAGGCATCGGTAATTCCTTTAGGGTGCATTGGGAGTCGGGCCGAGAATTGTGTGTGTGTAGGTTATGTCTCTGTTCATCGGTTATCTCACAATCTATTCTCCTCAGTCATCATTCTAAACCTAACCCTTGCGGTTGGGTGGAGATTTTGGTGCCGATATAATTGATTCAGTAATCGAGAATATATTTCTATCCTCGGTGAAATCCCTTACGTCGACTCTATGATTGGTTTCAAATGTCAAAATGTGTTGTTTTAGTAAAACTCTCTTAACTACTATTTTCCCTTATATTTATAAGTCTCTTCTAATTTCGGGACGAAATTCCCTAAAGTAGGGGAGACTGTAACATTTGTAAAATATCCGATTGAGAAATCCGACCCGTTTTGAATTTACGCGATTTACCGATTTGTAAATTACTGAAAACCGGAAGAATTTTAGAGTGTTTACACCCCAATTAATGGATCTAAATGATTTATAGCCAATTTTCGAAAGCGAGTACTTAATTTCAATCAATTGGAATCAAATTGGATGTCTCGTATTGAAAGTAAAGCAATTTCGGGTTTTTACGCAATTTCGGTACACGATCCGTCGTTTACCGGGAATCTCATAATTGGCCACCGTATATCAAATTAAACATTTTTATGTGTCTAATAATCAATTATAATGTCACGAGTCATTACACACTTGATCGAGTCGCGAATTGTTGGTGAATTGCCCAAAACCGATACGTACGCCAAAACCGACCAAAATTGCATGTTTTAACCTAAATTGTGCATACGAATGAGTTACGTGACATATTTGTTATCATTTTGAGTGGATTTAATGTTGTGTGAATGATGGGACCCTTAATGGTGTGATTTGGGAGAAAACGGGACTCGAAAACATCGAAAAACGAAGAACCGAGCTCCAAAATCGTGAAAACGATAATTAGGAACCGGACTGCCATTTTAGGGCGTACCGCCCTGAAGTTATACATTCTGGGCGTACCGCCCCAGACTGATTTTGGCAGAAACCCTAATTAGCCCCTATATAAACATCATTAAGCCTCCATGCTCTCCCCATTCAGCCCCAAATCACTCCCAAAACCCTAAAACGGCTGTAAACATGAGAGGTGAAGTTCTTTGAAGATTCAAGGCCCAAGTTTCAAGCTTTATTGCTTAGGATCACCTAGAAATCATCCCTTTCGGTTAGTAATCTTCAAATCTTGTCTTTGCATCTTGAATCTTCTCTTCTACTCCCATCAAGATGCAAACTTTATGTGTTATTTAGCTTGTATCCATGTTGTAGATGATAGATCTAGGGTTTGTATGATTAAAGGTTCCACCTTTTTGCATGATTTTGCTATCTAACTTGATTCCATGATGAAATCTCCTTAGATCTAGGTTTTTCCATGAAATTTGATGTATGAATCTTCATGAAAGTTGTAAGCTTGTGTTTAGATCTGAGATTTAGTCATAATAAATCACTAATATGTTATAGATCTAGGGTTTCCTTGATCAAGATTGGATTTTTATGTGCCAACATGACTAGATCTATGAAATGCATGTCATCTAGGGCTAGATCTAGGGATTTACTCATCAAGATTCAACCTTTATGTTTCAAATGGACTTGATTTGCTTCATGAATGTTGTTTAGGACTAGATCCATGTATTATGATCATCAAGTTTGGATTTTTCCTTGATAAAATGGCTAGATCTTAACATATGTGTCATCTAGGGTAGAAATGTGTGTCATAAAGCTTCAAAATGTCATTTTTGCCTCATAACTTGTTTAGATCTATAGTTTTCTTGTAGGATCTGTATATAAAGCTATCAATCATGAGTCTTTATGTGTTTAAATGATAGACCTACCATGCATGCTCAAATAGGGTTTGTTTTATGAATCAAAAGCCGATCAATGGGCTAGTTTTGACTAGATTCATGCTAAACTAGGCTAGGTTCATGCTAGATTCAAATAGATCTATAAAATCTATAATAGCTTATGTTAGATCTGATCCTATATGATAATCATGTATATTACCTTGGATTATTATCATGGAAATTGAATTTGTTGACTATGATGACCTATGTTTGACTATGTATGACTATGTGGACCTATGTTCAAATTATGTTTGACCATGTTTGACTTTCATATAAATAGTCAAAATAGGGTTCTTTAACCTTACCTTTAGTTTAGGAATTGGACCCATAACGTACGTATCACCTTCCTAATCACCAACGAGTCGTCGAGTCGGTCGTGTCGTGAGGTTAATCTATTTAACTATTTAAATTATTTATTGATTTATTCTTTTATCTCGCTAGTCGTCGAGATTATCATCAAGTCTATCCTTCCTCATTTCGTGGTGTCTTTTCTCTCAAATTGTGTCTCCATATCAGGTGAGTATTCATAGCCCCTCTTTCATTTCAATGTTTTGGGGTGCAACATGTATCAGTATTCAAAAACCCTAAACTCTTTATTATGCAAAATCTATGCGATTCTATGTGTTCCATGTGTGATATTCTATTGTGTGATACTTGTTGGATTCTATGTGTGGATATTCGCTAGTCACTAATCACTAATCGCTAATCGCTTGTGTACCATTAACCATCGAGCCGTGGCAACAATGATAGATCTATTGGCTGACAACCCACCTGGCCTGCCTTGGCTTGGGCGCCGGGTGATTGCTCCCTTATTGTCTAGGGTTGGTGCACATCACTTATATGACTCGTTGATCATGATTGGATATTATCGCTTGACTCATTGAATCGCAATGTTTAATCTATGTAGTATGTTAAACCTATGTTTATTCACCAACTATTCGTAGTTGACCTTTATTTTATACATGTTGCAGGACTTGCTGTTAGATGATGACTTCTTGCTGTTGACACTATAGGATCGCATGTGGACTTAGTGTGACCTAATTAATAAGATTTATTTGATTCATTGTTGCTTATTTTTATCATGTATTGTAATGAATATTTATGTATAATGAAATGGGTTGATTAAGAATATCGCAACATTTAAATAGTGTTGTGTGCATCTGGACAATCATCGCGCCCCGACATCTTCCGCCGTCGGTTGGGGTGTGACAGTATGTATGTATCTATTGTTGAAGTTTACATTTTTGATAATGTATATATTTTGAAAAACTAGAAACGAAGAAAATACGGATACAAAATTATTTTACGGGACAAAGAGTATTAGTGGCAACGACAGGCAATAGCAATAACATGTGGGGCATTAGCAACAACTCATTAACGACGATGCGTTGAGCCGTCGCCGCAAAAGTGATTAGCGGGGACACCCGTCTCTGTTAATGATAATAATTTTGTAGTGATTGTATAACGACACATAAATAAAACACAAATAAGAAAATATGTAACGACCCAAACGCTAAAAAATATCAAGCCTATGGCCAAAAAAGAATGTTGTATGACTATATATTATACCACCAACTTCCTTGCTAAATTCGTAGAGATAGGAAATAGAAAAATAAATAAAATATATACTACATGATTGTGCCTATTACACCTCTAACTCAACACTAACTCATTTCCTAAACAGACACGACTATAGCTATTCGACCACCAAATCATATGCTAATTTTGTTGTGTTCAGATACGAGACAAATAGATAAAAAAAACACAAAACAAAAATAAAATAGTTTTTTATTCGTCGCATGTAACATCCATTTAGACTGCCACGTGACGTGATAGTATAGTATGATGATTTTAATGTTCATAATTGTAATTTTTTATAGGGTTAATGATAACTTAAACATCATCTAATTTACTTCTAACAACAACAAAAAAAAAAATACACACACACACACATATATATATATATATATTAGGGTGAGGTTCACATGTGAAAGTACTGTCTTTCACATGTGAAATTTTTTGAACAATGAGAAAAAGAAAAAAAAGAACTAGAAAATTAATCACAACCATTAGATCAAGAGATTTAATGGTGAAATAATGTGTCTACCTGTCTACACTTATAAGGGTGTCTACAATGAACTTTTCACTATATATATATATATATATATATATATATATATATATATATATATGGGAATGATCTAATAAAAACAAGATATTATTGCGAAAACACGAAAACAAATATTAAAATCTCTATAACTTCCTCATACGTTAATATTTTTTAAAAAAATTTGCACCAAAAGTCTTAAAATTATGTCACCTTTAATTCTGGGAAAAAAAATTAAACATATAAAATTTCATGATTTTTTTTATTATTGCACATGTGCAATAATACGTATTAGTTATATTACACATGTGCAATATTAACAAAAACATTAATTTTTTTTAATTTTTTCAAGAATTAAAGATAACAGGATTATAAGATCTATGGTACAATTTGTTATAAAAAATATTAACGTATGAAAAAGTTATAGAGGTTTTAAAATTATTGCACATGTGCAATAATAATTTTTTATTGCACATGTGCAATAATAAAAAAATTTAAAAAACATTGATTTTTTTTAATTTTCTCCAGAATTAAAGATAACAGAATTATAAAATTTATAGTGCAAATTTTTATAGAAAATTTTAACATATGAAAAAGTTATAAAAGTTTTAATATTATTGCATATGTGCAATAATAATAATAATAATAAAAATTATTGCAACTGTGCAATAATAATTTTTTAAAAAAATTTGATTTTTTTTAAATTTTTTTCGAGAACTAAAGATAACATAGTTTTAAGGATTTTTTGGTGCAAATTTTTTTAAAAAATATTAACGTATAAAAAAGTTATAGAGGTTTTAATATTTGTTTTCGTGTTTTCGCAATAAAAGTTGTTTTCACATGATCCTTACCCTTCCTGATAATGTGTTCTTTAGGGAAGGTAAAGTTGGAGATTGGAAGAACCATCTAACAGATGAAATGAGTCGTGTTTTAGATGAAATCACTAAAGATAAGTTTCATGGTCTTAATATCTTCTTCAAACTATTTCACAAGGTTAAAGACGAGGCCGTGACACTGACAGATGTTATGTCTGTAATAAGAAAGGCCATTTGACCAGTTCAGTGTTGCTTCAGCAGTAGTGATAGAACCAGTTGCACCATTTAGTCCTATGACGTTCGGGGTTTGTATCTTCCAGTTATGTTTTGTCATGGAGAAGAATACAAGTGACCACAATACATGTGCTATCGAGTGAAGTTGTTTGTTCCCTTCCCATGATTGTCTCTTTATGTTGATGTTTTACTATGTGCTACTCATGTTTGTATTATCTCACATGTAATGTACGAACAACTTTAAATAATGATGACAAGTGACCTCAAAGGAAACACTAGTCACGAGATGCTCAACTTCTAGAGCTATATGTAATGGTATAACGTGTATAATTTACGGGTATGATTAAATAAGAAATTAATTTGTCTAAAACGAGTGGAACCACTAAAATTTGACATGTGGTATAACTAAAAAATAAGAGTAAATAATATTTTAGTCCTAAAACTAAACCCCATGTTATTTTTTTACATGAAGCAGTACGTTTATAAAATCTAGTATATTTTTTTGTTACAAACAACACAATTAAATGTGTTCTTTTACTTTAAAAATGCACAAAACGTGGTGTTTAAATATAAAACAACATATAAATAGTTTTAACGCAAAACAATACGTACAATGCAAAATAATACAAATCATATTGTTTTAACGTAAAACTAATACAATTATAATAAATCAGTATTTTTTTTAAAACTACTACAGTGTTCACAAACTAGTAACAAATGGGCCTTAATGGTGCAAACATTCTAAATATGGATCTAGAAAGTCTAGGAAGGGGAAAACGGCCCATTAGTTTTTTTATATATCAATACTACACTCAGATTAAAGAGAAAAAAATGATCAATTTTATGGTGTAATATTATAAAAAAATAATATCATATGAAAAATATTATAAACATATAATTAAAGATGAGAGAAACTTAAAACAAAGTAAAAAAAATAGTCTCTACCAAAAATACTCTCTCACCTCTTATTTTCCTCTTATTTTATTAATTATACTTGAATCTCAATCCTTGATTTATCAAATTAATAGATCAAATATCGGCTTTCATCGGAGATTTGTTAGCTTTGTAAGGAGGGGACTGAGTCGGTCACGCACATTCTTACGTGCTGTTTGTTGTGGTTTGGCAATGGGCGGCGAATTGGTTTAAGGTACCTAAGTTGTTTACGTTTTCGTTCGACGATGTATTGAACATGCACTTGCAAAGAGGAGTTAGGGAGGATAAGAAGGAGATTCTTTATGATATTATTCTCATGGTGTGTTGGAGCCTTTGGAAGGAGCGTACTGAGGTGACATTTGGGGGTCGGGAGCCGTCGATTAGTAAAGTCATTTGTAACATTAAAAGTTGGAGTAAACTTTGGTGTGACAATATATGTAAAAATGCCATAGTTTGGCATGTGTTGTATGGTGTAATGTTTTTTCTTCCCCCTCCTCTAGCTCCTTGCTAGTGGTGGGTTTGGCTTGGTGGTGGTGAATATAATTGCTACTCGAAACAAAAATATATCAAATATCCTTCTATTATTTTTAGGCAAAATGTGTTTTATATCTATCTATATAATATATATATGAAAAGATTGGATGCCACGTGGCATCACCACAACAGTCCCTAAACTCATTTTCCCGCTCAATGATCTTCTACTAAAATCTGGGCTTCAAGATAGACAGATCCTTTCAAAAAAACCGACCCACTTATACATAGCAGCTTATATACCAAAAACCCTAATTCCCAATCTAATTCTATTTGTTTTTGTTAGAAGTCTCCGCCTCATTCTGCTCTTCTGAAATATCGCCTCCATCGATATCGGACTCAGTTTCGTCGATTCGAGGTAAATTCTAAGAGATTATCGATTGCAAATCATCCTTTTTTGACCAGATTTATGTTCTTCTATGTGTTATTTCATTCGTTTGATTTTTGGTTTGCGAATTAAACCCTATAGATCATCTTAGAAATCGATTTCGATGTGCACTAAATGTTATCT
>JBCNJP010000023.1:9335828-9377330 GCA_039602395.1 Deinandra increscens subsp. villosa
TACGGTAGAGCTTGTTATGAATGTCTTCGTTGTGGCCTTGATTTTACTAAAGATGATGAGAACGTGAACTCCCAACCATTTATGTGTTGGAGAGACCGTTTCTTATTTTGTGCCGAAGCTATTAATAAAGTACAAGCTGAAACAGGTGAAATCAAAGGGCATTACTTGAATGCTACTGCAGGTACATGCGATGACATGCTTAAAAGGGCTGTATTTGCCAGATAATTGGGAGTTCCTATCGTAATGCATGACGAAAATCTCCTTTGAGGAATATTTTTAGTTTTTCGATCGATTCTAAAAAAGATTCTTCAATATTGTTTTGATTCTTTAATTCAAAATATTGTTTTGAGTTGGATGGGCTAAAATTTAAAAAATCCTCATACTCCTCTTGCTTTTCCTTTATATTTTTATTTTCACTAAAATTTGGATTTATATTCAAATGAAAAAGAAGTAAGTTGCTTGGGATAAACCAAGGTTTCTCTTTATATTTATGATAAAGTATCACAAATATTCTCAATAAGACGGCTTGGTAACAGATTGCTTCTTCCAAAGCGCGCTCCATTCGTTCCGCTCGCAACAATCCAATTAGTTCTCCGGGCGAAAAAACATTAGACATTTCATCTTCTGAAACCAACACTTTTGATGTTATTTGACGTACAATAATTTCTATATGCCTATTATGTATCTGCACCCACAATTACGTAAATCAATAGTTCAAACCGCACTCAAAGGTAGGGCATTTCCCATTTTTATAGGAACTTCTGTACCAGAAACAATGGTATCTCCATTTATAGCCCCCCTGGGATGTAAAATATATCTCTTCTCACCATCCCTATAGTGTATGAGACAAATGTATGCATTTCGATACACGGCCTTGACTATCAACTACCGATTGGTTGAAATTGAAACCATTTAGGTTGAAAGCCATAGTACTGATACCTAAAGCGGTGAAGAATAATTCAGAGGGTCATTTCGGTTTTGGATCGAGGACAATAGGTTCAAGAGATGAGAGAATTAAGGATACCCACCATAAAGACTAATCCAATCCATAATGATGTACCTGAAAATACAACATTTTTGTTACTTGACCAACAATCAGGAGAAGCAAATACAACGGGTACGCTAATCAATAAGATTGATGAAGTAGCAATTAATGCAAAAACAGCCAATTGGAAAGCAAGAGTCATGCTTTTAATCCTCCAAGCTACCAACAAATAAACTATACCATTTGATCCCTATATCATCCAAAAATTGTACTAAAATACATCATACTCAATTTTATTAATTATTTTAAATCTGGCCAATTAGCTTTAAGATTAAATAGTATACACTTTAGTTTTAGTCGTCGTCTTCACCTGAGTTGCCACTGCAACTTCTATACCACCGTCGGCAACCTGAAAAAAATTCCGACATATATTTTTTCTTCATTTCTTTTAACATTAACTACTCTATATCCTTACAACAACAATTTAAGAGGGTCAAATTACAAAAAAAAAACGGCAAGAAAGTTATATACTCATACTACCCCTGGGCTGGGCATAGGTCTGCCGGCCCCCTGTTAATAGTGCGACAATTGTCGCCACTAATAACCTATTTTTTGTAGTGATATATAAATATAGTTATATATGTATATATAAAATAATTAAATAATTAGTAAACGAGTCTTATTCGAGCTTAATTCAAATCTAGTTACAAGATAGGCTCAAGTTTAAAAAAAGTTACTCAAAATCTAAGTTCAAGCCTAGGTTCTTTTAAGTTAAGCAAATCAAGATCGGTTCAAACGAGTTCAACCACAATTCAACTTGTTCCCACCTTGATTTAGTTGAAACGATAACATAAAGAATTAAGATGTTGTGATCCACATGTAGTGCTGGTGTCATATCAACTTTAGGCATGCATGCGAGATAAAGATAGTTTGGTACAATTTTCTTATGACACGTTACGCTTTTAGATAATATTTATAATTTGTTAACGAATTTGACAAAACTCCATCTTCACTACGCTTTTAGTGTCGAGTATCTTCGGACACCTCATGGAGGACATTCAGAAAGCTATTTGTAATTGTGGCTACTAAGGTAGTGTAAGTGTTTTAAAATTGTATTTTTTCTAAAACATGATTATGTAACATGTGTTTTAGAATGCTAAAACTCAAAGCTCGTGAGTGTAAGTTGGTATGTTTAGCATGTATTTTAGAAACCGATGCCCCTTCTGGTGGCTTTAGTAAGGAAAACACAAGTTATAGTCACTTGACGATATTAGAGGGAGATATTTGACATTTGATGTTGTTATTTTAGTGTAACTAGGTTGACTTTGACCAAAATAAATTATGACTTATATTGAGGGAGTCTGGAGGTGCAGGGTGCCTAATCGTATTGATCGCGTTATAACTCTAAGAACCTCATTTGGGTTCCAAGGCAGCAACGCCACCGAGAGCGGGGTCCAAGGAGCATAGCCTCTGACTGAGGTTGAGCTGTCAGGACCTCGCTCCCGGATCATAATACTCTCATCCTCTATCAGTTCGTAAACTGGATCAAAATACTCTCCTCCTCTATCAGTTTAGTGCATGTTAAAGATGAGGCCTTAGATAAATTTGAAATTTACTAGGAAGAAGTAAAGTTGCGTATACTAATTTAATTAAAACTCTACGAAGTGATAGAGGAGGAGAGTATTATAATCTAGTTTACGAACTGATAGAGGAGGAGAGTAATATGATTCGGGAGTGGGGACCTAGTGGGGGCAGCCCCGAGCGGGATCCAAGTGGCAGAGCTCGTGGCTGGAGTTGAACTGCCAGATAATCTTGGTAAACTTATTATTTTGATCAAATTGCTCAATAAAAATGCATCATAAATAAATTTGGTCTGAAAATTCACTTATTATCCGATTGATTGTTCGAGTGAACCATCGAAATATTCAATCTAAAAGTGTCATCGCACTTTCTAGATTATCCAAGATTCGAATTTCTAACATTTGACATTGTTTTAGTTTTCTTCTAACTTATATAACATTTGAGTTTACGGTTGCTTTCTAGTTGTAAAACATGATATGATGCTTAATGCAATGAATATATCATGTTATAGGTTGATCATCAAAATGATCACGTTTAACCATCATTTTACAAAATACTCATTGATCAGCAGTTGCATGTTAGGAAGAAACTTTAGAAGAAACTAATGTAAAAGAATTGCATATCTCCATCGATAGAGAAGTGAGTCTTGTTATTTATAGCGATATGACTCCCGTCACCAACAAATAAAATATATTTTGAATAAACTTGTACGGTTAGTATTTAATGCCATAATGGATAGGATCGTAAATTTGCCTTCATTTCTTTTCCATCAAGCCTGGAGTACTCATACCGGATAAAAACATTTATTCCATAATACCTCGTAAGTTCACTATTTGGATTGTCACCATGATACATTTCCTATTGATTCATTGATGATTTTTGTTGTACTACAAGTTGGACGATCCGCGCTTTGCTGTGGAGCTGGACCGTTAAAAAAGCTCGGCTAAAAACTCCGTTAGCCGATCCACACGGTCATTGAATCGCATATTAGACTTGTATGACTTTTACTTTTTTTCATTTACTTATGTCTTCCATTAGTTAATGACAGTGGCGAAGCTTGAAAATATCGAGTGGGGGTCGGAATCTAATTTTTTTTTCCTAACGTCAATTTTTGAGTAAATGGTGGGTCGAAACCGGAGTAAATCGAAATTTTCTACACGAAAATTATATACCCCCTACATCGCAAAAAAAAAATTCGGGGGGTCGGGCGCCCCCTCCCGCCACTTAAAAGCTGCTCCCCTGATTAATGGGTTAACCATATGCATTCAAGATTTCAAGGTATATTAATTTTTTTTTTTCATTCTACTCCTTTGGTTTTAATAATACAAATGAAAAATGTTTAGAAAAGTGGCCATTAAACCATAGGGGTGCACCTTTAGTTACAGAACAAGAATAGGTTAAAAGAATTGGTGATAAATGTGAATAAACACAAATAAAGAATCAACCAAGACACCCCTTTCCTTGTCCCTTTTCCCTTCTCTGGATCATGCTCCCAACTACCACCATCAAACCCCATACTCAATCTCATTATAAAAGAGATCTAAGCAATGCTCCTAAAGATCTAGTTGGTAGAAGAAATACTAAATACACATCTTCTAATGTATAATACACAAATGAGGTTGTGTGAAAGTCAATTTTAACTTTAACCGGTAATCACGAAATGAAGTTTCAATAATCAGCTTTGCAAATCTAGTATGTTTTTATTATTTAAAAGTTTAAAACAATCCTATTTATGATCATTCATGTCGTGACAATAATTTTGAAAATTCAAATTTAAACACCCTGTGTGACTTAATATCTATTTGTTCATAACAGAAGTAGACAAATTATATTTCATGCGAACCAAGGGTTCGAGACTTACTATGGTTCGTTGCACAGCACTAACTATAAATAGAATAAGTGTGCTTGTAGCACATAACAACTGAGTCATTCTGAATCTTTGTTAACTATGTTTATTTTGAGGTGTTTCTCTGTCTAGATCTCTGTAACCTCTTTCTAAGTGAATCAATAAAGCATAACTTTATTTACCTCTTTGTTTCATCATTTTGACGATTACAATCGGTAGTAAGATCCGTTCATGGTTATAGATCCATATTGGTTTTGATTGCGATGTGGCACATCGTATCAAAGCGGGTTGGTGTAGAGGGCGTGCGGCCACTGGTGTACTGTGCGACATGAGATTTCCGGTTAAGCTTAAAGGTAAATTCTATAAGGTTGTCGTCAGACCGGCAATGTTGTATGGCTCTGAATGTTGGGCCATAAAGAAGACGCAGATGCGTAAGCTGGAGGTGGTTGAGTTGAGGATGCTGAGGTGGATGAGTGGTCACACTCAGTTGGACCGATTAGAAATGAGGTCTTTCGGGAAAAATTTGCAGTGGCGAATATCTCAGAAAAGATTCGGGAGGGAAGATTGCGATAGTTTGGGCACGTGAAGAGGAGGCATTTGACGGCTCCAGTTCGTTTGGTGGATACCATCACGGTCGAGGGGAGGAGAAGGAAAGGTAGACATAAGCTGACGTGTGACGAGAGTATTAAACATGATTTGCTAGATTTGCACATCTCTGAGGATATGGTCGAGGATAGGACATCATGAAGACGTAGGATTCAGGCTAAGGACAAATAGATGTGTCAGAAGAGTTTTATCTATTATTTATTATTATTATTATTATTATTATTATTATTATTATTATTATTATTATTATTATTATTATTATTATTTTATTAGTATTAGTATTGTTATTATTATTATTATTATTATTATTATTATTGTTTTATATTATTATTATTGTTTTTATTATCCGTATTACTATTATTTTTATTCATTCATTTATTTATATTTTTATTCTATCATTATTTTTATTTTTTAGGTGTTGTTGGCATGGGTTCTCCTTCTTTTTCGCATTGAGTCTTTTTCTCTTGTGGCTCGGAGCTGGGGGTCTCTCTGGAAGCAACCTCTCTATCCGAAAGGTAGAGGTACGGTTTGCCTACATCCCACCCTCCCCAGACCCTACTAATAGTACCAAGTGCTATTGATGGGACTTTACTGGGTACGGTTGTTATTGTTGTTGTTAGTTTTTAGTGATTGCGATCAAAACCCATAAGAAGTCCCTTCAATTTGATCGAGCAACCTTAATATTCTTTTCGTCATTCTCGAACGTGAATAATTGGATGCAAGGGAGGGGGTGAGTGTTGTTTTAGGCAACTAAGAGCATTCACGTCACATTCCTCATCCTACACCCATCCCTAAATTTTAGAGAAAACACCAAAAACACTTAAAATGTCCCTCAATTTCATTCTTCATCCCTGTACCTCATCCGATCCTCATAGGTGGATGTGAGTGGTAGAGAGAGAATAGAATAATAGAATGTGGAATAAAGAAGTATTGTTTACTTGAATAGGAATAAATATGGGAAATGGGATGTGTGGGATTTCAAAAAATGGTATATACATTTATAAATTAGAGTTTTTTTTTTTTGTTAAACTATAAGGAGAATAGGTTGTGAATTATATAATACCCTTTTAGGGATCATGATCTTTAAAAAAAAATTGAACAACTATATATTCACGCCAAAAAGCAAAGCATACCAAAAAAACATACTCCAGGAAAAACCAAAAAAGAAATTTACATCAGAATTACACAAAGTCAACCCTCTAATTCTCTCATCCCTCATCATTCATTAGAGAGGCAAGCGTAAAACAACACAAAGACATTGATGACTTGTCCTCTGACATGCATTGAAGTCTTTTTGGTTTGAAAACCAAAGTCAACGACCATAGTAAATTAATGGTCACCACTACTGCAAGCATCGTAAAATGACACCAAGGATCGACATCCCAAAGCCTACTCCATTCAAAGGTAAATGAGAAGCCAGGGATGTCGACAACTTCTTATGGGAGATGGGATGCTACTTTAATGGCGTAGATATTAAAGACGGTACCACAAAGATCAACATGGCAACACAATAATTCAAGGAGACCATGGTATTATTGTGGCGACGAAAGGAAGTAGATATTGAACGAGGTGCTGCATCATTCAAACTTGAGCTGGTTTGTTAAGGAAATAAAGAAACAGTTTTATCTGGTCAATGTTGAGCATGAAGCTAGAAGTAGTTTACGAAAGCTCAAGCAAACCGGAACCATTAAAGATTATGTGAAGGAATTCACAAAACTGGTCCTTGAGATCCCAAATCTAAGAGATGGACTCTCTCTTCTATTTCCTTGATGGCCTATAATCATGAGCTAAAATTAAATTAGAGCAAAAAAACATTCAAGATCTTGCTTCAGCCATCGTCGTAGTTGAAAGCTTGATTGATCTTAAAGAGAAATGACCATACAAGCCCATGAATGATGAAAGTGATGATGAAAAAGGGTGGGGAAGAACAATCATCAAGAATAATTTTTTTCCGGAAGGATGGTACCTGGCAAGAAACAAGTTATTACTGCGAAGAGAGAGTCGTTAACAAAGGATGTTTCCTTTATGACTGGCCACATAATATTCGAGATTACCCAAAAAAATCAAGGTTAACAACCTTGATACCGATCAATGAAGAATCCTGTGAAACCAAGGAGGATGCTTGGGAGCAATGCACATTCAAGTCCTCAATGTCTTGAACGTATGCAAAAGAAAGCCCTTAAAAATGATAGAGGAAAAAACATACCAAATTTTTCCAAAAGCAAATATGGGCAACAATACGAACATGGAGATAAAATGACTTCGGTTCGTAGACATTGAAGTAAACAGTCAACTTGTAAGGGCGTTAGTTGACACTTGAGCAAGCCATAACTTCATCACTAAATATGAAGCTAAACAACTTGGATTAAGGATCACCGCAACAGACGGAATACTGAAATCCGCCAACAGAAGTTCCAATCCAATCGAAGGGATGTCACGGATCAACAAGACCAAGATTGGAACATGGCACAACAGGCTAGATTTCTCAGTCCTATCTCTAGTCGACTGCAAGAACGTGCTTGGGATGGAGTTCTTCCGAAAAGAAGAAGTCGTTCCAGCAACATTTCTAAACACTTTATACAACATCAATGTGTTGGGTTTTACGGTGGGTATCCGGGTTGCCCGTTTTAATTTTTACCGAATAAATTAACGGGTCAATTAATCAAATTAATTACGCAGCGGAAAAACAAGTTTTACAACGCGAATAAAGTAAAAACCGTAGACAGGATCTGATCACCGTGTACGCGCAAATACTGAAAAATTAAATAAAGTAATGTAAATATCTAAACAGTTTAGATATACCTTGGCGGAGTCCGAACAACCGTTCAAGACATCGGGGTTCGACGAACTGGCGCTAGGGTTAACGACAACGCCCAACTCGAACCGGCGAGTCAAGTATTCAACCGACTTTGAAGACGGGCCCTCAGGCACCACGGGCGGGCTCATCTCATGAACCGGCGGTGGTGGCGGTAACGAAACCATGCTATGTATCATAGCATCCCAATCGAAAGGTTCCACCGTGCTTGACGACGAATTCGTCATAGAGACGTCTTCGTTCGTCGCGCGTGGAGGCGGCGGAGGAAGTGGCGTGATGGCGACGACATACAATGGCGCCGGTCACTTAGGGTTTTCACCCGGTTTGACGGTGGCGGCACGAGATGGTTCAAATAACGGTCTCGGTGGCGCGGGTAGGGCGAGAACCACTTCGCGGTGGTCCTCGCCGAATATGTCGGCGGCGAGGGCGGCACGGGCGGCGGCTGAGGCTCGGGCGGCGGCAACGGCGGCTCGGGCGGCGGCGGCGGTGGTCTCGAGCTTCAATGCGGCGGAGATCAAACGTGGGTCACGTTTCACTATCGTATGCCTCGTAAAAGGCGACGGAGGGAGGTGGTGGTGGTGCGCCGGAAACGAGAGAGAGAGGGGATAGGGGTCGCGACGGCTCAAAAAGGGAGAGGAGGGAGAGGGTCGCGATTAGGGTTCTTTCTAATCTCTCCTCCCTCCCTTTTATAGTTTTTTCTTGACTTCCTTTCCAAGCAAGGCCCATCGCGACTAAAGCCCCTAAACCCAATGATCTTTCTATCCCGTTTAACCATTTAACGACTAGATAATCATTCGTCGATAATTTTCGTAAACGTTTTACGAAAAATGATTGTTTCGTTACATATAAATAAATAACTATTATTTATTTTAATTTAAGACATTTGAATTAATTAACTTTTAATTAATTACAAAGTTCGTTGACTCGGTGTAACCCTTCCGGGTCGAAACCGGGTCGGTTACGTTTAAGTGTCGGGTCAGGACACCCAGTATTCAACAATCTCCCACTTGGACTGATCGCGACACTTTAGCGTTGTAGTCAGAGGCACTCTAGCTATGCATGGCTACACCAACCAGTTTCGACACTTTAAGTCGACAGCCAAAGTATATCTGATTGTAGAGCAAGCAGATAGAGGACTTATGGTAACTGTTGTCATATGTTCATTTCCGTTCTAGACATAGATGAATAATGAGATATGGACTCTCATGTATTAGATTCATCGATTACGTTCTCGTTATCCGATTCGAAGTGTACCAATTAAACACACAGTAAGTTAGGGTGAGGCCTCACACTTCACACTTGGAATCAATGAGGGCGCCTTTATGTCTATCTATTGCCGAAGCAATAGTAAGAAATCCCATCTTGAGGCATACAACTCCCACTGAACTTTAGATCCATTCCCAAAAGTAGCCCTATTGATGGTAGTTACGCGACATCGAGAAACTACAATCAAATAATAGTCTGCGGTAAACGAGAGTTCTAGTATGCGTCTCAGGTCTAAGGAAAACATTAGAGCATACAATTAATCAAGCAAACAAAGCTTCCATGATTGAATTGCTTGATGCGAGTTACGTCCAACGTCATTCTCTAATGAGGTCTGTGACTTTGAACGTTAAACCCCTTTAAGGTTCAAAATCATAATAGTCTTGATTTAGAGTCGTTCCCACGTCTCTAACCGACTACGGACATTTAGAAAAATATCAATAATTGTTCAGGGATGATTAAACGTATTAACATCGAACACAGTTATGAAATTCCATATTGCATTTACCGATGGAATATGAATAGTATAGATAACGGTTATATGTTCGTACACCCAAATACTAAATCAAAACATGTCTTTAGCTAATCTAAGTCCTATCGCTTCTCTGTGACGATCATGAGTCTTGTGAGTCATGGCCTTTGTAAAGGGATCAGCTAAGTTTTGATCTGTGTCTACTTTGCATATCTTTATTTCATTTCTTTCAACTACTTCTCTTATGTAGTGAAATTTCCTCAGAATGTGCTTGGCCTTCTTATGAGACATTGGCTCTTTGGCTTGAGCAATAGCGTCTGTGTTATCAAACATCATCTCGATGGGTTGCCTAACGCTTGGAACCACATCGAGATCTGTGGTGAACTTCTTCATCCATACTACTTCCTTGGCAGCTTCTGAGGCGGTTATGTATTCAGATTCAATAGTAGAATCAGCTACCACTGACTGTTTGGTGCTACACCACGAAACAGCACCTCCATTGAGGGTGAATACGTATCCGTACTGCGAGCGAGAGTCATCTAGGTCAGTCTGAAAACTAGCGTCGGTGTAACACTTTACAGCGAGTTCATCAGTTCCTCCATATACCAAAAACATCTCACTTGTGTTTCTCAGGTATTTCAGGATGTTCTTTACAGCAGTCCAGTGAGCTAGACCGGGACTCTGTTGGTATCGACTTGTCAGGCTCAGTGCAAACGAGACATCCGGTCGAGTGCAGAGCATGGCATACATAATTGAGCCTATAGCAGAAGCAAATGGGATCGAAGCCATTTGGTTGATCTCTTTCTCCATTTGAGGAGATTGAGATTTGTTCAAGATAGCACCCTTTGTCATAGGGAGGACTCATTTCTTGGAGTTGCTCATGTTGAACCGCGCTATAATCTTGTCAATGTATGTACTTTGACTGGGACCCAGAATCCGCTTCAATCGATCTCCGTGAATCTTAATTCCCAGAATATAAGCAGCTTCCCCAAGATCCTTCATAGCGAAACAAGATGATAGCCATATCTTAACCTCGTTAAGCATGGGGATGTTGTTTTCATATGATCAGTATATCATCCACATACAATATGAGGAATGATATAGCGCTCCCACTTGCCTTTCTGTAAACACACGGTTCATGTTCGTTTTGAGCAAAGCCAAACTCTTTTACTTTCTGGTCAAAGCGAAGATTCCACTTTCGAGATGCTTCTTTAAGTCCATAAATGGACTTATTCAGCTTGCAAACCCTATTTGGATATTTAGGATCGACAAAACCATCAGGCTGAACCATGTAGACATCCTCAGTGAGTTGTCCGTTCAGGAATGAGGTTTTGACATCCATTTGCCATATCTCATAGTCATGGTATGCGGCTATGGCAAGCAATATCCTGATCGATTTGATCATGGCCACGGGCGAGAAGGTTTTGTCATAGTCAATCCCTTGGGTTTGAGTGAAACCTTTCGCAACCAGTCGTGCCTTATAGGTTTGCACATTTCCATGCATGTCGGTTTTTCTTTTAAAGATCCACTTTCTCCCTACTGCCCGAGAACCGAGGGTAGCTCAATCAAGTCCCATACTTGATTATCACGCATGGATTGCATCTCGGCGTTCATGGCTTCAAGCCATTTGTCAGATTCAGGATCTGACACAGCAACTTTATAATTAGTAGGTTCGTCATCTGAGTCAGCTACTAATAGGACATCGGGACCTTCTAGATGCCAGAGGTATCTATCAGGTGCCCTGTGTATCCTTTCGCCCTACGAACGCTTGTGTTTTGGTCTGATGGGGCAACAACCACTTGTCGGTCAGACCCAACGACCGTCTCAGGGTTTTGTGTTTCTCGAACTTCTTCAAGACCTAGATCACTATTTGTTCCTCTGTTGAAAAACTCTTTCTCAAGGAACTTACCCTTCCTTTTGATAGAAACATGGTTTCCGTCAGGATGGTAAAAGTAATAGCCAGTATTACGATAGTATCCAATGAAAATCACCTTTTCACCTCGAGGATCGAGCTTGTTGTCAGATTCGCTAGTGGCATACGCTTCGCATGCCCATACCCTAAGGTAAGAAAGATTAGGAGAAGAATTATGCCATATCTCATATGGGGTCTTATCCACTTTCTTAGTCGGTGCCAGATTTATTAGGCGAGCGGCGGTCAAGAGAGCAAAACCCCAAAAGGAGTGGGACAAGTTAGTCCTGCACATCATCGATCGAACCATGTTCAACAAGGTTCGATTTCTCCTTTCACTAACGCCATTCAACTATGGTGTACCGGGAGGAGTGGGTTATGAAATAATTCCACAAGCCTTGAGATGATCGAGGAACTCGTTGCTAAGATACTCACCACCTCTATCCGATCGAAGTATCTTAATAGTTCGATTTAGTTGATTTTCTACTTCGTGTTAAAACTCTTTGAACTTGTCAAAAGTTCCGTGCTTATGTTTCATCAGATAGACATAATGTAGGTCCTGAAAAAATCCTGAACACAATATTTTAATCACAAACGAGTGCGGAATCCTCGTTTATGATTGATTCAAGATAGAGAAGAGAAGAAACACGAAGAATACGATGATTAAACGTTAAAAACTTGATCCTTTGCACACAAGAAAACTTGTCGGGTACAAATACAGAATCGTAAACGTGATCCTCTCGGGTTTACGATCGTAATCACTCTGTGATCGTAAACACTCTTGGGCAGCTCCTCTAAATCGTAAATAGCCAACCTCAAATAAGGAGGTCAAGTGGTCTATATATAGACCACCATTGGGTTTACTATTGGGCCCCTTTTGGATCATAAACCCAATAGTAAACCCAAGCCCAATCATAAACTAGCCTAAATACAATAACCAAACTAGCCTATGATTCTAATGAAACCCTCTAAGCCTAGCTCAAACTATTTAATATTACAAGCCTCATAATCTAGCCTCAACAATCTTCCCCTAGGCTTGTGATATTAAATGTCTTCGATCTTTGAGAATCTTCTTCTTGACTGGCTGGCAAAGACGTTGATGAAGATTCTTTCCGCAGAAATCTTCATTGAGTTTCATGACGGGCACTTGGGACTTCCTCGTGATCAGCATCAGCTTGAACTTCTTGAAATGAACAAGCAATAAAATGGAGGACTCTCATTGACTTGCTTTTCTTGAAAGAACTGGTTCTTGCCGAATCTTCGGTAACTGTCTTGAATCTTCATAAATTAGAGGGTTGAAATTTTGAAAACCCCTAACTTTGAAGAATTTGATTGTTGAACTTGGATCTTCATGATCTCTGACTGCTCTCTGCATCATTTTCTTCATCAAAGATCGACTTGAAAACTTCAGCTTCCCCTAAACATGTGAACATCTTCTTTGAAGCTCTTTTGAGGCTTTTGGAAACTTGTAAAGACACCAACAACTTCCCCTAAACAGTTGCTTTTCAGATGGAAGTCTTGTCCGGCTGGGTCTTTAACTTTGAGCAACAGCATCTTTCTATCATCAACCTGTCTGACACACATTTGAAAAAATATACTCCACCAGACAATTGATGACTGGTCTTTGGGTTAGAAGGTAATTATCATCTGTTCAGTTGATTCAAATTAACATCATTTTAACTAAAAACCCTAATATAGATTACGGGTTTTCTATAAAACTTCCCCTGAACCCAAGACCTCTAATGACTTCCCCTTAGCTGATTACTTCCCCCCAGCTAAGGACTTCCCCTGAGATAATACATATTATCCTCGAGTTCCCTTTGGATACTATGTATTATGGAAGTCTTTTCGGATAATACTTATTATCCACCCTCCTTCCCCTAAAAATTTGTCAAGATCTGACGGAGGAAGTCTTTTCCTTTAGATAATAAGTATCATCCTCGAGTTCCCTTCGGATAATACTTATTATCCCATACTCCTTCCCCTAAAAATTTGGCAAGATCTGTCGGGGGCATATTGTCATGCATTAAAACCCATGAAAAACACATTTTGACTTCTCAAATCAACCTGGCCAACACCAAAAATAACTTAACGACACACACACGAAAGATAAAAACTAAACAAACACTTACCAAACATGAGAAAGTTTACAAGGGATCAAACCGTATGAATCTGACTGAGGAAACCTTTTCAGCTTCAGTTACTCAACTAGTCCAGGTGATTGCCGGTATGTTTGTCCGCTTTAAGCTCAAACCCGTTTAATCCCAACCGAATGCGTCATGCTTAATATAGTACAATATTACCGTCATGTTTAATTGTCCCCACACCCAAGCGTACACAGCAAAACCTACCCAACCTCAGAGTTTATTGAGGATTCACAAACCCCCAACTTGAGGAACCATGCAACACCGTTATGACTACCACTTATTTCATTAACCATCAGTTGGTGATCAGGTCGACCGATAAGCACGCAAAGAAGACCAACTGAGTGATTATTATTCTCTTTTCTTTTTCATTTTCTTTTTCTTTTCTTTTTCTTTTTCTTTTTCCTTTCTTTTTCATTTTCTTTTGCTCTGTGGTGTTGTCAAGATAGCATAAACATGGCGTGTGAGAGAGTGAATACTAGGTAATTACCACTCTCAACCCATTTTTGCTGGGACTCAGTTTTTTAAACCATGCAACCTGGGATGGAAACTAAACATATATATCTTTTAAGTTCACTGCACTTTCATTGGAGGTCATAAGTTTAGGTCGAGCCTACCGAGCATATCACCGTGGAGCTTGCCTTTCACTTCCGCCTTACGCGTGTCAGCCATCTCCAACCCAGACATTCATTTTACTTCCCCTAAACTTCTCAAAAACAAGACACAAACAATTAAAAATTGAAAAGCACACTATTTTTGAGGGGTCAACATTTTCATCTTTTCCATTTCTTCCCCTTGCTTTTTGATTTTTAATGTCACAATTTTGTGAACATCATTTTTTCAATTTTTTTTTAAACAATAAAGATAAAACACACAAACACACTTAAAAGAACAAAACACAAAATTTTGAAGACATCTGGCCAAGCTAACTTTCAAAGTATTGATTTTGAAAATTTTAGAAAATTGGGTTTCATGACATGCACACTTCATTGCATTTGAAGTCAAACACATAATCAATCAACAGCTTAATTGAAACTTTAATGAAATAGGTTTGACTCAAAAGACCCTTTGCTGCCTCATCATTCAAACAACCAAGTTAAGAACAGTACCTTTCATGCTGATTTTGACCTTTTACCTCTCAATGAGACATACCTTCCATTTATAGATTACTTGACATGACATGAAGATACGTCTCCTAAACTTGTGCCTGGAACAATCACTTATCAACAAACAAATTAGTAATAAAAACGTTAGTGATAATCCTCCTTGATCGTTCCTGCACAGAGTGAGAGATTAGTTAGCTAATAGTACCCAGGCCATTGTTTTTCTGGGTACTCCTGAGGAATCAGTGAATGAAATTTCTTTTAAAAACATTCCTTTTGAAAAATCAGGAAGTTGGGATGATTCGGTTGTAGCTGCATTAGCCTTCGGTTTCCAAGTTCCAGGTGATTTAACATTTGTTTTAGTCACCTTTGGAGTTGTGACTTTAGGTATTTCAACCTTCTTTGTTTTAGATTTATTTTTCAAAACAGTTGTAGTTACCTTGGGAGGGGTAACTTTGGGTTTCTCAAGCTTTGGTTGTTTTGAAAACGGTTTCTTCACCTGTTTTTGGAAATTTTGATAACTTGGAAAACTGTTGTTTTGATTTAAAGATTTTCTTTCAGCTTTGGCAGCACCCCAATGTTGATCAGAGGGTTTAACCTTAGGAGTAACAGTCTTCATTGCCTTAGGTTTTTGCACCATCATCGGCTTAGACTTCACAGACTCCTGAGATGAAACCCTTGGAGTTTTCGGATAATAGGGTTCATAGGGGCGATACAGACAGTTTCTAGCAATATGACCAGCAATGCCACAATTAAAGCAAGTCTGCTTCTTTAGATAGAAGTCAGACGTGTGCCCATTTGACTTTGGTGGCTGATATGGAGCTGGTTTGCTCTGTGTCTGCTTCTTTGGTTTGACTGCAGCTTCAGATTTGACTTTCTGCTGGTTTGTCGTAGCCTGTGTCGAACCTGTCTTTACTATCTTTGTGCTTCCTTGATTCTTTGAAGTTGAAGCACCATTCTTGCAATTACAACAGCAACTACATGATCCAACTGAAGAAATGGGAGACACAGCTACTCCCTTGAATTTTTCATTCTTTACTCCAGTTGTTGGCTTCATACTCGGATGCTTGATGGTGATCTTTGGGTTCTCAACTTTAGGTTCACTTATCACTCCATCGGTTATTCCCTTGAACTTGGAGGAGAAGGATGGTAAGTCATACCCAGCATCTGGTTCTTGGTCAAACATGGATCCAGATGTCATAAAGATCTTCCCCTCAGGCCGTGTCGTCAAGATCACTTTTTCCCTTTTGACTTCGTCAATTACTTTGAAGCATGGGGTTTCAATCTTAGGGTATGGTTTCAACTCTATCCCAGCTTCATCAGACTTAGAATTGTGACACCTGTCATATTTCTGGCACTCAGCATCATTGTCTGATACATCCTTTACTCTCCCTTCACCATAAGTCATGTTTGCTTCATTATCCATTTCTTCTTGAGTCAAAGGTGTAGTTCCAACCAAGACACTATCAATAGGAGGAGTAGCTTCTTTATAATCAGACTCGGTTCGTTCAACTTGATCCTCACTAAGAAGTATTCCTATAATGTCTCTGGGAACTGGTGCAGGAATAATGCTGTTTGCAGACAGAGATTTATCAGACTTTTCTGACCCACACCCAGTTTTATCTTTCCCAACTTGGCCGGTCACAACGGCATGTGACAATTCCTTTCCAGCATCGAGCATTCTTTTGCTTCTCATTTGATTCATATCAAGCTTCACTTGCAACTCATTGTTTTTATGCTTAAGGTCATCTATCTGCTTACTAAGCTCAGCTATTTCTAACTTAGCGTTGTCATACAGATAAGCGTTCTCAGTTGCTAGTTTCCGATATTTCACTATGTCTAATTTCTGAGCTTTTACCTTCTCTTCATTCTTTTGCCATCTACCCTTGAATGAACTTCTTTCACATTTTACCTCAAACAGTTCTGACTGAAAATTTTTACAGATTTGCCTAAGTCCAGGAATTATACGAGCACAAGTAGGATTGGGGCATATCTCAGTATTATCAACTTCAGCTGCGAAATCATCCATGTCCTCAACCATATTCTTTTCTTCAACCACTGAACTCATTTTCTTACTTTAGGTATGCAGCTTCTGAAAATCTTGAAAAATCGGCAAAAACGGCAAAAACACTATTCAAAGAATAGTGTCAAAAACTTAAAACTGAAAAACGGAGGCCTTCGGAGTGGAATCTCAATCATAATCACCTTCAGTCATAAACACCAGTCATAAACTCAGAATCGGAATTTCAATCATAAACTCCGATAGTAAACTCCGATAGTAAACTCAGTTTATGATTGTGTTGGATCTTAAACCTTCAAATCTTGATCATAAACATTCATATCTTCAAGCCTTGATCATAAACCTTCAAATCTTCAAGCCTTGATCATAAACCTTCAAACCTTCAAGCCTTGATCATAAACCTTCAAATCTTCAAATCTTCAAATCTTCAAATCTTCAAATCTTCAAATCTTCAAATCTTCAAATCTTCAAATCTTCAAATCTTCAAATCTTCAAATCTTCAAATCTTCAAATCTTCAAATCTTCAAATCTTTAAATCTTCAAATCTTCAAATCTTCAAATCTTCAAATCTTTAAATCTTCAAATCTTTAAATCTTCAAATCTTCAAATCTTCAAATCTTCAAATCTTCAAATCTTCAAATTTTCAAATTTTTTTTTTGGAAAAAGCTTGAATCCAATATCGTGAGAACCTCGAATCTGTGATTCTTGGCTCTGATACCAATTGTAGGTCCTGAAAAACTTCTGCACACGATATTTTAATCACAAACGAGTGCGGAATCCTCGTTTATGATTGATTCAAGATAGAGAAGAGAAGAAACACGAAGAATACGATGATTAAACGTTAAAAACTTGATCCTTTGCACACAAGAAAACTTGTCGGGTACAAATACAGAATCGTAAACGTGATCCTCTCGGGTTTACGATCGTAATCACTCTGTGATCGTAAACACTCTTGGGCAGCTCCTCTCAATCGTAAATAGCCAACCTCAAATAAGGAGGTCAAGTGGTCTATATATAGACCACCATTGGGTTTACTATTGGGCCCCTTTTGGATCATAAACCCAATAGTAAACCCAAGCCCAATCATAAACTAGCCTAAATACAATAACCAAACTAGCCTATGATTCTAATGAAACCCTCTAAGCCTAGCTCAAACTATTTAATATTACAAGCCTCATAATCTAGCCTCAACACATAAGCATATCTGCTATAGTCATCTATGAAAGATACGAAATAGCGTTCACGATTTCTCGTTTCGGTCCGAAAGGGCCCACACACATCAGTGTGTATAAGTCCTAACAGATCATTAGCCCGTTCACCAACATGTGTGAAGGGTGACTTGGTCAGTTTTCCAGATAAGCATGATTCGCATTCACCGAAGGTATCTGCATCAGTGGATTCGAGAATCCCTGCAGATTGAAGCTTCTTAATACGAGCTTTGCTTATGTGACCTAGTCGATGATGCCACAACGAAGAATCGTTATCAACTTTGTTTCGTTTAGAAACATGATAGAGTCTATCTTGCGTTTGAACAATTATCTCATATATACCATGTCCAGGTTTAGCCTCGAAATAAAAGATATCGTTAAAGTAGGTAAAAATGGAATTTCCATTAAACTTGTACTTAAAACCTTGTTCAAACAGGGAAGAGACAGATATAATGTTTCTGGACAATCCAGGAGCATATAAATAGTTATCTAGAGTAACTACAAGACCGGTAGGACATGTAAGAGAATATATGCCGATAGCCAAGACCGGGACTCTTTTGCCATCACCCACGATGAGCTCCACACCGCCTTGTTCTATCTTCTTCCACTTTTCAGGTTCCTGCAAAACATTAACAATGTGGAAACCACATCTAGTATCAAATACCCATGCATTGGAGGAAACAGTGAAAAGTTCAATAACATTTATTGGCATACCTGATGAGCAACCCTTACCGGGGTTTCTAGTCATCTTGATCTTAGCAAGGTAGACGGGGTAGTTACGTTTCCAGTGGCCCATCTAATTACATTCAAAGCATTGACGCTCCTGAGGAGGAGGCGCCAATGATTTCTTGCCCTTGGTCTCTTTGACCTTGTTCTTGGTCTTGGTGATACCTGTATCAGCAACTCTGAGCACAGCCGGTGTGGTCATGATCTTGACATTTGGAAACAATGTCAGAACCTCATCTAAAGTCTGAGCCGAGCAATTTACCGCATGCAAGCGATAATGCTCGGGTAAAGATCCGATGACTACATCAAGAGCCATCCCCTCAGGAATGGAGTAGCCGAGGTCGATCAGTCTGTCGCGATACCCCTTCATCATCATGACATAATCATAGGCAGAGGAATTGGGCGACATGTGGCAGTTCACAAAATGTTGAAGTGCCCTACATCGCTCACTTCTCTGGCTTAACTCAAACAAATCTTTGAGTTTTCTCATGATCTCATACGCTCCCATGTTGGTAAAGTTATACCAAAAATCCGGTGTCATCCTAGATAACATAAGCTCAGTGACTTCCCGAGAGTCATCACCGTGCTTCTGGATTTCCATCCGTAAGCGGTCGTTTAACAAGTAAGACGGCGTGCTCGGGATGGGTCGGTCAAGAACATACAGTTCTCCAAAAAGCTTCAAGATGTTCCTCAGGAGGGTTTACCATGACAAGAAGTTCGTCTCAGTGAATGGGTGCCAGAGATACCATTGAACTTAGAGAAACAGTGTTTTCATTAGCCTTCTGAAATAATGCAAAGTAATTTTAAATTAGTATTTTCGGTGTAAACCATTTTCTTATATAAATTGGTAAGATTTATTTATTAAGAAAATTGAGAATTCGATTAGACGATTTTACTTCAGACCGCCAAATGAGCCTCAGGAGCAAACTCGTGTAACCAAACTGACAACGGTTGTCAATCGCGAAGTCTTAGTCGCGACTCTCCTTTATGAGGCCGCATAATATTATATTTTGCGATACGTTTAGCCTCATCCATGCCCACTTTGTCTATATACATTTATAGTGCGGTGTTGAAATACTCCAACACTACAAACATACATAAAGAAAGCGATAGTAATCCCAAATGGTCAATGTGGCTGGCACGGTGTTGAAATACTCCAATGCCCCCACCATGGAAGGTACCCTCGGCAACAAGTGCGGTGTTAAAATACTCCAACACTGATGCTCCGGTCAATACGTTCCAAGTTAGATTTGATTTTGGACGGCATGAACTATCAATTTTATTTACCAGATAGGGATATTAAAACCAATTTTAATATTTTAAGTGATCGTTAGACACAAACGATAAACCCTATTTCACTCGGGATAATTATTTTAAATCACTTATTTAAAATATCTAAGTGTCGCGAATGGTCAATTGTGTGTTAACGGCATAATGGCATGGTCTTGCTAGAGCCATTTAGCAAGACCAATGGGACATGACAATATAAAGGTGAACAACCACAAGGAAGGCAACTCGGTGCGTTTGTGGATCCGGTTCAACTCCCACTAGCCTTCAGACTCCTTTTGGCGAGTGTCCGATCTTCGGTCTTGGTTTTTACAAAATTAAAATTTACTAACAACTTAATAAACCTAGCTCTATTACAATTTTGAAAGCCGAAAACAGCGGGTCCACCAAAACCAAATATAGATGCAATTGAGCCAACAATTGGGCCAATCAGAGAAAACAAAACACGCCAATCAAATAATTAAATTAGAGGGGTCGGCCGTAACACATAATTTAATTAAAAGAATTAAACAAGTAATCTCGTTCGCAATTTGGAAATGAATCGAAATTGCGAACCACCGGTTACAAAAAGACTGGTTTTGTGACGCCCACTTCCAGACTTGGCTCCAGAAGGGGTCACTAATCGGATTTACTCATGAACACAAGGTAATAACAGAGATTACTAAGCAGCGGAAATTTTAAACTTTTATTTAATTGCCAAGTACTATAAAGTAAGAGATAATTTACATAAGGAAATACTAACTATCATTACGTTTTATTGCTATAACTATATCTATGCCAGCTTGCCAACACCTTCCTTCCGTCTGATAGCTTGCCCGTCTAATCCCTTATTACCAGGGCCTTCTCGTAACTAGTCGAAGCCTCACCCTGACCTGACATACATACATTTTTGGAAAAGGTCAGCTTACGCTGGTGAGTTCTATATTTTAAAAGCTTTACCTCGGCGTGAGGTTTAAAACCCTTGGACCTGCAAGATCCTTTTTTTTTCACAGACATTTATCAAGTATAATATATATCACAATTATAAAACACATAATATTCCTTAACAGGAAACACCCCCTATAAAACCATTTATCCCGCTATCCCTTCCTACAACCCCAACATTTATTACCAGTGTAAACCCTGCTAATGTATAAGCAGAGAAACCATCCTTGCCGACTGCCGAGTTTACCCCTCTAGGGTATTCCCTATAACGGTCAGTCGCCCCACTTTCCCCTTAATTGCTAACTGCCGAGTTTACCTTTCTAGGGCATTCCCTGTAACGGACAGTTGCGCCGTCTTCCCCTATTTGCTTACCGCCGAGTTTACCCTTCTAGAGCATTCCCTATAACGGACAGTAGCTTTTCCCTTTTCTATTTGTAGTGGTCTCTAATCCCATTGAGCAACACTACCTCCTAACTCCCTCTGTACTACTACCCGCCCCTTAGTTAAATACCCAAGAGACATAAGATTATTAGTAAACAGTGATAAGGTCTTCATATACTGCAACAAGTGGACATCTCCCAATTTATCGTTAGTGTATGTATACAGGGCGTATCCTCCACACTTCTGATATACTGGGTAACTAATATTATTATGTATATATATAGGAAGTACCAGCGGCGTATCCACCACATAATAATAAAGCAAATGCATCACCTGTCCTCATATAATCATACATATTCACTATAACGTTTACTAATAATTCATTTATCACTTGACTATTTAATTTCAAAGCAAATATAACACATATCATATCACAGTCATTATAATTATGTTATAACACGTACAATGATTTAATATCATTTTCATAACATATCATATATATATTTCTATATATATTATCCCAAAAGCCTTTTAACAGTTTATCAATTCAAGATATTTCACGTATATGCATTTCCATAACAGTTCACATATATATATCAATCCAACAATAATTTAATAGTTCAATATATCCATTTATCAATTAGCACCTTAGCAATCTGATATATATTTACTCAAAGGTAATTCAATAGTTCAGATACGCAACATTTCAGTTATAAATCATTTAGATGCATTTTATAACATTTGTATGTATATCAGCCCGAAAACATTTAAAACATTTAAAATATTTAAGAGTGGTCTCATAGAACTCACCTTATGTCTTTAACTCGTTACACGAACGGAACTTCCGCAACGATTCCCGATTTAACCTAATTTGCGTATCGTATGGCGTTAACGCAAAGTTTCATACAATAAACACTCCCTATGTTTATTTCTATCTCTTATTATCTTAATATTATATTTTTATTAAGATTGTCCTTTTAATAGGTTAAAATGACCAAAATGCCCTTATAGGCAATTATCCTTTTCTTTTAATGATAATATGAAGACGCGCATTCCTATAAGTAAACGCTCACTCCGGGATCGCCCAGTGTTGGGATGCCATTGCCCAGATGGGATGGCGACACCCCCGCTTTTGCCAGAAACCCCAGAGTACAGGCGCTTACCCTTCCGGTCCGCACGAACTTCTAAATATCCGATTAACTCGGTATCTTTAATACTTTATTATTTCTCCATTTTAAACCCATATATGTTTATTATATATATAAACATGTTACCATACCAAAATTCAAGTCCCCAAACCCTCCGGATTATTTTATATTAAATAACCTTATTTCGAAACCCTAATTTCATAAAATTCCCATTTTATTGTCAAAACTCATTTTTATTCAAAACCGTCTTAGGGTATTATCCATTATACCATTTTATAATATCCTTTAAAATGGCAAAGCTTAATTCAAAACCATTTCCTCGATTTGGGCAAAATAACGACATGAAAACCCTAATTTTTGACCCGTTTACAAAACTCATACCAAACCTTTACCAAGTCTGAAAAAAACTTAGGGCTTTCTTATATAACATCATTTTAGGAGTACCTACAAAAATTCAGAGTCTAACTCCCACCCGATCACCCGAATTTGATGATTTTTATCCAAGAACCCTAATTTTAACCTAGATTTAGAACTCGATCATAACAACAATATTAAGTGAAATTGATTAAGGGCTATTGTAGATCATACCAAAGTATGTAGAACTGCAGAAGATGGCCTTCTAACTCCTCACCGATTGCTCGAATTTTGCAGAAGAAGATCGCGGACGAGGTTAGGGTTTTTAGGAGATAAATCTCGTGAATTGGCGAGTTGTTATGGATGATCTGAGGTCCATTATATAGCAGTCGAGGTCGCCTCTAGTCCCTCCAGGTGTTGTGATGACGAATTCGAAGAAAAACGACACGTTTTGGGGTCAAACGTTGGCTGCACGGTCGAGCCAAGCCAATTCGCGACTGTCACCGGCTCGCGTATCGCGCCGGTTCGAGCCCGGGCTGCGCGTACCGCCTGGCATCTTTGCCAGAATGACAGTTTTAGTCCCTGGACTTTATATTTACATTTTCAGCCCCTGAACTCTTATCTTTCTATCATTTTATGTACTAAAACATTATAGGGCATATTTATAAAGGTTTTTAAGGCTCGGGACACTCTCGATGATATACGTATACATACGTATATAGTTTTATATATACTTATATATATTTTTCATTATTTACACATTTGGCCCCTCAAATTTACAATACACATCCATTTATGTTCCGAATCATTTTAGGATATTATTATAATATATAATAAGCCTCGGGGTACTTATAAAAGTTATAGATATGTAAGTATTCATAACTTTAAATAAATTACACTTTTAGCCCTTTAACTTTTATCTTATGCATAATAAACCCTAATCTTTTGATGTAACTATCATTTTACGTCTTACAACCTTCCTAAACATGTTTCTAACATTCTCGAAGGTTCGGGTCATATATAGTAATGTATGTATATATATATATTTGTGTATTTCCATAATTTACACTTTCTACCCTTCTATTTTCTTGTTAACTATTAAACATGCATTTTTTCACACTTATAACTATTCAAACACGTATTTCCACATATATATTCATCAAATGAATATTTCACATGCATTCATACTATTAGACATATATCTATACATGATTTCAGTATCATGTAATCGTGTAACCCTATTTTCTTCCGGTTATCATTTATTTCCATCATATAAACGTTTAACTACGTTTTTCATGCTCACATCATATATATCAATTATCTTTGATATAAAACACATATAATTTCATTTTATTTCCTCATGTTATCAATTAACACATAAATCATTCATGCAATACTGTTATTTATCAGTTTATTACCCGGTAATGGGTAAACATGCATTTTTCAAATGTTTTAACACGTTTAGCTTTCTAACACATATATCATGTGTATTAATTATATTAATCACGTATTTCTCAAATTTTGGGATGTTACAACTCTACCCCCCTTAAATAAGGTTTCGTCCCGAAACCTGCTCCGTTTACGAATATCTCATCAGCGAGATATCCTTAACTTACCCCCTTTCTTTTCTAGGTTGATTTAAGAATCTAACCTAGGCATTCATAACACTTTACTATAGGAACTATCTTGCTCCAATCCTTCCTTCTAATTGCGATGTAGAACCGCAATACGTATTTCTGTATATGATAACCCGACATCTAATACGATTCTATCAAAAGATGTTATTTCTAAATCGTTTACTTCAAAACCGCAACGATTCTTCAGATGACATTTCAGCTAACTCTTGGAGGAACGCGTCTCCGTGAGTCTTCTAATGCTCCATTCTTGCCCTTTGTATATATCGAACGTTTTATCTATACTTGCATGGCTTGATCTTTATTCTTGGATTCCAACAATCTTTCATTTGCTTACTAATAAGTGATCTATATTCATAAATTCTACTGATTTGTTTTCCACAGTGGCCCGTACTATTTACTTACACGAGACTAACTCTAGTCCACTTCTCGTTGTATCTCAGGTGTGTATATATATAAGATGTACCAGCGGCGTATCTACCACACCTTTGATACAACCAGAGGTGTACTAGTCCTAGCCCAGTGTAAGACGATATTACTATTCTAACCACAACAAGGTCAGTATAATTTATGACTATTTATCACTTACTTTCAATAAACTAGTTGGACATCCTGTGTCTGCTTTCATTTCTCGAGTGTAAATACTATTGCTGCAAGCTTAAAAGTTCTCGGATGATTTCTAACGTTTAACGTTCGTTATCTAAGGCCGTCTCATTCTAGAAAGTTCCTCGGGAAATTTTCTAACACATAACGTTCATTTTTCTAAGGCAATTACGATCGAAAGGATTCTTGATCCTAACTAACGGTCTATCAGGCGATTCATAAAACTAATCGATAGAATTCATAATAACGTTAAAGTCATAACATGAAATCAAGCAACCTATTTATCGAGAAATGTACCTGAGGTCACATCAGGTCCTTCGATAGCAGTTAGGTTGTAAACTTTACTCTTGGCTCCTGACGCTGGAACTGATCTTAATGGCATCGGGTTCCTTACTATCTTAGGGCAATTTGCTTTAACATGCCCCGGGCTTCCACACTCGTAGCATTTCTTAGCTTCCGGGCAACTGTTAGAGTAGTGTCCTTCCTTTCCACATCTATAGCAACTCGTTGGTTTTACCCAACACTCTCCGCGATGATACTTGTCACAGTTACGACACTTAGGCTTGTCGCCTTTTGAATCTTTCTTCTTCTTGTGAAAATCTCGGTCGTTCTTCTTTGAACTTTCTCCAGTCTCAGATATCTTCCTCTTAACTTTTCCTGGTCTTCCGTTGTCGCCATATTCTTCTTCATAGACCATAGCACTGATGTCAATTGCTTCTTGGTACGTCCTTGGAACATGAGGCCTAACTATCTTTCTTACAGCAGCAGGAAGGGCCTGAACGTATCTCTTCGCTTTTTCTTCCTCGGGTGTCACCAACCTTGGCACTAATCTTGCCATCTCGTCAAACTTGCTTGTGAACTCTTGATGAGTCATAGTACCTGCTTCTAACTTCAGAAAGTTAACCTCGATCCTCTCCAGCTCGTGTCTCGGGCAAAACTTGTTCATCACAAGCGTCTTCAAGTCATTCCACCTCATAGCAGCAACAGCTTGCTCGTCTCGGGATTGTAGAATCGAGTCCCACCAAAATAGTGCTTCTCCTCTGAAGGAATGGGCTGCATACTTCACTGCTTGATCAGGACGACACTCACTAATACCTATCACAGCTTCCATCTGTAACAGCCCAGACCCGTCGCACCAAGATATTGTCCGCTTTGGCAGCCGGCATGCCCTCAGACATCCGCCCCTCACGGTTTTAAAACGCGTCTTGATAGGGGAGGTATCCACACCCTTATAAAGCGGTGCTTAGTTCTCCTTCCCCACCAATGTGGGATGTTACAATCCTCCCCCCTTAGGGGACCAGCGTCCTCGCTGGCACACTGGCCGACGACTGGCTCTGATACCATCTGTAACAGCCCAGACCCGTCGCACCAAGATATTGTCCGCTTTGGCAGCCGGCATGCCCTCAGACATCCGCCCCTCACGGTTTTAAAACGCGTCTTGATAGGGGAGGTATCCACACCCTTATAAAGCGGTGCTTAGTTCTCCTTCCCCACCAATGTGGGATGTTAACCCGCAAACTTGATTAAATGAGTTCTTAAGAATGTCTAAACCCATAAAACTATGTTTTGGACTATTAACCCGCAAACTTTGTCGTTTTAAACTAAAATATAATTTTTAATATATTTGTACATATCGACCCAAAAATCAAGGTTTTACGTAAAAAGGTAAAAAAAAATATATTTTTTGCATAATTTAATATACATAAACGTATATCGTTGGTTTGTTGAAACGGTCAAAATATTTTATGTGAAATTTTATAAATATGTATCTCGTTTTGTAAACCCGTTATTAACATCATTTGCACGTTGTTTTAAATATATATATATATATATATATATATATATATATATATATATATTCCGGATCCTTGAATTTTGAAAAAAAAAAATATAAAATATCGGTATATTTTGTATTTTCCCGCGCTATTTCGATAATCTCTTGGATTTGGCACACTTGCCATCCTCGACTTATTCCGGACCTCACGACCTTTCCTTTTCGTCATTTACTTTAGACTTAGTTGTTTGGTTGAACACACACTTACACACGTATGCTCGTTAGGTGATTGATCTCTTTCACAAGACTCGTTCTTGCTACTTGCTTAACTGATTATCTAGAGATTTTTGCTGTGCAACCTAAGGTGAGTTTCACGGCCCCATTTTACTGTTTTAAATCCTGTTGGGGGAGATTAACATGCATGATTTACACAACTGAGATAATTAGACTCTTATATATCACACGATTACTGATTACTGAGGCACACTAGACAACAAAGTCCTTCTCATGGTACCGTTAGTATTTGGTGATGATAGCGGGAAATATATTGTAGTACTACTGGGTTTGACAAACCCCACCCGGGTCAGTCGCGCTGGCACGATTGGATATCGAACGGGTGTTATATTCGTCCTCAACGTAACAAGGCAAACTATAAACAACTGTCAGCTTCGGTGACCATCACGTGCAAAGTTTCATGTATATAGCCTAGCTAGCTATCTGATATATATTAGTGATTATGCTCACACTACTTGATTTGTTTTGAGAATACTAAACCTGTGAACTCACCAACCTTTGTGTTGACACTTTTTAGCATGTTATTTCTCAGGTTGCGGATGTTCGAGTATCACGAGTACGCATGCATGAGTCTTGAACGCTTTTAATGTCTTTGAACAAGTCACGTCACTTTGGGTGACAAAGATTTTAAATAAGTACTTTTATTTGTATTTACGCTTCCGCATTTGTAAAACTCTAATTTTATATTTTAATGAAATATGAAACGCTTTTATTAATTAATTGTCGTTTGGTGTAACTAATGGACGGCGATCCTGGTTTGTCACGTTCCCTGCGGTGCGTTATCGCGCGTGGGATTTTTTGGGGGTGTGACACCATCTCTCGAATCCAACGAACAGTCGAACCTGCATCTCTCTTTCCTTCGAATGACGGAGGCCTACATCCACTAAACGATTTGAAGGAACATCCGCGATTGGCATTTCCCGCACCTTCAGCAGTATCACCATTGGCTCCTCCGGCTCCCGCTCCGTTCGTACCTCCACCAGCAGCTCCATAAAGTTGAGCGATCAAATTAGGCAACGCCGCCTGGAACATTTGATTTACTTCTGCCGCCATGGCTGCCCTTTGCTTGTTCGTAAAGACGTTGGCTCTCGCGTTATTCTCTCGTTCGGGATTCACACGCGCACGCCTTCCTGTACCGGTTGCTCTGCCGGCACCCCTACCTCTACCACGTCCGCCTCTTATCATCATCATCCTACATTCCAGGTGAATGACATCTCAGAATTTATGTGACGTAAAGTCCTTGAACTTTTGAATACATGATAACCAGATAAGTACCGGTACCAAAGCAATTATATAGTTATGATGTGTTCAAAAACCCAGTTACTTATATCACAATCCTTCTAAATGTCCATTCTTCTCTTTATCCTTCTACCGGTAACTCTAAGTTAAAACCGGTTCTTCAAGTCATCTTGCTCCCTAATTATACCATCTCATAATTTCTCTGCACTTGGACATACAATAGTTAGGACCTAGGGTATGTTTATACGGCTAATACCAAATTGCAGTAGCTAATTGCAATCCGCTCTTTTCCATACTTCACATACTCTAGATGCTACTTACTATGTCCCTAATGCATTCTCATTTCTACGGGCACAAGCTATCCTGGCTGGCATCTATATTTTCCTTATCTCATCCTACTTTGTCTTTCCAGAGTCCTAGTTTAAGTCTAGATACTGCATTAGTACCTAAATCTCTTAAACCAAGGCTCTGATACCAACTCGTGACGCCCACTTCCAGACTTGGCTCCAGAAGGGGTCACTAATCGGATTTACTCATGAACACAAGGTAATAACAGAGATTACTAAGCAGCGGAAATTTTAAACTTTTATTTAATTGCCAAGTACTATAAAGTAAGAGATAATTTACATAAGGAAATACTAACTATCATTACGTTTTATTGCTATAACTATATCTATGCCAGCTTGCCAACACCTTCCTTCCGTCTGATAGCTTGCCCGTCTAATCCCTTATTACCAGGGCCTTCTCGTAACTAGTCGAAGCCTCACCCTGACCTGACATACATACATTTTTGGAAAAGGTCAGCTTACGCTGGTGAGTTCTATATTTTAAAAGCTTTACCTCGGCGTGAGGTTTAAAACCCTTGGACCTGCAAGATCCTTTTTTTTCACAGACATTTATCAAGTATAATATATATCACAATTATAAAACACATAATATTCCTTAACAGGAAACACCCCCTATAAAACCATTTATCCCGCTATCCCTTCCTACAACCCCAACATTTATTACCAGTGTAAACCCTGCTAATGTATAAGCAGAGAAACCATCCTTGCCGACTGCCGAGTTTACCCCTCTAGGGTATTCCCTATAACGGTCAGTCGCCCCACTTTCCCCTTAATTGCTAACTGCCGAGTTTACCTTTCTAGGGCATTCCCTGTAACGGACAGTTGCGCCGTCTTCCCCTATTTGCTTACCGCCGAGTTTACCCTTCTAGAGCATTCCCTATAACGGACAGTAGCTTTTCCCTTTTCTATTTGTAGTGGTCTCTAATCCCATTGAGCAACACTACCTCCTAACTCTCTCTGTACTACTACCCGCCCCTTAGTTAAATACCCAAGAGACATAAGATTATTAGTAAACAGTGATAAGGTCTTCATATACTGCAACAAGTGGACATCTCCCAATTTATCGTTAGTGTATGTATACAGGGCGTATCCTCCACACTTCTGATATACTGGGTAACTAATATTATTATGTATATATATAGGAAGTACCAGCGGCGTATCCACCACATAATAATAAAGCAAATGCATCACCTGTCCTCATATAATCATACATATTCACTATAACGTTTACTAATAATTCATTTATCACTTGACTATTTAATTTCAAAGCAAATATAACACATATCATATCACAGTCATTATAATTATGTTATAACACGTACAATGATTTAATATCATTTTCATAACATATCATATATATATTTCTATATATATTATCCCAAAAGCCTTTTAACAGTTTATCAATTCAAGATATTTCACGTATATGCATTTCCATAACAGTTCACATATATATATCAATCCAACAATAATTTAATAGTTCAATATATCCATTTATCAATTAGCACCTTAGCAATCTGATATATATTTACTCAAAGGTAATTCAATAGTTCAGATACGCAACATTTCAGTTATAAATCATTTAGATGCATTTTATAACATTTGTATGTACATCAGCCCGAAAACATTTAAAACATTTAAAATATTTAAGAGTGGGCTCATAGAACTCACCTTATGTCTTTAACTCGTTACACGAACGGAACTTCCGCAACGATTCCCGATTTAACCTAATTTGCGTATCGTATGGCGTTAACGCAAAGTTTCATACAATAAACACTCCCTATGTTTATTTCTATCTCTTATTATCTTAATATTATATTTTTATTAAGATTGTCCTTTTAATAGGTTAAAATGACCAAAATGCCCTTATAGGCAATTATCCTTTTCTTTTAATGATAATATGAAGACGCGCATTCCTATAAGTAAACGCTCACTCCGGGATCGCCCAGTGTTGGGATGCCATTGCCCAGATGGGATGGCGACACCCCCGCTTTTGCCAGAAACCCCAGAGTACAGGCGCTTACACTTCCGGTCCGCACGAACTTCTAAATATCCGATTAACTCGGTATCTTTAATACTTTATTATTTCTCCATTTTAAACCCATATATGTTTATTATATATATAAACATGTTACCATACCAAAATTCAAGTCCCCAAACCCTCCGGATTATTTTATATTAAATAACCTTATTTCGAAACCCTAATTTCATAAAATTCCCATTTTATTGTCAAAACTCATTTTTATTCAAAACCGTCTTAGGGTATTATCCATTATACCATTTTATAATATCCTTTAAAATGGCAAAGCTTAATTCAAAACCGTTTGCTCGATTTGGGCAAAATAACGACATGAAAACCCTAATTTTTGACCCGTTTACAAAACTCATACCAAACCTTTACCAAGTCTGAAAAAAACTTAGGGCTTTCTTATATAACATCATTTTAGGAGTACCTACAAAAATTCAGAGTCTAACTCCCACCCGATCACCCGAATTTGATGATTTTTATCCAAGAACCCTAATTTTAACCTAGATTTAGAACTCGATCATAACAACAATATTAAGTGAAATTGATTGAGGGCTATTGTAGATCATACCAAAGTATGTAGAACTGCAGAAGATGGCCTTCTAACTCCTCACCGATTGCTCGAATTTTGCAGAAGAAGATCGCGGACGAGGTTAGGGTTTTTAGGAGATAAATCTCGTGAATTGGCGAGTTGTTATGGATGATCTGAGGTCCATTATATAGCAGTCGAGGTCGCCTCTGGTCCCTCCAGGTGTTGTGATGACGAATTCAAAGAAAAACGACACGTTTTGGGGTCAAACGTTGGCTGCACGGTCGAGCCAAGCCAATTCGCGACTGTCACCGGCTCGCGTATCGCGCCGGTTCGAGCCCGGGCTGCGCGTACCGCCTGGCATCTTTGCCAGAATGACAGTTTTAGTCCCTGGACTTTATATTTACATTTTCAGCCCCTGAACTCTTATCTTTCTATCATTTTATGTACTAAAACATTATAGGGCATATTTATAAAGGTTTTTAAGGCTCGGGACACTCTCGATGATATACGTATACATACGTATATAGTTTTATATATACTTATATATATTTTTCATTATTTACACATTTGGCCCCTCAAATTTACAATACACATCCATTTATGTTCCGAATCATTTTAGGATATTATTATAATATATAATAAGCCTCGGGGTACTTATAAAAGTTATAGATATGTAAGTATTCATAACTTTAAATAAATTACACTTTTAGCCCTTTAACTTTTATCTTATGCATAATAAACCCTAATCTTTTGATGTAACTATCATTTTACGTCTTACAACCTTCCTAAACATGTTTCTAACATTCTCGAAGGTTCGGGTCATATATAGTAATGTATGTATATATATATATTTGTGTATTTCCATAATTTACACTTTCTACCCTTCTATTTTCTTGTTAACTATTAAACATGCATTTTTCCACACTTATAACTATTCAAACACGTATTTCCACATATATATTCATCAAATGAATATTTCACATGCATTCATACTATTAGACATATATCTATACATGATTTCAGTATCATGTAATCGTGTAACCCTATTTTCTTCCGGTTATCATTTATTTCCATCATATAAACGTTTAACTACGTTTTTCATGCTAACATCATATATATCAATTATGTTTGATATAAAACACATATAATTTCATTTTATTTCCTCATGTTATCAATTAACACATAAATCATTCATGCAATACTGTTATTTATCAGTTTATTACCCGGTAATGGGTAAACATGCATTTTTCAAACGTTTTAACACGTTTAGCTTTCTAACACATATATCATGTGTATTAATTATATTAATCACGTATTTCTCAAATTTTGGGATGTTACAGGTTCAGATTTACGCGCGATGATCGTGGCTCTGATACCACTGTTAGGTTTTACAGTGGGTATCCGGGTTGCCCGTTTTAATTTTTACCGAATAAATTAACGGGTCAATTAATCAAATTAATTGCGCAGCGGAAAAACAAGTTTTACAACGCGAATAAAGTAAAAACCGTAGACAGGATCTGATCACCGTGTACGCGCAAATACTGAAAAATTAAATAAATTAATTTATATATCTAAACAGTTTAGATATACCTTGGTGGACTCCGAACAACCGTTCGAGACACCGGGATTCGACGAACTGTCGCTAGGGTTAACGGCAATGCCCGACTCGAACCGATGAGTCAAGTCTTCAACCGGCTTTGAAGACGGGCCCTCAGCCACCACGGGCGGGCTCATCTCATGAACCGACGGTGGTGGCGGTAACGAAACCATGCTATGTATCATAGCATCCCAATCGAACGGTTCCACCGTGCTTGACGACAAATCCGTCATAGAGACGTCTTCGTTCGTCGCGCATGGAGGCGGCGGAGGAAGTGGCGTGACGGCGGCGGCATACAATGGCGCCGGGCACTTAGGGTTTTCACCCAGTTCGACTCTTCAGGCATACCCATAACCACAATGGCCTGGGTACTTATGGGTAACTAATCTTTTACCTTGTGCAGGAACAGTCAAGGAGTACTTTCATTAACCTTGTTTGTTTATGATAGTAATTGTTCCAGGAACAGGATATGAGGCATCTCTCTACTACATGACATGAAGATTTCAATGGAGGGTATGTTTCCTTGTGAGAGGTAAAACAGAATCAGCAGAAAAAGGTAACACGGTCTTAATTGTTTGTTTCTTGGCAAATATGATGTGAAGTATGGTTGTGCATTAAACAAAACCCATTTCTGAAATTTTTCAAAAGATAAACTTTGAACGTTAGCTTGGCCTGTTTTAGTAGAAATTTAGTGATGTGTCAGTGTGTTCATAAAAAAATGATTAAAAAAATAATAAAATAAAATAAAGTTTTAGTTTTAGTTGGTGTGTGCTGTTATTAAAAAAATCAAAAAGCAGGGGGGAGAATAGATAAGATGAAACAGTTGACCCCTCAAAAAATTTTGTGCTTTTTAACTTTAATCTTTTGTTTGTTTGTTTGAGAAGGTGGAAGTGAAATAAATTTCCGTTTTAGAGATGGCTGACACACGTAAGGCAGATGTGAAAGACACGATCCATGGTGATATGCTGGTAGGCTCAGCTCTATAATCTAAAAATGTATGTGTTGCATATTTAAAGATAACGTATGGTAGTTTGTTGGGTAACAACACTTAGGTTAATTGCATTTCTATTTGACTGCATGTTCAAGTTCCCGATACACACGCTTGTCTCCAAGAGTGTGAAATTGAGCTCAAAAAGTCGGTGTCCCCTCTGCTTTGCGTGAGCAATGACTTGGGGATACTTCGCGTGTATGTAAGGTTTTCCTCTGCTTTGCGTGAGCAATGACATGGAGTTGTCCATACATATGTGCTTCTAGATCACCTAAAATAATATATATATAAAAAAAATAATAATAAAAAAATAAATAAATAAATGCCTAAAAGATGCCAAAGAGCACAAGAGAAGAGACCCTCAAGAGTCCAAAACCCTCAGTCTTTGTCACTGATGAGAGCATTATTAAAAATGTTTCAAAAAATTCAGTTGACTTTGTATATTATACCCAAAAAATCTCTGTGATCTATTCTTTCTCTTCTCAACCAAGTCTGGAGCTTAGTTTCAAACTTCTGGTTCAAGTTGTGAAAATATGTGGTAGGAATTTATATGCTTGAAAGTGTGCAATAACATGTACCTAGGATTTGTTGAAACCCACTTGATGTTCATAATTAATGCGCCAATAAAAGATAATAAAGTGACAAACAGCTTGAATAAGAAAAGGGTTTGAGTTTAAAGTGGATCAGTATATTGGCAATCACCTGGACGTGTTCGAGTAACAGAAGCTGAAAAGGGTTCCTCAGTCAGATTCATACGGTTTGATCCCAAATAAAGCATTCTCGTTTAGAAATTTAGTATGTTTGTTTTATTTTCATTTTTCTTTTGAGTCATCTTAAGTTTTTATTGTTTATTTTTCAACCATGGTCAGGTTAATTTAAAGGTTTTAATAAGTTTTATGGGTTTTATGCAAGAATGTTTCACTCCTCCAAAATCTCAAGGGGAGATAATGCGAAGAGTCCTCGGGTTCAGGGGAAGTATTTATAGGAAACCCGTAACCTATGTTAGGGTTTTTGGTTAAATAAGGCTAACCCGATAACTAGTCATCATTGTCTGGTTAGTGTTTGTTCCATGTTGTGCATGACAGGTTAAATGAGATGTCATGGAGAAGAAAAGTCAATGAGTGCTGCTACTGTTCGTGTTGAAGAACCAGCCGGAAAAGGACTTACCCTAAACTCAGGGGAAGTTTGTTGGTTGTTCAAGAAAAGCTTCCAAAGACTCAAAATACATTGTTTGTATGTTGAGGGGAAGCTAAATGCCTTCAGTTCAAGATCTAAATTCAAGAATGCCAAGACAGATGTTTTCAAACTTTTTACCCTCTGAAGACACATGCAAGTCACTGATGATTCAGCAAGGACTCAACAGTTTTCAAGAAGGAGCAAGTATTTGAGAATCCTCCTCTCATTACTTGGTCATCATGTGCAGTTCAAGCTGATGCTCATTGAGAGAACACTCCCTAAAGTCATTTGTTGTTGCCCAATGAGGATTGCTAAAGAAAAGAATCTTCATCAACCCATGCTCAAGCCAAGGAGAATACTGCAAGTCTGAAGATTGAAAGTAGAAGACATTTAATATCACAAGCCAAGGGGAAGATTGTAAGGGAATAATTTGTGGCTTGTGTATTAAATCACCTATTAGCGGACTATTTTGAAGGCCTATGTATTAGAATAGGTGAAAATTAGTTGGGTTATGGGTATATTGGGTCATTGGGCCAATTTAGACATGTTTGGGCTCATTTAGAATGAGTTTAGGTGGAGTTTTATGGGCTTATGTGGTCCAATACGGGAATTTTTATGTTAATTAGGGTTACCAAAGATAGATTAGCTTGTTTTCCAAACTAATCTCCCCCTATATAAGGAAGATGTAAAAACTAGTTTAGTGTTGCAGATTTTAGGGTGTTGGGAGAGGGTGTCCACAAATTCTCAAGGAGAATTTCGAGATTTGTGTAGTGCAACAAAGGTTTTCTAATCAAGTGTTCATCAATCGGTTTGTGTTTCATGTTGTTTTTCATTGCTTATTTACTTTATTAATCGATTGTTCTTGAATCACCAATCAAACCAGATTCTGCACGGTCTTGATTGGATTAGATATCGCGTGAGGACCGTTTTCGGGACTTACAGTATCCAACACAATGATGATCAAGTATATACCGCACCCATGGAGTTGGATACAAGGCAACAGGAAAAGACTATATCCGCAATACAACTCTTGAGACCAAGACGAGGGTCACATAAGAGACACGACGAGGACGTAATGGACGTAGGTGGGGGATAGAGAATTCTAGATTATACTTGTAAATATCTAGATATTTAGGAAAGAAATCTCTAGCTTAAGGAATAGTCTAAAATAATCAAGATTATTCCTATAACTAGTATAAATAGGAATGTGGTAGTCATTTATAAACTACCTCACAAAAGTGTAACCAAAAACCCTCTTGTAAAGCGATCTTGTGTAAAACGATCTTGTGTTTCACTTTCCTAGTCATTTGAATCATTGCTATAGTTTGGTTTAAGATGGATCTTAGTAAGGAACTAAAGTTACATTAGTGTTAGAATATTAGAGTAATCACTCCGTAACATTGCGATGATAACTTGTACAAGGTGTGTAGAATTTTTATCACTTTTGGCACATAAAGATTTGGAAAATGCAAAATGAGATACAACTCATTATATCATATCATGTATAAGTAACTTTTATTGAACTCGTATTTAACTTTTTCAATTTAATTTTCCTCTAACATTTACATTCTTTTTTTAATGGTTAACAAATGTCTTAGAATAAACATAAACAAAATTTATTTAAACCAGTTGAGTTTATATTAGGAAAAATTCATATACACGAGAGATTGACAGTAAAACATAAAAGCTAAGAGATTAAACTTGTGACCTTTTAATTTCAAATTTTCATCACCAGTAACCACTCGAAAAAGTCCAGTGGTTTAACATTTACATTCTCATAAACAAAATAATCGACGGGTAATGGATAATAAAGGTTGGCGTAAAAAGCTGGCGTCCACCCAGAAATACGTATGAAATAGATGACTTCCTTGCTTACGTCAATATGCTAAAAGCCAAATTAACAATTAGTGAATTACAATAAATTTATTTTTCGTCTTTTAAATAAAATAAAATAAAGAAAATGATATATTAAACGACAGAAATTATGCTTCTTTATCACGAATTGCCATCTTCATCCAGTCAAACGCGGTTTTAAAGTAAAAAATCTAGAATAAGTTTAAAAATGATTGATACCTTTTATTTCTTCAAAATATAAACCAATCTTGACCGTTCAATCATTTGTAGTTTGAAGTAATCATTTGAACATCTTTACAATTATATTTGCCGACAAGAGTGGTCAAATCTCAAAGAATTAACAAACTTATAAGAAATTAAAACTGTAGTTTATATATCTCTGATTAGCGTATAAATTGTCAATCATCCATAGAATTATAATGAAGTATTCAAATGCCTTTTTACAAAAATGATGTGTAGGTATTGAGGTATTTCGAATACCACATTATCATATTATAAAATTGGTTATCACTTTCAGATTGAACTATTTCAGTGATATATGAAAAATTATTCATAAAAAATACAGCGATTTTGATAAAATTCGCATCCTTCACTTGTTTGATACTTAATATGATTACTTAACAAAGCTAAACTTAAATAATACAAAATTATCAACACACGATATGCAAATTAAGAACTTGTTCACTTTATATTTTATATAGAAAAGAAGATAAAATAAATAGTTAGAAACTGAAAATTCCTGAATTCTGTAGTGTTGCTTGTCGAAAATGATTTAAATATAGATATGATAATATAACTTTGTGTGATTCAGAATATTTATTATGGTTATTTATTAGATTTTTATTGAAGAGTGAGATGCAGGACATAAATGGAGGTTAGGTCAGCAATCAAGCCCGTGACCAGGTGTCGCTCTGTTTGCTACCACTTTTTCACTTTGGTCAACCATGTCGATTAAGGCATTTTTTTTTTAATTTATTAATTGCCGTCCATATGTAATGATGAGCACTAGGCTATCCTTAAGGTTAATTGCAATACTCTCCCCATTTCCCCAATCTCCCACTCTATTTTTGGTGCCACCTCATCATTCCCCACCCCTTCCCATTTTTCCCCATTTTGTGTGCAATGGTTTCCCCATTTCCCCATTTCCCCAATCACTTTTTTATAATAAAATAATTAAAATAAAATACTAATTAAAACATTACAAATAATAAAAAAAAACTATTTTTTTATAAATAAAAATTAAATCCTAATATTACAAATAAAAAAAACTCCTAAAATTACTTATTTAATCCTAAAATTACTTTTAATCCTAAAATTACAAATTATTAAAAAAAAAAACTACTTGTAACACCCGAAGAGTTTTGCTCGAATTTTTTGAGCAATGGTTTTAGCCTCCTCGCTCGGGTCGCGTTCAATCCTATCGAGCTCACGACACATTTGCTCGCGTTCCATTAGTTCGAGTTCTTTCGCTCGTTGTTCTCGAGCTTTTCGTTGAAGGTCGATCTTCTCCCGTTGATACTCGTTAAACGTTTGAAATTCTTCTTTGTAAGCTCCACTCCCCGACGCTTTTCCTTTTCCTTTTGCTTTTTCTTTTGCTAAGCGTTTAGCTTTTTGGGTACCCATTGGAAGTGGATCTTCGGTTGGGCTCTTAGGAGAGGTTCCACCACAACCAAGGTTGAGATCGAAAGGAATGGATTGGGCTTGCGATGGACTATCGGTGTTGAAGCTCCGATTTGAATCGGATGTTTTGCTTCTTTTAGAAGCACCTTGTTCATCACTATCGCAACCTTCGTCCACCGCAAATGCCCCTCGCCATTTTTGGGACATTTTCACCACATCCCAAACCTCCATCTTGTCGAAAGCGCCCCTGTTCTCAAGCTTGAATCGATGATGGGTCGCCTTCAGAATATCTTCTTCGCTTTGGCCACTCCTTCGGTTACCCAAAATGTTGATGTAGGTGTTGTTCCACTTGGTGACCTTCTTGTTCATGTCGCCCCATTTCAAATACAATTGATGCTTGGTGCGAACAAAACTGTGTTCATTTGAGAAGTTGGGGGGAGGATAATGCAACAAATTGTGCCAATTTGCGGTAATTTTGTTCCAAAACGAATCCCTAGTTTGGGCGTCTCCTAAAATTAAGAAAGGAAAAAAAAATTGTTAGTAAACTTTACAAAAATATATAAACTTTACAAAAATATATAAACTTTAAAAAAATATATAAACTTTAAAAAAATATATATTTTACCCGCAATGGAACTCTCCGAGACATCGACCCAACATTTCGCCAACGCCACTTCTTCTTTGATTGTCCACGTAATAGGAATCCTTTTTTGTCGTTCGTCGGGTTGAGACGTTTGACCCGACTTCTTATTTCTTTTGGCGACGTGCTTCTTCTTCCTTGTTTGAGTGGGTTCGGTGGGTTGGGTTTCCATGACAATTTCTTCTTGAGAATCGGTTTGGTAGGTTTGGTTGAATTGGGGAAAATCGTCGGGACCAAGATAATCAAAATTCGGATAACCGGCCGGGGAATCCGCCATCGTCGGTACGTAACCGGGACTTCCAAATGGGTTTGGTTGAGAAGTGGGGGTTTGTTGCTCGGAAGGGTTGAAGTTGGAGAAGAAATTGTTGAAGTTCGACATGGTGTAGGAGGGTTGAGATTTTATAAAATTAAAAGGAAGTTGGAGATTATATAAAATTGAAAGGAAGTTGGAAGTGGGAGATAATATAAAGTTTAGAGAGAAATGGAGAAGTGTGTGTGAAAATGGGTTGAATGAGGTGGTTTAAATAGGTAGAAATGGTAAAAAGTAAAAAAAAAATTAAATTTTTTTAAAAAAAAAGGGATTAAGCCGTTGGGAGGGGGGGGGCCCACACCAACGGCTCTCTCCCCACTTTCAAAATCTTCGAGCTCGGCACCCCAATGTGCATCCCCGATCGGGGCTCCCGAACCCACCGCAGTGGTGTTCCCGATCCCACCGAAGCCACCGAACCCCCCCCGAACCCCCCTTCCCCGATTGTATTGCAATTAACCTAAGGATAGAGGTGTGTTCAAATTGAAATTAAAAAAATCCATAAAGTTGTTCTTTTTTTTCTTTTTTAGTATTGAATGTTTCTTGAAGGTTTCACACGCATATAAGTTTTTTTTTTTAATGGTATCGATCAGGTGATTATGGTTTTACGTGTAAACCTACTTTTACGGGACTATGTTTAAGATTGATTACTCAGACCTCCGTGAGAATCAAGACACTCTTTCCTGAAGCTTTCTCCTGGCATAAACCCACTCCTGAGACCACATTGGGTAAAACTGTTTCCCCTTGGATTAGAACTCGGGTCACATAATGGCCAGAACCCAAAAAGCCAAGAGGATAACTACTAGGACAAGCCCTAGTAGTTCACAGGCACATAAGTGATTTTTTTTGTTTTTTTTTTTGTTTATTAAAAAGTTAAACATGTTCAGGAGAGCATATACTATTTCAAAAGATAAATAAACATAATCACATTAAATAAATATATATTTAAAAATTTGATATAATAACGTATAATAACGTAAAATTATTATCCCAAAAGTTAAAATAATAATCATAAACAACTAATAAATGAACATAAAGTCGTAAATAAATAGGCATAAACGAATGTGAACTTACTAACATAAAAGAACATCGTATAAAACGTCCATGGACGTCTTACCGAACATTCAGAAACACCTTATTGAACGTTCACAAAAATGACATATGTTAATGTTTGTTCCTCTAATTAAAAGAACAAGATTTCTTATTCATATTCATTCATTTATAAAAAGACCGGATGTAAACGAATTGTCCATCAAATAGTTTACGAATTGTTCACAAAAGTTCCGTTCAAGACTCGATTGAAACCATAAACACAATCCTATCATCAAATAATATTTTATCACCTAATTTGAATCCAAATAACCCATTCAGGGCTTGTTTGGGATTGCTTATTTAATGTGAAAAAGTGTTTTTTTTTAAATGCCTTATAACTTTTTAAAAATAGTTTTTAAAAAAGTGTTTGAATTAGCTTTTGTGGGAGAAAAGTCAACAAGTTAATAAATTATGTTTTTAAAGTCTCTGGCTTAACTTTTATATGTAAAATGACTAAAAATGGGTTAAGTGTGTATAAGGTTAGGTGAGTAAAAGTTAAAATAAGGGTATCTTGGTAATTCACCACTTAAAAAACTATAAACAGTTTTGAAAAGCCAGAAAATTGACTTATTAAAAACTGGCTTATTAGCTATTTGAAAAACCAAATGTAAAAATGCTTATTACATCGCCAAACATTCAAAAGTGCTTATTGAATTTCAAAAGCTAATAAGACAATAAACAGTTTTGAAAAGCAATCCCAAACAAGCGCTTAAACCCTAAAGGGTTGTGATAACAATTGGACCCCATGTTTAAAAAAAATACATTTAAGTAATACCAACACCTCTATTTTCATCGAAGGTTGTTTCCTTTGAGATATACGGCATCAAAGGTGACTCGGGGAGGAATAAACTTGTTCAAGCGTTGGTTTATGCACTTCTTTGGTACATTTGAAAGAAAAGGAATGATGTGCTTTATAGACATATCGAGCATCTTATATAATGTTGTTTTGGGTTAAACATATAGCTAAAACTGAGGTGGCGTTTGGTTCACGGAATGTAATGTAATTGGAA
>JBCNJP010000023.1:9377830-9392941 GCA_039602395.1 Deinandra increscens subsp. villosa
CCGACCGTATAGGCGTTATCACGACCAGGAGGCGGAATTACTATGATCAAAACACCAATGTTTATGTTCTTGTTCTTGGTTTACTTGTTCTTGATAAACCAACATGGTGAAACCATACCAAACCTTCTTTAAACATGAACTAACTTAAGGCTTTCTTAAAACATGTTTATTCTAAGGCTTCATACCAAATTTCAACCCATGATTCCCACTAGAACTCCCAATCTCAACAAAACATGTTCAAGAACCTTAATCTTGCATTATTCTTAAAAGGCATATCTAAGTGTTATGAATAATGAAACTAATTGAAGGCTTATGTTAAACATACCTTAAGTTGATCTATTCCAGAAGATGGGCTCCTAACTCCCTTTGAATCTTCAAGAATGCAAGCTAGAGTGTTCTTGGTGTTCTTGAGGTTTCTTAGAGGTTTTAGGTTGATTTTAGGTGAATTAGCAAGGAAAAAATGGATGGATCCATGGTCTATTTATAGCTAAGAGTGTCTCACATGCTTCTTACAAGTGTCCTAGTGACTAAGCATGAGAATTGACACCTAGCATGGTGACTAATCATGAGAATTGACACCTAGCATGGTGACTAATCATTCAAATAACATATATTTATATAAACATGTAATTTTTCTTAATAATCTAACCCGATAAACACTTGCCTTATGCATAGTTTATTGTTATAACTTCAAATACGCATTTCTTAACATATTAACATGTTAATCACATAAACACATATACGACACATATTCTCACATATAAAAAAAATATATAAAAACATATATATTTATTACCTTTAGATTTTAGGGTGTTACAACTCTCCCCTCCTTAAACAAGGTTTCGTCCTCGAAACCTGTTCATACTCTAAACAACTCAGGATGAGATTTTCGCATCTCGTCCTCTCTTTCCCATGTAGACTCAGAACCCTTCTTGTACATCCACTGCACCCTAATCATTGGAATAGTCTTATTCCTAAGCTTTTTCTCATACCGATCTATAATAGCAACGGGCCTTTCTACAAGTGACAACAAGTCATCGATTTCTATCTCATCTAAGGGTATTATTTGCGACTCATCCACCACACACTTCCTCAAATGTGATACATGGAATGTTGGGTGAATTCCAGACATTTCCTCAGGTAGATCTAGTCGATAAGCAACTTCTCCTACACGTTCAACAATTCTAAAAGGTCCTACGAACCTCGGGCCTAACTTGCCCCTCTTGCGAAAGCGAATAATACTCTTCCATGGAGACACTTTTAATAACACGAAGTCTCCTACTTGGAACTCTATAGGCCTCCTCCTCTTATCTGCATAAGACTTTTGTCGATCTTGAGCAGCCTTTAATCGTGCCTTGATCGCATCAAGGTTTCGAGCGATGTTCTGAACCTCATCCTTGCTTCCTAGCTCTCGCTGGCCTACTTCACCCCAACACACTGGAGTTCTACATTTCCTACCATATAACATTTCGAACGGTGGCATACCTATGCTAGCATGATAACTATTGTTGTATGAGAACTCTGCCAGGTGTAGGTGACTATCCCAACTTCCTCCAAAGTCAATAATGCATGCACGCAACATATCTTCCAAAGTTTGTATCGTCTTCTCACTTTGTCCATCCGTCTGAGGATGATATGCCGTGCTAATATGCAATCTTGACCCCATTTGCTCATGGAATTTCTTCCAAAACCGCGAAGTGAACCGCGTATCCCTATCAGAAACAATAGTTACCGGCACTCCGTGTTGAGCAATAATCTCTTTTGTGAACAACGTAGCTAACTCTTCAGAAGAATGTGTTTCTTTTATAGGTAAGAAACGAGCACTTTTTGTTAGCCTGTCCACTATCACCCAGATGGTGTCATAACCTTTAGCTGTTTTGGGTAGCTTGGTTATGAAGTCCATCGTGATATGTTCCCACTTCCATTCGGGAATCTTTAAAGGTTGAAGCTTTCCATAAGGCTTTTGATGCTCAGCTTTAACCTTTGCGCAAGTCAAACACCTATTCACATATTGCATGACATTAAACTTCATACCCGGCCACCAATAGTCTCGTTTTAAGTCTTGGTACATCTTGGTCGCACCAGGATGAATTGAATAGCGTGACTTATGAGCTTCATCTAAGATCTTACCGCGAATCTCACCTAAAAGCGGTACCCACATTCGACCGTACCTAGTCTTAACTCCAAACTCGTTTTCTACTAAGCTTCCAACTTGTCCTACCATCCTTTCCTTCTTGATGTTCTCGTCCTTCAATGCCTCGTACTGATCTCTTCGAAGTTGGACCAGAAAATCAGGAGTAACGACTAACTTATATGACTTCACCCTGATTGGAGGATGATCCTCCTTTCTACTCAAAGCATCGGCCACTATGTTGGCCTTACCTGGGTGATACATAATCTCACAGTCGTAATCCTTGATCAACTCTAACCATCTACGCTGCCTCATATTAAGATCCTTTTGCTCGAAGAAGTACCTTAAACTCTTATGATCAGTGTAGAGGGTACACTTTACCCCGTACAAATAATGCCTCCATATCTTGAGAGCAAACACAACGGCCGCCAACTCTAAGTCGTGAGTTGGATAGTTTGTCTCATGAGGTTTTAGTTGCCTTGATGCGTAGGCAATGACTTTGCCCCGCTGCATCAAAACACAACCTAAGCCTTGATAAGAAGCATCAGAGTATACTACCAAATCATCAGACCCATCTGGTAAGGATAATACCGGTGTCTGAGTCAATCTGGCTTTTAACTCCTCAAACGCACTCTGCTGACTAGGTCCCCATAAGAACTTAGTGTCCTTCTTGGTTAGCTTAGTCAGTGGCGTTGCAATCCTCGAAAAATCTTGAATAAATCTACGATAATAGCCGACAAGTCCTAAGAAACTATGAATCTCTGAAGGCGTCTTAGGTGGCTTCCAACTCATTATCGTCTCAATCTTTGCTGGATCTACAAGGATGCCATCCACGTTTATCACATGACCAAGGAACTGGACTTCCTTAAGCCAAAACGCACATTTTGAAAACTTGGCATATAACTTTTCCTTCCTTAAGGTCTCTAGAACCTCTTTTAAATGCATCGCGTGATCCTGCTCATTCCTGGAATAAATTAAAATGTCATCTATGAACACAATTACAAATCGGTCCAACATAGGTCGACACACTCTATTCATGAGATCCATGAAAACTGCAGGGGCATTGGTCAACCCAAATGACATGTCACACCCCCAAAAATCCCACGCGCGACAACGCGCCGCAGGGAGCGTGACAAACCAGGATCGAACACAATAGCCATACGAACAGTCTATATGCAATATAAAAGTAAAACAAGAGTAAATACGTTTTTAAATGCGGAAGCGTAAACGTCAAAAGTTGTAATAAATGTTTGAGCGCCAAAACATGCGCAAACCAAAAGATAATTAGTTCGAAAAGTTTTAATGTCTAATATGCATGCATAGTAATACTAATCCTTAAGAAGTGCGTCCTAGCTCGTGGCAGACAATCCAGTTTAGCGACCTGAGAAATAACATGCTAAAGTGTCAACACAAAGGTTGGTGAGTTCACAGGTTTATCAGTTCAATAACATTTCAAGTTCAGTTTAAGATGGACCGTTCAATAACGTCAAGTTGTAAGAGCATAATCACTAATATATATCAAATAGCTAGCTAGGCTATATACATGAAACTTCGCACGTTGATGGTCACCGAAGCTAACAGTTGTTCATAGTTTGCCTTGTTGTGTTTAGGACGAATATAACACCCGTTCGATATCCAATCGTGTCAGAGCGACTGACCCGGGTGGGGTTTGTCAGACCCAGTAGTACTACAATATATTTCCCGCTATCGTCATTAATACTAACGGTACCATAGGAAGGACTTTGTTGTATAGTGTGCTACAAGTACTTCAAGTGATATATAAAAGTCTAATTACCTCAGTTGTGTAAATCATGCATGTTAATCTCCCCCAAGAGGATTAAAACAGTAAAATGGGGCCGTGAAACTCACCTTAGGTTGCTCGGCAAGGTTTCCAGACAAACAGTTAATTCAAGTAGCAAGAACGAGTCTTGTGCAAGCAATCAATCACCTAACGAGCATACGAGTATAAGTGTGTGTTCTAAACTATTAAATCTAACGTAGACGACAAAACGAGTGATCGTGGAATTTAAAACAAGTCGAGGATGGCACTTGTGCCAAATCCGAGCGATTTATCGAGATACGCGAGAAAATACAATATATATTAATATTATATGTTATATGGTTCAAGGGTTTCGAAAATAAATAAATATTTATTTAACTAAATGTTCGAGTGACGTTAACAACGAATTTTGCGAGGACAAAGTATATTTATATATATTGAAGGTTATCATAAAAATGTTCGATTATTTCAATAAAAAATCCAACGTCATATGTTTATATATTTTAGTCTACTCAAAATATATATTTTTACCTTTTTGTAAAACTAGAATTTTTATATCAATATATATATATATACATAGATATTAGAAATCTATTTTTAATTAAAGATATCAAGTTTAACATATTTTATAACTCAAAATATGATTTACGAGTCTTAAGTATCATAGATATATTTCTACGGGTTTAAGACACGACAAGAAACAATTTCGGTACAAGTTCTAGTGGGTAAAGGCTCAAAAAAATGCAAAATAAAAAGCAAACAGCAACCATGGAGGTCGCTGGGTTCGAACCCGCGACCTCTGTGTTATAACACAGCAATGTTACCACCCGGCCAGCGCCCTAATTGTGTTACTAGTCCGCTGAAATTTCTTTTGTGTAGTAGCGCTGACCAGAATCAAGGTTTAAAGAAAAATCAAGAAACAAAAACGCTGGCGACGGGACTCGAACCCGCGCCCCTCGTGTACGAGTGTAGTGACCGAACCAGCCTGCCAGATTGGCGTCTGGTTTAACTCTCGCAACAAAAATATATAACACATACACTCCTGACTTCATCTTCTTCACTATGAACTCCGGTGATCGGAACCCTAGCTCCGGTCACCGGAAAATCGCAAAACACAACTAAAATGTTTAAAAACGTGCGACTAACATCAAGGAAGGTTTACCTTGTGATAAAGATGAGTTTTTGATGCGTTTTTGATGCCGAAAAACGAGTCGAAACACGAACGCGAACACCGAGCACGCTTACGAAATTCAAATCCGTCTGTTCCTGGGTGCTCGTTACGAACTTGCGATCCCGGTGGTGATCAAAAGGTTGTCGAATGGTGGGGGTTTGGTGGGTTTTTGGTGGGTCGCCGGAAACTAAAAAAAAAAACAATCGAGAGAAAGATACGAGAGAGAGAGCGAGAGGGTGGTGTGTGGCAAATGATCACTTGGGATTTAACCTGGCCAAATGATCCGTGGTCAGCTGAAACTGATCGAGGTTTGATTGCCGAATTTAAGTCGGTCGGGCAATTCCTTCCGTAACCGTGAATTCAATTCACGTAAATGGTCATTTAATTGACTATTGGGTATTGACGATTATAGTCCCTCAAGTATTTACAAAGGTGGTCTTGAGTTTTGGAAATAACACAACCAGTCCCTACAGTTTTGTTGGACATAAAAACGTTTAAGAAAATGTCAATATAACCCCCCGAGGTTTTATAACAATCTAACGGTTCTAACGGAGGTTAACGGAGGAACAAATAAATATACAAGGAACGTAAAAAAAAATATTAATCGTATAACGTTTATAGGAAATATGAATCTCATTTAAATTCACATAAAATTATAGATTTTAATTTATAACTTACACATATCATTAAAGCACATAAATTGTGAATAATGAATTGTAGTTAAATCCTTTAAAATCATAGTATAGAGATTTAAAACTCATAACTCTATGATTACTAATTTGTAATTTGAATTCTTAAATTAATAAAATCATAAATGTGATTAAATTGTATATATTTATCACCTAAAATCATAGGGTGTAATTGTCACATAAAATGACGTAACGTTCACATGAAATCGTAACGTATGATTTACATAAAATCATAGAACAAGAATATCAAACGTCGAGACTTAAGTGCATGCTCGTTTAGTGATTACTACACAAAACCCTAATTGCTAAAGTCAACGCAGATAAGCACATAAATGTTCACACAACATTTAATATGGTTTCACATTCAGTTAATGTCGGGAAAATGACATGAAAAGTCGGATTGTCACATGACATTACTAGAAATTCATAATGACCATAACGTGTGCGAAAAGCTGTCTTTTCGATATCTTCATCCCTAATCCTAAGCTGATGATACCCTGACCTTAGATCTATCTTAGAGAACCAACTCGCTCCTTGTAGCTGGTCGAATAAATCGTCGATCCTAGGCAAAGGATATCTATTCTTAATGGTTAGCTTATTTAGATCCCTATAGTCGATGCACATTCTCATGCTTCCATCCTTCTTTCTGACAAAAAGCACTGGAGCACCCCACGGTGAGATGCTTGGCCTTATAAACCCTTTGTCAAGCAAGTCTTCTAATTGTGACATCAACTCTTTCATCTCTGATGGAGCTAACCTATAAGGTGACTTCGCTACGGGTTGGGCTCCTGACACTAAGTCGATCCTAAACTTTATCTCTCGATCGGGAGGGATGCCAGGTAGTTCTTCTGGAAACACGTCTGGAAATTGGCATACTACCGGCACATCTTTTAGCTCCTTAGTCTTTATTCTTGAGTCAATAGCATAAGCAAGGTATGCCTTGCATCCTCGTCTTATGAACTTCTGCGCCTTGATCATTGAAATGATCTCCACTGCTGAGCTATCACGATCCCCATAAATGGATATGATTTGCCCGGTTGGCGTTCGAAGTTGAACCTTCTTTTGGTTACAGATAATTTGTGCATCGTTCTCTGCAAGCCAATCCATTCCTAACACAACATCGAAACCTCCTAACGCCATAGGGAATAACTTAATAGGTAGTTTGTACCCTTCTAACTCTATTAGGCAGTTATCTACTACCTCAGTAATCCTAATACTTTTACCTGAGGCAATCTCGACCTCAAATGGTCTATTAGCCCTAACAGTTGGTCTATCAAAAAGCTCACGGAATTTATGCGAAACAAAACTCCTACTAGCCATTTCCTACATTAAGATGAGTGACATTTTAGGTTTTATGTGACGTAGAGTTTCCAAATTTTGAATACATGATAAACAGATAAGCGCAGACGTCAATACGTTTATTTATATATGATGTCTTCAAAACTTAGCCACACCTATTCACATGCATCCTTTGTGTCCACATCCTAGCATCAAATAACCTATCTCGCACTTGGCCATATAATAACCAGTGCTTAGGATATACTTATATAGTTAATACCAAATTGCAGTAGCTAATTGCAATTGGGTATTTTCCAAACTCATATATCCTAAGTCCCTGTCCATTATACTCCTAATGCACGTCCTTACTATGAGCATAACTATCAATACTGGCATTTGTCTCATCTTACTTGGCTTCCCCAGAGTCCTAGTTTAAGTCTAGACACTGCAATAGTATCTAAATCTCTTAAACCAAGGCTCTGATACCAACTTGTGACGCCCACTCCCAGACTTGGCCCTAGGAGCGGTCACGCATCGGATTTACTCATGAACACAAGGTACATCAGAGATAACTAAAGCAGCGGAAATAAAAACTTTTATTCATATGCCAATCATTACATAGTAAGAGAGACAAATACAAAAGAGAAAAATATCTCCATGCCAGTCTTTGAAAATGTCTTCTCTTGATAGCTTGACATTGTCTTGATAGTGTACGCCCCCTAGTTCCTACTCACATCTCAGCTTTCCCTTTTCGATCCGATGGTCCAGCCTCATCTGACATACATAACTTAACAAGTCAGCTTACGCTGGTGAGTTCTAAGTTTTTAAAACTTTACCTTTCGAACACATACTATTTGGGTCAATCAAACCATTTCTGCAAACAGACAATTAAGCATAAAGTATCATAGGTTTACACATAATCATCCATATACTTAGTAGATTACATCTACCCTATCATTCTATAAACCTCGTGAATAGAATAACCTTCTATAACCTTATCATCTTCGCCTCACATTAAGAACCTGTCCTAATGTATCCTTTTGTCACTTCTCGTCTCAAGTACCATCTCGGGGAATAGTGTTGTTTGATCCTCACATGACAGTGGTCTTTCATTCCTGCTTTGCCGACACTTCAGGAAAAACACTATAAAACTCCCTATTTCAGAAGCCCCCACTTAATACTTGACAACCCTTGTGACCTTACTGATTACCATCCTTAACATGTTCTACTTAGCTAAATAGAACCCTGTTAATGGAAATCTTACTTTCCCTGGTGGATTACTACTCTTAAAGACGTCTAATCATCTGATTTGAAACATCTTCCTGGTAATCCTACTTTCCACTAATCCTTCCATTACTTAATCACTAAAGGCAAGTAACATCGTAAACATTTCACATATTTTAATACTTTATAATCAATAGAAAGTATTTACACAAGACGTTATGTATATCAGCCCAAAACAGTTTAAAGCATTTAAGCAATATAAAACAGGGCTCATAGAACTCACCTTAGGTTGCGAAGTAGTTACTTGGCTTATTCCTTCGTGAATCTAACTTGCTTTAACGTGATGTCCCTAGAAAGACATCCTAGAGATTACAAATGGTCATTAAGACTAACCTTTTAACCCAAACCCAACCACGTGTTGGTTTAACATTCATTTGTCAAAAATGACTGTTTTGCCCTTTGCGGGAAAAAGTATTCTTTTAGTGATATTTATGAAGATGTGCATTCCTATAAGTAAACGCTCACTCCGGGATCGCCCAGTGAAGCGTTTGCCATGTCCCAGTTGGGATTTATGCGACAACGCCACTATGCCAGAAACCCCAGTGTACAGGCGCCACCCTTCCAGTCCGCACCAACTTCTAGATATCCGAGTAACTCGGTACATTCAATACTTTATCAAAACCCATGTTTTAACTTATATATACTTAGTACATATATATAATTATGTTCTTTTGTTGAATATCATTACCCATGCCCAAGCCTTTATATCCTTGATGAGTGATTCTCATGACCGACCGTATAGGCGTTATCACGACCAGGAGGCGGGATTACTATGAGATATCACCCATATTTGTGTTTTAATTTGGTGATGATCATGACCGACCGTATAGGCGTTATCACGACCAGGAGGCGGAATTACTATGATCAAAACACCAATGTTTATGTTCTTGTTCTTGGTTTACTTGTTCTTGATAAACCAACATGGTGAAACCATACCAAACCTTCTTTAAACATGAACTAACTTAAGGCTTTCTTAAAACATGTTTATTCTAAGGCTTCATACCAAATTTCAACCCATGATTCCCACTAGAACTCCCAATCTCAACAAAACATGTTCAAGAACCTTAATCTTGCATTATTTTTAAAAGGCATATCTAAGTGTTATGAATAATGAAACTAATTGAAGGCTTATGTTAAACATACCTTAAGTTGATCTATTCCAGAAGATGGGCTCCTAACTCCCTTTGAATCTTCAAGAATGCAAGCTAGAGTGTTCTTGGTGTTCTTGAGGTTTCTTAGAGGTTTTAGGTTGATTTTAGGTGAATTAGCAAGGAAAAAATGGATGGATCCATGGTCTATTTATAGCTAAGAGTGTCTCACATGCTTCTTACAAGTGTCCTAGTGACTAAGCATGAGAATTGACACCTAGCATGGTGACTAATCATGAGAATTGACACCTAGCATGGTGACTAATCATTCAAATAACATATATTTATATAAACATGTAATTTTTCTTAATAATCTAACCCGATAAACACTTGCCTTATGCATAGTTTATTGTTATAACTTCAAATACGCATTTCTTAACATATTAACATGTTAATCACATAAACACATAAACACATATACGACACATATTCTCACATATAAAAAAAATATATAAAAACATATATATTTATTACCTTTAGATTTTAGGGTGTTACATAGCATGGGCTGGAAGGCGAAGTCATAAACTGTTAGGAATGGGGACACGAATCTTATGTTGTTACAAATAACGTAGACTAGCTATCTCAAAGTATATACAAATGTGTAAAACTGTCTTTCTTACAGGATGTTTGATTCCTGATTTAATTAGGCTTCGTTGAGGATAGCCGGTTAACTTACTGTTTTTAGATAAATATTACACTTTGTGAACTCACCAACCCTGTGTTGACACATTAGCATGTTTCTTCTCAGGTCCTTACGAGCACGCTAAGGAGCACATGTAGGACTAATGGTTCATTTCTTAATCTTGCATGTGTCTGTTAAATTGTTTTCGTTATTAAGCGCTTCGGGCGCGAGACACTTGAACTATTTATGTTAGACACACAATAGACGCACATATATGTGATTGGCCTACCTTACTATATATGTATATGCTATCTTGATTATTCTCTGGTTACTTATATCTCTCTCACATCTGCTCTTTGTAGTGCTTGTTTGAATTAACTATTTGGTTGTTTAAAAAGTAGCTACTCACTGTAATATACATGGGATTTATATTGCATGTATGACTTCAGACGATTCGACATCATCACCATCATCCGCATAAGCTTCATCCAAGGGCAAAGGGAAAAGAGTCGCGGATGAGGTTGGTCCGTCAGCACCTGTTCCGGTTAGGAGGCGTCTGGACTCCAGTGATTATAGAGCGTACCCTGAGTACGTGTTCGACTTGGTGAGGTCGTATCGAGTGCCAACACCCACTGCTAGATGTACCACATCCCGATTGAGGGCTATGTCGGCCTTACCAGCGCTTCCGTGTACCAGAGGTATGTTGTCCATGCTATGGACAACATCTCCGACATCAGGCTTGGTGAGGTATTGAGAAGACCCTCTTCGATCTTTTGCACGTATTTAGGGATAGTTATATGAATAACCTTTCCCACTTCCTCTGATAGCTGGGCCCTTAAGGCCTCATTCTTCTGTTCCTCCATGGGACCTCCATCATGTTGGTCCGTCATGGTTCTACAAAGTTAACAACGTATTAGTTTAACAATATCAATTTCCTTTGCCCATAGCAAGGTATCACGAGTATTAATGGCCTTTGCCAAATTTAACAAACACATATTTGTGCGAGTTCTTTAGCCTAAGCTTTAACTCGTTTCTACCTGCCACCTTATATTTACGCACTTCCGGATCAAGTAAACAACACTTCCCCGTGCGTTTCTCTAGGTGATAGTTAACAACTTCACCCTTTACTAGGCATACATGAAAACCATTAGCTTATTCAAATTCAATCAGTTATATCTAATTTCTTAACTAATTGGACTCACCCGGATACTCGATCAAGCTTGAACCGATCACTCTTCTCGTTTCATGAGCACGAGGTTTGTGTTTAAGCACTTTTCAAGCACTTGATCCCTCAAACCTCGACTCTGATATCAACTTGTAAGACTCGTTACTTATTCCACAACAATTTATAGTTAGATGTCATTAGAAATACAATCCCATAAAATTTTCTTGTACTTTGTGCTTTACGTAGCATTACAAAACATAATTTCATAATTATACTATTTTAAAAATAGTATTTATTATATGACAACTAGATATATTCACAAAATAACAAGCGAGATTTCTTTGAGCTTGAATGATCGGTCTGCTTCATGCTTGATGGTATCTGGACTAAGATTTTCCCTTATCTGCAATATACCCATTTCAATATGAGTTTCTATTGCTATTATTTATATATATATATATATATATATATATATATATATATATATAGGGTTAGGTTCAAATGAAAACTTTTTGTTTTGAGAACTTTTGAGAACTAACTCTCAACCACAAATTTCAGGGGGACCACTACAATTCATGGGAGGGGGGATACATGTATATAAACTTGTGGCTCAAATTAGTTCTTTTTAGTTCTCAAATCAAATTGGTTCTCAAATGATCCTCTCCCTATATATATATATATATATATATATATATATATATATATATATATGTAACATGGAATAATAACAACAAAAAATCAAATTTCAAACCATTTAATTCCCTCGCGTATCGCGAGGGATTTCTTGGCGTAGCGCGACGCTCCAGGCGTATCGCTTGGAGCACCATCAGCTCCAAGCGATACGTTTGGAGCAAATTTTCCAGGGCTCCAGCAGATTTTGGCCAGTTCTAGACTTAGCCAAAATTTCTGTTGTTTTCCTCTGTTTTCCAACCTTTGCTTCCACAACCATTTTTTATCACTTTTTCCACTTCTCTAACATCTTAAAACACTTCATATGTGTTATCAATTCTAATTACGCTTTTCGGGTCTAGGTAACGACTAAGCACAATATGCGTATTTTGCCAAATCCAACCCGTTTGACATATTAAGCTTTCATATCAAGTAGTGAGCTTAATTTTATACATAAAATGGATATTTCTTACATTAAACAATACATAAATGAGTTTAGATCACTAAATGATCCTTTAATTACCAAATTCTCATTTGTGACTCCTAGGAGTCAGTTAACGTGTTTGACCCATTAACATGGATTCCAAAACCGGGTACTTCTTACATTACCCGTTAATCCAAACCTCATAATTTATGATCTATGGTTCATAAGAACCATTTGCAATCGGTTATCTCATGGCACATGGCAATGGCTTCCTTGAGCCATTTTCCACCATTGTATCCATGCTTGACTATATCTATGGTTCCTATGTGCCATTTCTAGTCAAGTATTATCATTTGGTTTAGCATGGTTCCTTTGAACCATTTGACCCTTTCGTAACACAAAACTTCATACCAAGGTTTCTATAAACCATTTCATTACAATCCCTACTATTATCTTGGCGAGTCATTCCAAATCCCAATTAAAGGTTATGCATAATCATATATGTGCATATATTGATAGAAGTGTGTTACCTCGCGAGCTAGAACTTCCACCACTTATCTTTCCTTGATTATCCTCTTGACCACCCTGAGATCCTAATGTGTCACTAATCAAGTTAGGATCATTTCAAGACTATTGTTATTAACACATGTATCCACTACCATGGATTTAAGGTAGCACATAGTCACATTTACACATATCCAACAAGGCAAGCATTACATTATGATTTTCACTCATGTTGGTTCCCACACTCAAACATAACATCCTCTATATGCATACAACCTAATTTCTAGCACTTTGGTCATATTTCAAGCAATAGAGTTCATGTAGGCATTTCATTAAACACCTTATGTGCACATTTTCATACATACATATAATTCAATCACTTGAACCTCCCAAGCTATCATTTAACATAAATTAGGTGGAATCCCTTCTAACCCATCATCACACATAATAATTCATCAATAATTCTTATGTATGCATATCATAAACTACCATTTCACTTATCATTTAGGTAGACAATTAACACACGTGTTCATCTTAAGAGTTTGGTGACGAAACCACCAATTCATGATTATACTTGGATACTACATAAGAAATACAAGATCCTAACATCCAGAGATGCAAGTATTACCAACCAATTTCAAGTTTCTACACCCACATTTTCATGACCTAGAAATGTTTAAGATGGGGGATTCACTTACTTGATTCAAGGGTGGTTTTAGATGATAAAAAATACTCCCAATTCCAAATCTATAAGCGGAAATCGCAGCTTAAGCTTGCAAGTTGCAGAATTTTGAGTTTGGGAGAGACTAGGGAGCTTGGGTCGATCTTCCTAGAACAAAATGGCGATCCCCGTTTTGTTTTCCAACCCAAACAGGAACTTGTTGCTACAAGTTTCAAAAAGTGAAAAAAGGGTTAAGTCAAACTTTGTCAAAATCTACCAACTTTGTCAAGAAATTTGCTTCTTTCCAACCTAAACCTGAACCTTCACTGACAAACGGAAAAAAAAAATGCTAAACCTAAGGTAAAGAAACCAAAAATCAAATAAGAAATTGTTTTCATGAAAACATGGTATGGAAGGTTAAGCAAACTAATTAAATTCATGACAAAGTTAATGATTATCATAAATCAATCAAAAGCATTGACAAGAGTAAGCCCAAATGCAAATTGGTTTGGGTACCTGTATCTCATTGATTGTTTATGATAAGTTGCGTAAACGACTTGAAGGTAATACCACCAGCTGACATGTAGATAGTGGATGTTCAAGACATATGACTGGCCAGCGGAGCTCATTGAAAAACTTTAAATCATTTAATGGTGGTTATGTGGCATTTGCTGGAAACCCACTAGGAGGAAAAATGGTCAGAGCAGGAGATGTTGTGACCGAAAAGATGACGTTGGAGAAAGTTAACTTGGTTCCCAAACTTCACTTTAACCTACTCAGTGTCTCTCAAGTATGTGACAAAGACTACTCGATGTGCTTTACCTAGAAGAAATGCATTCTCCTAAAGTAATAATTTGTTGTGACAGAAGATATGATAGTCATTCGTACCCTTAGACATTTTCACAGTTACCATCTAAATTTTTCTGTTTCCTCTTTATCTGGGAGTGAATCAGATGAACAAAGTTTCTTCCAAAGAACAACTTTATGTCTTTAATTCCAAAGCACCAATTGCTTTACCCCTTGTACCACACTAGCGGCTACATACCCCTCTTAGGACCTGACTCTAGGCCGTCATTCTCTAAATGCTTAAAGTCTAGGTTCTTAGTTACAGAAGTAAGCACACTCATTAGATGCTTAAACCAGGTTCTAAGTTTCAGAACTAAGCACACTTTTATAGAAGCATGTGCTTCGCACATCCTAACTTGTACAATATATATAATTATTTATAATTAAGTAAATGGAATAGGTGCTGGTTTTTTTACAGTGATGTTCAGGCAACGGGGTTAGGAATATTTTTTTTAACTTACAAATATATATTTATGAAAAACCAAAGAAAATATATAAATCAGTTAACGCAACATAATTAATTTTATAACGCGAAAACCGTAAAACCGTTACAAGATCAAATCACTGAATACACGCAAACACGAAATCAGATATAGTTGACAAAATTAAATAAATTAAATCTAAACAATCACGTTTAGATACACGTTAGCCGGATTCGAACAACCGTTTGAGATACCCGGATTCAACGTGTCGGCGCCAGGGTTGAACGAAACAGTGGACTCAAATCTGCGAGTCAGAT